>VWZK01012764.1:489282-546704 GCA_013396935.1 Baryphthengus martii
TGTGTCTTGAACACCAAACACGATGTACCTACGTTTAGTTTAACATATAAAGTGCTTAAAAAATACTGTACGAGTGCTATCTGGGGAGGTTTCTCTCTCTGGTATGAATCATGTCTTTAATTTAGTCAGTTCCTTTCTATTTATGTCAGCTCTATTAATATCCCAACACCTGCAGTCTTCTTGGTCCAGAAGCAAATGGACATCTGAAAGCAAAAGCAAAATCTTCGCATTGTAGTTTTCTGCAGTAAGTAATGATAATGGAACGCTATTTGCTTTAAATATTGTGTATGTTTTTATGCCAACAATTACAATAATACTCGTGGGGGTTTTCTTAATATTATAGAGAAATGTTTTGTATTTTTATAAATACAGTAGCTGTAATTCTGTCTTCAGGCACACCATCATATTAGTAAAACTGCTGAATACAGAGTGAAGTAACTGTGAAAATATTTGGTTTATATTTTAATTCTCACAAAGCTATGGAAGTTAATTATATATCTGTTTAGTTTATGGACAGAAAACACTAACATTCAAGTGCAATTACATGCTTTACCAGAAATCAAGCTTTTAAAAATATTTTTATTTTAAGTAAATAGTGAAACACTAGTGTTTACTAATAATCTTTCTGATGAAGAAAGGGGAATGCGTCGATACAGAATTGCAATTAGGAAATTAGCCTTTAAGGAGTGAAAGGCTGTACAGCAGAGCCTGGTGTGATCTGATAGACGTCCATGTGAGCTGGCTGGTGGGATCCTGGTGACCACACAGATAAGCCCTGCTTAAGGTCTTTGCAAGCCTGCAGTAATTCTCTGTGCAGGCTCAGCTCGCAGAAAGTAAGTCCAAAACATAAAGCAGTATAATCTTTATTTTTCTTAAAATCAGTGGAAAACATCCCTTGATTTCAGTTTTAAAGGACTAGAGGAAAAAAAAAAAACAAAACCACGAAACAAAACCCAAAGTACTGAAGCCAGACTGTGAATTAGCATCTCATTTTCTAATAGGCACCATTGGGTACATTTAACTTCATTAGTACTGTTTGTGCTTGTGTTGCCCTAAAACTTAATAATAAAATCAGGAGGATGTGTAAAAGCAGATCAGTGCTGCTTCCATTTCAGATTCCTTTTACTTAGTTTTTCCTAGTACAGCATGGATATCATGCTCTTCTCCTGTGCAGAACTGCAGATCTGTGATTGTAGGAGGAGGGACCTCCTCTCCATTTGAAAGAAATGGATTCATCCATGGAAGTAATTTTTTTTATACAAGGTTCCAGGTTATGTAGTCTTCAGGACCCTTTCCTGATTTATTTTTTTAATTAATTTATCATTTCCAGTTTAGGAATTAAATTCATTTCAAATAAATAAAAACAGCCTCCAACTTTTAGATTTTATTTTTCTTTATTAACAATAAAAATAGATGGAAATGTGGCTTTTGTGTGGAATTCAAAACTCAGGCCTTCTCAGTTTCTTTTCCCTTGCACAGGCTCAAAATTTTTTTTCTTCCTCACCTTTGCCTATAGAGGGTAAGTTCCTGCTTCTGTTCAGTGGATATTTCACCTCATTTGGCTAAGTCCAGCTTCATCCAGATATTGATCAAAAGCATTATAGCAGAATAAGCTGCTGTTATCACAGTCCTTATTTACTGTATCTAAATACAGAAAGGCAAATGGGAAGAAAAGGGAGGATCAGGTGCCAGTTTTGTCATATGAAGTTTAAATATCCTTTGATTAACGTATTTATGTTTTTTTAGTTTCAGATACATAATCAGAAAATGGTGGTAATAGCAAAAAAAGGCTGGTTTTGACATAGATTTTATTCTGTTATGGTTGAAGTCCTGGTATTGTGATCCTGCAAATGGCAAATACAGAATATTTGCCAAAATAAATCTCATTTACTTGCATTTTTTCAATGAATAAACAATACAAAGAGGCAAGGGATAAAAGGCTAAGATTTTAATATACTGTAAGATGATCTTTATTCTGCATTGAAGGCTATCAGAGAGAGTCACTTGTAAATGGTTACTAGAAGAATGTATTGATAAACTTTTCAAGTGATTGCAGGAAGTATTTTGGGTCGAAGGCCTGTCCGTAACAAAACAAATCACCCTCGATAAATCTCTCACCTGAGAGATTCTTCTCTTTTTTCTGACCGCAACATTTAGGATTTAAGTTTTGTCCAGTAGATGGCAAAAATGAGCAGAAGTAATTTCTTTTAAGTCGTTTTGGTTTGAGGAGGGGAGGGAAGGGAAGGGAGACACGGGGGACAGGGTTGTATCTTGTATTTTACCATTCTGATTGAGTTATTAGGCTTGTGGTTTAGAGGTGAGTCGTCAGGTACGCTGAAGCTGTGCGAGATTGCCAGATAGGGCTGGTTTGTAGCAGGCTTGCTTATACTAATTGAGTTTCTCTAGCAAATCAGGCTCCTTGGAAAAAGGCCAAAGGCTTTTCATAATTGTATTGACAAGAAAATGAATATGATAAATGGTGTTCATTCAGCTGAGACAAGATTTATAGTTTTCCTCTGGCAAGGGATGAAGAGAAAATACTTATAATAATAGTAAAATTTGTTTTAAAGTTGTATTAGGTGATCTCTCAAAAGACTTCATTAAAATATTTCCAAATATTTTAAGCAGCTTCAGGTGTTAAGTATAGCACCTTCCCAAAGTATCCAGTAATGAAAGGTGGAGAAAAATATCACACAAACAAACAAAACAAAGCAAAAAAACCCACAAAACCCTGGATATGAAAGTCATTTATTCTTCCTGAAATATTGATATGTCAAACTGTCAATGATGATTCCAGTACCAGAGCTTTGGAAAGTTTATTCGCCTTTTGTATTCATAACATATGGTCTCTGTAATTTGTAGGTCAGTCCTGAACATGCAGGTGTGGCCTGAAACATCCTCTCCACCACTCTGAGTAGAATCAAAACTTGGTTTTCCTTAACGATGACGATTCTCCTTACGTATTTCATTCTGCTTTTCGCTTCAAGATGTTGAATGTTTAATCTCTTCCATACTAATACCAGACTGTAGTCTGTGGTCTTTGGTCTCTCAGTCGGATACGTCCATGGAGAGTCAGTTGTGAGCTCAGGATCATATCCACTTTTTTGTTACTTTTATTTAGTGTTTTTTACAGTGAGGTGGTAACCCATCGGCAGTTTTTCGTGTGTTCCTCCCAGCTGACTCTCAGTATCTAATGACTTCTGTTGTCTGTAAAAGAAGAAGGTTGCAATAAGAAAATAGATTGCAAGAATTAAATTATTAGGTTGACTCAGAGTTGCAGGTAGATAGGTGGTAGCACATGATGTATATGTGTGAGTGCATGAAATAGTCTGCCCGTATAAAAAGACATAGATAGATATATATAGATATAGATATATATATAAAGACATAGAGGCAGGCTATACAGAGACATAGACACTAAGATCTTCCATTGAGATGTTTTTTCTAGGGGTCATTTGAAAGTTTCAGTTGACCTAAATACTCAGATGTCTGATTGTGTGCTGCTTGAGATGTGGATCACTAGGACAAGCAAAACAATATTTTCACCAAACTGCCCTTGTCGCATATTTATCCAAATTCATATCGTATTTCTTAACAAAACCAAACCAGTTGTAAGATGACTTGTTCAAAATTATTCCATTTTTGAAGAAGTGAATTTTTAACTTTCTGTGTTTTAAGGATTCAGAATTAGGCACAAACGTGAAAAAGCCAGCCAGCTGTAAAGATTGGTGTTTCCTAATCACAGGAGAAGAGGAGAACGCATCTTCTCATGAGTTACCTGATCAGTAATCTGTTTGTAATAGCTGCTGTTGCCAGTACATTGATTCAAACATCAGTATCATTTTTTGCACTTTGAATTCCTTTGAGCTTGAACTTCCTGGTCAGGTCAGGTTCATGGCTTAGCCAGATTCTTTGAAGCTTGTTGTTAAAAATACTTAAAAAATAGGATTCTGTTTAAAACCAATTTACTCCACTTTATTGGATTTACAAAAGAAATAATAAATTGCCAAAGCCTTTCAGTTGACCCTGGCATTTCTAAAATTTCACTATAGTTTGCAATCTTTCCTTGTCAATGAATATGGTCAGAGTGCTTAAGTTTCTGAATGAAGATAGCTGATGATATTAGATGTAGTAGCAGCCTTTGATACTGCTGGCTTACGTTTCAGATCAAAAGTTTGACAGTCAGGTTACTCTCTTCACCATGAAATTGGAAAAGGCAGTTGTTTTCTACCTCGTGGAATTCCACACTGGGGCTTTGCAGCATTGAACCATCTCCCTTTGGTGTACGTGGGGCTACTGGGAAGAGGAGTGACTTAGAAAAACTAATAGCAGAGCTCAGTTCTGTACCTTACGTGACATCTGCTGCATTTGAGAATATTGACCACCCTCTGTTGAAAGTGAGCTGGATTGGAAGGCCACTTCAGAAAAATTGGAACGGGCATTAGTGAATTTTAAAAGGTATGAGATGGCGTGGATCATCTGTGCCCTTTGAGGGTGGTTTAGGTAAGTGAGATTTGAATTTAAATCCCTGTTTATTACTGGCTAACTCTCCATGCTATGTTTAAGTCTAGTTTGTTTGATTTAAAATGCAAAGAACCCCATAAAGGAGCGAGAAGCGAGGTCTAGAAGTATATTTCACATGGCAGGCTCTTCCACTATATATAGTTTATGCCTGCAGTGCCTCAAGCAGCTGGCAGCAAAAATGCACAAGTCTTGAGACGCCTCAGCCAGGCAGCGGTAGCCAGAATGCCTTCCATCTGTCTGCACAGCGCTGTCATTCATCAGCAGGGCTGTGTCTGACGGCTTAGCCTCCACCAGAAGAGCTGTATCCAACTCAGACATGACTGTGTCTACAGATCCTAGAAACGTGTAAACCTTTATGTGTTTCAGGCTTTTATTTCACAATCCCACATTGAGTGCTTGGCCTGTATTCTACTTTGTAAGGTTCGCAATAGTTGCCTTTATTGTCTGAATAGGCGATAGTGTTTTCCTGAGGATAGTCGCTATTTCTCGTGTGGTTAAATAAAGTAGAATTATATGACATGAAACAAGGTTAAAAATGAAAAATAAGTCTATTATTAAACAAAGCCATCGAATAGATTAGCTAGATCATGCTTTAATAGCAAATTGTATAGTTAAAATCTCTTGGTTCAGTATAAAATAACTGTTTAATTATTTGCCAGTCAAGCTGTGCTACCTCATTTCTGTTTACCAGTCTAAATTCTTATCCAAATAAACTCTTTTTTTTCAACGCATTGGGAAAATTAAGGGTCGGCTTTGTGTTAAATCGTTGCATGAAATATTTTGATAGTGGGTAACTCATAAGAGATTTTTTCTTTTTTTGAGTTATATTGCAGAGTCTACTAAACTTATTTTTTGTGTATTGCCTTCTTTGAAATCCTGCTTTAAAAGAACAGGCATCTCTTGGGTGCTGATGAGCAACAGCTCTCCTGAAAGAGTTCTTAGAAATCTAACTTTGCTCATCTGCTCCACACAGTTCAGCTGAATTCTCTCCTTGGATGCTCCAGAAACAACTTCAGACAATCAAATTGTTCCAACCTTTTAGACAGCAAATATTATATATATGAGGTGGCACTGAAATTTGAGGGCCAGGGCTTGCTAGTGTATAAATTGCCATTTGTGACTTACGCCATTCATTAAAAATCCAGGTTAGCTTCACACATACAAGCTGCTTTCCTTTTGCTTCATTATAGTTCTGGCATATTAACTGTTTCCCACTTAAGCATTAATGTTTCCAAAGGATTTAGTCTTCTAAGCAGAGACTTGCTTAAATTAATCAGTTCTGGCAGTGCCTCTGTCAGAATGAGCTCTCAGAATGTCTACACCTGGCCCACCCACCTAATGGGTAGTACAGTTTGAGGGGAAGCTACTTTGCAAGATGTCATTTTACCAATATACTCTTTAACTCCCTTTGGTGAAGATACCCCACCTACATTTCTGTTCTGCAAAGAGCTATCGAGCTGTGGTACCGTGAACCTGCCTGCACAACACCCATCTTGAAGCTGATGGCAGAATTCATGCAAAACAGGTAAGAAGCACGTGAAAATTAGGTAAGTGAAGAATATCGCAATGTTACGCAGTCGCTGCTCCATCTTTCTGTGTTTTACTTATCCTCGTGATGTCTGACTTTAAGACTCCTGCTTTTGTATTTTGGGACAAAATTCACAAGCAGAACTCCGCTTCTCAGCTTTCAGTCTCCTTGTATTGTTTTACCAAAATGGTAGCTATTACAAAATTAACTGATAAGGATTGATTACAGGAATATATATGAGAGGCTACTGTGACTTTATATTCAATGTTAGTGGAAGTGTGTGCTTTAACCAAGGATAAACACTGACTCTATAATTAAATACTGGAAAATTGTCTGCTCTCAAGATTTGCTGCAGGCTGAATTTTTGCCTTAAGCCAAGCAGCATAATACATGTGTGCCTGTAAAACTACAACTCCTTTACAGTTTGGTTTGTTTGGTTTTTTTTTTGCAACTCAACTCTTCCAGCCAAAATAGGAAAAAATGGTATCTAATAGACCAATATTTATAATCTATATGTAGGTAGTTTCTCCCACATCTACGATCCTCTCTGTGGGCCAATCAGAAAGGCCTCAGAATGATTCTGGGAGGTGATTTCAATACTTGACATAACAGTAATTAGAATGAAATTCATTTTTTACCTCAAGTAACAGAACAATTTATTTTGGGAAATTATCATTACACTTGGAAATATTTAGTGTACTGCCCAAAGGGAAAAAAAGAGATTTTTTAAAATGAAAAATTGATATTTAAAGTCTCTGTGCTTGGTATCTTCGTGACCAAAGTAATTAGAGTTTTCAGCAAAGAAGTACATGTTCTCATCTTTTCTCATTTGGCCGTGCAAATCAAACTTACAAGGAAAAAAATTGAAATATTTGAAATTTGAGAAAAATGTTTAGTTTTATGTATGGACAGGAAATGAGTGCCTTAAAGTTCAGACCTGACTCCGAGTCAAACGCTGACGTGTGTGATGTGCACTTAATCCCTGAATGGCTACACAAGCCTGAAGGCAGAGTTCCCTGTTCTTGTTTGTATTGACTTGCTTGCTGTGACTCCTTCTTTGGTCTTTCATCCTGGTAGTAGTATAATAAACTGCTGGAAAAGTTTAACCTCCTTTTTATTCATGATGCAATACACAAGCAGTATACACTACCAGCGCTGCAACTTATTTCAAGGAGGAGGTTGTTAAAGCATAAACATAGACCTCTAATAATGGTAAACAAAAACAAAGAGCAACTGGAACAATAAATCTTTATGCAAAAGACAGCTCTTCAAGCTCTTTTCCATATTCATGTTAGTCTTCTGCCGATTGCTATTCAGAAATTCTGCCTTGTTCCCTTTAGAAAACATTGTCTAGGATGGTGGCTTTTTCACGAGCTGTGTAGTGCATTCGCTTTTACAGGGTGGAATGCATTATACTTAATGCTCTGACATGGCTAAGGTATGTTGCAGAGCACCAGGTTGTGCGTTATGCCACTCTGACACTGAGGTGATGTGCTGGTTTGGGGGTTTTTGCCTCTGCCAACCATTATAACTTTGTGCATGTGGACTACCCACATGTTTTATACAAGGTGTGTTTTATTCACCCTGCAAACATGGACTCAGGTAACAAAAGAATTGGACTTGCACCAAAGAAAGGTCCCTACCGCTGTCTCTGTGGTAGGGGTGCTACGGGGACTCCACCTTTGATCAGAAGTGGATGACTACTAAGTAGGTCAGCCAGAGGATGCTCTGGTTTCCATCACTCAGTGATGACTCCTTTCCCCTTCAGTCCAAATGAATGCCATGGGTAAGTTTTGCTAAAGTTAGAAGATTAAGACCTGTAGTTAAGATTAACTTTTAAGTACTTAATGGATTTCACTTAGGCCTAAACTGGAATTCAGGCTTCTTCAGCGCAAAGGCAGATTGCAAAGACGCAACTGGGACTTTGGCAAAGACTCTGTTTATTTTCCAGTTTGGGAACAAATTGGTTCTGGTTGGCTTTGGCAGTACCTGTGCATCAGGGAAGACAACACGGTGCAATCTTCTTCGGATCTGAATGTTCCTAAGAAGCATTTGTTACAATTGACACTTGGAGAACTGGCTTGTGATTGCCACAGATTTTATCTAGCAGAATAACCAGTGGGGATTGGTTTATTTTTAAAAGCTATCCAGCTACAAAAGCAGGGTAAAAGTGAGCCTAGCGACTTGGATTATGGAACCTTTGTAGCATTCTTCCGGGCTGTATATGGGCACAAGGTGTTCACTGGTCACCGAAAGCTCTGTGTGTACTGTCCGGTCACCTTTTCTGGTTAAAATTGTTTCACCTTTTGTCATAGAGTTGTTTCTTTGGCAACATGGGGAGATAACAAGTGCATATCATTGGACTGAAAGTTAGAATTAATTCATCAAATAAACTGTACTTTGTAATCAATTTTTTTTGGTTGTTTTAGGAATGAACCCATTGCAGTTTTCTGCTTTGATGACCATCTGAATATTTTTCCTGTTATTTTTTAGATCGCAACGTTTAAATTTCGATGTATCATCTCCAAATGGAATTCTTCTCTTCAGAGAAGCTAGTAAAATGATTTGTACGTATGGTAGGTATTCATTAATGTTTCCTCTACAGTGTAATTCCTTGCCTGTCTTGTGATATAAAAATCCTGTTAGTTCATATTGCTGAACACCGATGGATTTGCGGAATACGCAGCAGGACTGTAATGTGCTGCAGCCAGTCTCATCCCTTTGCAGAGTGCAGAGCTTACGTGGCAGACCTTTGGAGCTCGTTTATTTTCATAGCCGAGGGTTCATTCATGTGGCATTGCTGCTTGTATCGTTTTTTTAACTTGAATGCCTGTCTTCTAGCAACTGTAAATGTACTTCAGCGAAGATACAAATACTCCTGAGGTGTTTGATCTAGGCTACTGATTGATAGGTGTGGGTTGATTTTATGTATTCAAATTATATTTCAGCAGTTCCAAAACATAATAGGACCATAACAGCTTTACCCTAGAGCACTGTTAAAAGTGTTTATAATAAGTTGCTCCATTTTACTACTCCCACTCATGCATGCAACTGCAACAGGTCTTTGACACCAGCAGTTTATATTACACTCCAACTAACTTTGTAGCTTACAATTTTGCTTTCTAAATGTTTTGAAAGGAACATTACCAAGTTTTTGTAGAGCAACCTCATTTGTAGTTTGTGTAAACAAGAAGAGCCATAAACATCCTGTTTCTTTTAAAGGAAGAAAATTGGTGCATCCTGTTTGCTTTTACTGCTTTCAACTTGCAGAATAATTTTTTACGTTTCAAATATACTGTGTAGTAAGCTAGGACATTTTTTCAGCTATGTTCTTAAGTAAATTTGTTAGAACGATTAAGCAAAATAAAAACAAGATTTCCCATATATGAAAAGAAAAAAAGGTAAGCTTTTAGATTTTACTACTGAGTTTCTGTTAACCTCTGTACTTAATTGCTGTAAACTACCTTTCAATGATTTAAAAAAACAAGCGTAGTCATGATGATGCTTCAAACCTACTTATGGTACTTGATCCCATTGCAGTTATATTTTCCCTTTTTTCTTTTTTTTTTTTTTTAACTCCAGTCAGCCTTTACCATCTTTTTGCATTTGAGAAAAACAGACTGTATTATTGGCCATCGGTTCATCTCAGTTGCTGACATCAAGTTTCTAAACCTTGCTGAGTAAACTCCAGTAGTCAGTTTGAACCTTCTTCATTTCTAATTCATATCTAAAAAACACTTTGCAAAATAACCTTTTGCTTTCAGTTGCAGCTTTTATGGTGTGCATGTGAAGTTCATAAAATTTGCAGCCCTAAAGTATTGGTGGCTCCTACACGTAAGGCTGGACAACATTTTCTGGCTTATGGTAGAATTTAATTATGCAGTGTAAAAGAAATTTCAGGACAGTGCAGCTCTAAGATGTAAAGCTAAGTAGTGGAGCTATAGAGCCACTTGAAGCCCGTATCCAAAAACATTTTGCCGTCTTTGTTAACTTCTATGAAAGACACTTGGGGATGTGTGTCATCTCTGTGCAGATGTCTGCCATAGAGAGAAGTGAAGTGAGCGTAAGAACTTGCTCTCATGCATCTCTTTCATGCCTTTGCTAACTGTTTTCCTAGGGAAGGATGACATTTTACTCAACACATGTTTAGGAGGAAAGCTGTTCTTATTATCATTCTTAATGTCCTCCAAAAGAAAAATGTAAAATCACCTATCGACTAAGAGTGGAGGAAAGACGTAGATGTGGGAGAAAACTTTCACTTGATATATGTATGTTTGATTTTATTTTTTTCATTTTGCCTTTAAAACACATTTGTGTCACCATCAGTGTCTGTAAGGGTTTCATCAGTGATTTTTCTGCTCCTTAGGTGTGACATTAGGGGATTCATTTAGGTTTTCTTTTCTGTTGGTGACTGCCAATATTTATTCCAGGACTGGACTCACTGCAGAGTCAACATAAAAGACCTCCCAGTGCAGTTGGCTAAATTGGCCACTTTGAGCAGAGATTTCAGATACTCCAGCTGGCTCAGCACTGGCACAGATGGGCAGCACTGGCCTGGCCATCGCCGTGGCTCAGCTGTGGGCACCAGAATAAACATCTTAGATTAGCACCATTTCACACTGCTGCAGCTATTCCTGAAGTGGGTGCAGGCTTACAAATCTGGGAAGGTTTTACAGCCCGCTCTAAGTATTTCAAGATACTACAATTAATCAGCTTTGAATAATTGCCGTTAACATTTTTAGCTGTTATTGCCAGTTACTAGTTTATGAGATTTCCATTCCCATGTACAGAAAGATATAACTCTTCTGGAAATACGTTGTAAGGATTCATTACTTTAGTTACATATGATCTTTTGACCATACAAATTCCTATAAAAATTTCGGTATTAAGGGATCTTGCATTAATTTTCAATGCCTTCCTGAAAATCTCAATAACTGTGCTTTTAAGGATAACTTTAATCCATAATACTCTATGACTTTAAGTGTATTTGTCTTCTAAGCATATGTAATCTTGACAGACTTCTGAGGAAAAATAAGCAAGTAAACCAAATGATGATCATAAAATTCACTTTGGTGTTCTTGAGCAATATTTTCAGCCCCACGTTCTGCAAAAATCATATGATTCAGTTAAAAGAATGAATATGTACTTCTGATCCTTGGGTTCAGTTTTCAAGTTTTCTGGTGTACCATTACTGCAAGTAACTTAAAATTCTGAAAATAGTTGAGATACATTCAGCGTGTTTTTATGGCTGAAGCATTAGAGGAAAAAAAAGAGAAGACACAAACTAAATGTCGAGAGATGCCAACAGCCAGTATATGTTCATTTATCTCACCAAGTCAGCCAAATGTCTTGTATATGCCCGCAGCTTATAGCAAGCTCCTCAAGACACTTGAAACTCAAGATAGATTTGATTGAAATCTATACTGTAATAATTGACTTTTTAAACTGAGAGACACAAAGGGAAAAATAGAAGCAAACATCTCTTTCTTTACACTATCCTTGTGGGAAGATCCTTCCTTTCAGTTAATCCTTTGACCGAGTGAGTTGCCATAAGCTCTGCCCAACCTCCTCTCCTCCCCGAGAAGTTCTTCTTTCTATCACCTGGAGACCTGGCTGTGTTTGCTCCTCGTGGCAACCCCTGTCTGAACACCAGGCTTTCAACTCTCGTTGTTACCTCTCCCCTCTGCTCCTTGCCGTGCACTTGACAGTGAGTTTCCTTCCCATAACTCAGCAGTTCTCCAGCAAACACTTGGGTCTCTCTCCGGCAGACAGTGTAGCCTGGCCTGGTTGCTTCTCTTTCTTAGAAGAATGTGACATACAAAGAATAAATGAAAATATGGTTTAATTGTATTGTACTTCCATCGGCAAGTGAAATTTAAATTTGGTTAAGAACAGGAATTTTTCTTCTCTCTCCTATGTAATGATATACAGAAAATGCCATTACAAGGATTATTTTCAGAAACCTCATCTGCACCAAATTAAACAGGAAAATTTCCAGTTATGACTTAGGTCCACTGGGAGTCATCTTGATATATAAACCTATAGGTACATTAAAATGTGATCAAATACATCTCTGTCCTGTCAGCGCTTAGACAAGGAATTGGTAACTGAAGTGAGGTGTCATCGTGTGATTCTTCTCACCAACATCAGAGCACAGTGCACTGGTCAATAGTGGCATAATGGTGATTTTTCCTAAGTCTGGACTGATCAAAGCAGTTCTGGATAACAAGCAAATACTTTGCAGATATGAGCTGCTTCGAGTGATGGAAATCCTCTAGAATTTCTATGTGGATCTGTTTTTTTCACATGGGAGTAATTTTGAAACAAACCTTTGGTGAGCAGGCATGTTGTTTTCTTTCCATCTTCAGTTTTGCCAGAGTTTGTGATGTCTGTTTCTGTCGGAATGGTATCCTCCATTTACTATCTACGTGTACTGTAAGATCTGTGCTTGGGCTGGAAGAAAAGGGCAGAACTGCATTTCTGGAGTGTGAATGTACGTGAATGCTTGTGAGTATGGGTGCTGAAATCTCTTCAGTTCTAGACTAAAGTACATACTCTCTTCTCTCCTAGCCTGGCATAGAGTGATTTCACGTGTTTGAGTGCAAAGCACACAAAAAATCCAAAGTGCCTCTTTTGAAGATAGGCTGAGAATCCTCAGTTGTCAGTGAATAAAACTGAGAAACTGAATGCTTTGCAGTTTTGAAAATTATCACCTCAGGGAATGTTTAATTCTGCTTAATAGATCCAGCTTTGCGATTAGGGTAGTACTTGTGTGTCCTGTCCTTTTGCTCATTTATTAGTGATACAGAGCTGCACACAATTCTAAGATGTCTTTACAAATGCTATATGTTCAAAAGATGTAAAGCCTGGCATAGGATGCAAAAAGCACTCAGGCAATTATCCTTGTTAGGACTCTGCAGCTGCTTGGCAAGGGGTGTTGTGGCTTGTCCATTATGGCTAGAGCCAGTCTGACGGAGTGATAGAGTGATTTAAAATAAACAACTGAGAAAAGACAATTGAAAGGAGTTGGAATAGTACAGTCTCCCATTCTTCATCCCCAATATATTTCGCTTTTAATTCTGTATGTACAAGTCTCCTTACTATGTGTTTTTGAACTCCCAGTTGTATAGGAATGATGTTTCAGAGCTTCTTGGGACCATCTATTTTTGTTTTGTGGTTTCTTTACATTTTAGTAAACCTCTTCCCTTTCATTATAGGAACCTGACATAAAAATAATATTTTCAATATGCTGTTTTTATTTATCTGTATTCTGTCATGATATACTTTGATGTAAGTTTTTAATTTTGCTTCGGCTTTCAGCTGTTGTAGCAGTTACTGCTCAAGGTCAGCGATGAGGTTAGCCACAGTAGCACAAAACAATTTCCTGTTCTCACAGCCCAGGTAGCATTTGGATGTGGATTAAATTTTACCACATTTTCCAGTAGCCAGACACAATTATTTCTAATGAGCTTTAAATTGCTTCCAGAACATCTATTTCAAAACTTAGTGTGGTAATCCATTCAGTGTGCCAGCAACTTCATAAGATAACAGTTCTTCTTCAGAATTTTGGTTAAACTGATTGTTGCTGTATAACAGGTATTTTTAAGCAGCAGCTTAGCTTAAAAGTGGAGTGCTCACTGGGCTCGGTTGCCAGTGGCCTGCTCTCCCCTCTGTTGGGATAGCAGTTCCAGGATATATTGCTCTTCATTACTGACTCAGATTTCATAGTCAGTTTCTTTTGGAAAATTGATCTTGGCACTAGGTATGCTCCTTGCGCTGATTTGAGAGGTTTTATGCATGTTTTAATGTTGTGGAAGCTTTAAAAAAAAAAAAAAAAATCAGTTTTTGAACCTTGCTCTCATCTTTATGATTCATGTTTTCCTTTTCACTTTCTATATATGGCCAGTTCTTTATCCTGCCCTAGCGTTTTGAATGCTTGGAAAGCGTACATCCAAAACCGTCTTTATGGGGCAGTGGTGAATAATAAAAATAGGAAAGGGGAAAAGGCAAAAAACACTTTTTCTCTATAAATGTGATAAACTTTCACAGCCTTTGTTTAATCTCACCCAAGTCTTTTTTTATCTTCATCTAATTCACACATGTTAAAACATGATTTAGTTGCATTATTATACATAGAGCTTATTGGATTGAAATCTAGAACAAGCTCTGCTTAAAATGAAACTCAGCCATAAGGAAATAATTTTTGCATTATAGCTTCTACTGTAAAAGCAATTAAGGAGGAGAACTGAAAGGGAAGCTGCCTGTCCTGACATGCTCCCACATCTAGGAGGGAGTGAGGGAATGAGCTGTGCAAAGAGCTCTGGTGCATATTGCCTGTGGGATTCTGAGGTATGGTGATGTTATCTGCGGTCAGAGCAGCCTAGTTTGGGTTTTTGCTGGCTTTGTATTCCCCCCCCTGCATACAGACACTTTTTTTTCTTCCAGCTCCTTTGTTTATGTACTAAGGAGTCTTTGGGTAATGAAATGCTTAAATTGTCAGCCAAATTTCAGCCCTTATTTCCTATCTAGCAATTTCACCTTTAAAAATCCTTTTTTTGTTCCTGTCAGAATTTTGAATCACCTCTGAGGCTCAGAGAGTTTCTAATTTTTGTGAGTGACGTTGCTGTCAAATGCAGAGCAAAAAGTTGTATTAAAGGAAATTACTGAGAATTTTGTAAGTCGGTATATTTTAAGATTGTGTGATACAGTTTCTCCCACATTAAGAAGAAATTGGTGCAGGTTGCATTTTTTTCATTCAATTTTTAACTCGGTAGTAACACTGAAACTTTGCTGATTAGTCTCTACAGAGTTTTCATTTTGACAGGAGCTATGAATTTCAAGCACAATTTTTAAATTCAGCATGTCAAAGGTCACTTTTTCGTTGATTTAATTTCTTTAAAGTGTTTCTTTTAACAATAGGAGTTTATAAAATTGTATTTTGGTCCTCCACTACAGGGATTATAAATGTAAGCATATCCTCAGTAGCTGAGGAGTTGTTCTTGACCTGATTCCAAGTACCTCAGTAAATTAGTTTATGTTCAGTAGTATCCATAGTGTGTAAAAATATTCCCCTGAAGCTCCTGCTAAATGTTACAAGTAGATCATTCCTTTTTTTATCCAGTCAGGCATAGCACTGTACTTCATATTTTTTTCAATAACTAATGCTAAAACACTAGTCTTTGTTCTAGCACTGCATCCCTTGAATCATAGCCTGATGGCTTGGGGCACTGGTGAAGGCATCGCGTGGTCTTTCACCTCTGCTGCTAATGCCGCTCCCACTCTTAGGCCCTTTTAAAATGAGTCCATGAACACAGAGCTGTTCTCTGTAGACTCGGTCCGCTTGCAAAAAGCAGCTTTTAATCTTGCACCAGACCCAAATTCTTCTCGGTGTTTTCATTAGCAGGGCTGGGCACCAAGTTCCTCTTGTGCCGTGCCTGCCCGGGGTGAGCCCGTGTGAGCAGCGGGGTTGTGCCTTCCTGTAGCGAACGCTTCGGGCTGATAAGTGGATTTAAAGCTTTAATTACAGGGTGGGGTTTTTTGGGATGTAGTAAGAATGATAGAAGATCAGCACTAGTGGATAGCTCCTAGAATTCGTGTTCCCAGGCTAAGGGATTCCTAGGGCTTTTCCACCTTCTTTCCTCATCATCCGTTTTTTCCATCGACTTCCAATTAATTTCCATATTAAGTACATAATTGCCTTGTTGACAACTACTAAGCTCTTTCCATCTGTTGTTGCATATTACAGTGAGTATTTCGAGGACCTCGGATTGCACAATGTCGTGCTTGGGCAGCTTAGCTGTAAACTCACGGCTGTTACTTTCTTGGATCCAGAACTTTATCTTTGCTGATTTCTGAAGCCAGATACGTATTTGTGTTATTAAAGTAGAGATTTTCAGCAGCCAATGTAATAGTGGAGAAGACCAGATAAAGTTAGTTTACAGCACGTTTGCCTTTCTTTCTTGTTTTTGCCCTAAGAATAGTACATTGTTTACATAGTGGCTTTGAAAAATAGTTTGCACCTTCCCGCTTTAGCTCCCAGACAGAATTTTCTATTTCATTTTATTTTTTTTCATGGAATTTGAAATTCACTGATCTTCTCAGTAACTGGACTGGGTCTTGTCAGAAAGATTAATGCTAATTAAGATGACTTAGCTGGGATATCTTAAATGTAGGAAGCTCTATGGTGCTTATCTTTAATTTTACATATATGGAATTTTTCACTAAAGTATTACAATAAATGAATATCCAAGTACATTAGAAGACGTTCTTCTTTTTCTGCTATGTTTTACTTTTCAAAGACAATCTTTTAGGTACCAGTCATTTTTAGTGCAACAGAAATTTAACACCATTTGGAATTCAATTCCTATGCAGTAGCAGTCACTGGAATTGTACCTTCTTCCCCAGTTACACTGTTCATGACGACAGCATTCAGGGTAGTAGAGGCACTCATGTGACCATTTACAGTATCAAAGCCATTCTATATTTTCATTCATAAATCTTTTTTCCTTTTTTTGTAATTAAAAGGGCTTGATTATAAGCGACCATCTTTCTTAGCTAAATACCTGATTCTTCTCCTCTCAATGATTCTAGTGACACCATTCCAGCATCTTACAGACCACAGTTACTTCTAAGAAAACCCTGATCGTACTCACAGTCTCTTTTTGTAAATCTACTTTTCCCTTACAACCCGATGGATAAACTGCCGTCTACTTCTAGAACTGATGAACAACATGAATGTTTTAAACAGTACCTTATGCCTTTCTGTCTTTGCATCAAATGATACCAAATGGGTGATAACGTTGATGCATCAGGGATTTAGAACCCAGGTTTTCCCCCTCGTTTTTCTAATTATATGATGTAAATTCCTCATGGTCAGTAATCAGTATCATTAAGAGAAAGAATTAAAAGGCAGCAGGTATATGATTTGCAGGTAGAAATGTGCCTGGGTAGAAAGAAGAGCTGTGTAGAGACAGACCCAGTTTAATATTAGGCCTCGGTATGTATTAAACAATAGTAGGCAACCTATGAGATCTGTGTCATCTCAAGCAAATTTTTAGGGGCATTTTTAAATTTCCTACTATAAAAGCCAAATAGTTAATGTCCAGTTTGCTCATTGCTGCTTGATCCAAGTTCTCATAGCTGTGACAACCAGGTTAGACACTGAAAGCCACTGGGCCGAGCATCTATCTGCAGACTTTGTGCTTTTATTTGTAGGAATACTTATTAAAATGTACAGTTTCGGTTTATTTTTCTTTAGTTAAAATTATCAAGAATGATGAGCAGTAACAAAGAGAAGACCTGATGCTTGGGTTTTTGTGCAGGCCAAGCTTGTCGAGGTCAGCATCAGATGGGGTCCACCTAGAAAGGCTACTTCATGGCAGAACTGAAGTACTTTATCTTTGTTGTGTTCATTCTATTGGTTTAGTTCACTTTCATTAATTACTTCAGGGTAAAAAAGAAATTTGTCATGAAGACAAACTTAACTCTGGGGTGCTGTGAAGAAAAGCATTAAATTATTACAAGATACTTACAAAACTTGGTAATGAGACCTTGTGAATAATTAGATTTGTACAGAGGATGGCAGGGGGATCTACTGTGCTGCTTCACAGTGGATCCAAAAGTCACTATTGCCTGTTAACAGCAACAGCAAATATTTACTGGTAGCTGTTATTTTTACATTATAAACATGGAGTTTAATTAAAAAGTCATTCCCATCTGTGACTGGTGAAATAGAGGCTTTTGTAACGGACATATTTGTTTTCTGAGGGATATATTTAGTGAATACGTACATCAGCAACCATCCCAAGAGGCTGTCATGGTAATGGATCAAAATTGGGCTTTGCTGCAGCATGAGAAATGGTAAAACCATCTACTGCAACTCTGTTCAGATTCAGGAATTCACGCTGATAGGCCCAGTCACGTTCTGGCTGTATGTCAATGATGGGAATTCCATAGCTCATATTTTAAATTTTGTATACTAATTCCATAGTGACTTTTAAGATGTAGTCATGCCTACTTAACAGGTCTTTTACATCAAACGCAGAAACATTTTTTTCTTCTAAATAGTAATGAAAAATAAAGAGAAAAAAAAAATAAGTTTGGATAGTGCCATCAAAATAATTTAGATTTGCAGCTGCTTATATAAGTTTCTTTCTTTCTTTCTTTTTATGAAAACAGGTAATCAGATCCTCTCTCTTGGGACTTTGTCAAAAGATCAGGTTTATCCGTTGAAACTCAAGGGCATTTCCATCTGTTACTCTGCACTCAAATCTGCCTTATGTGGAAATTATGTCAGCTTTGGCGTCTTCAAGTTGTACGGGGACAACCACTTTGACAATGTACTTCAGGCCTTTGTCAAAATGCTGCTTTCAGTATCCCACAGTGACTTGCTAGTAAGCAATTACTCATCTTGGGAGTCTTTACGTGAAATATGAAATAACACCACCACAGGCTTTGTATTGTTATAATGAGACAGAGGGATCTAGACCAGCTCAACTGCAGTTTTCAGTTCAATTACTTGAATTTATTTATTTATATAGTGACATCTGAAATATGAGTATGACTGCGCTGCCGTGTGAAACGGGAGCTTTCCTAGAATTTTCACTAGGCTTGTCGCAAAAGAGAGAAATGCAAATTTACTTATTTCCTTTCTATACTTGCAAACCTGTTTGGGTTGCACTGTGAAACATCCTCACGTATTCAGCCACTCTGCAATTAGTTTTGATCCGTAAGTTGTCACTGTTTATTCCCCATAAATTTAAAACTTTAAAGTACACGATGTTCCCACTCCTCTGTGGGGAGACAACAGATCTTGTGCAGTATCAGCCTGAATTTGAACTGTGACATTTTCTTCATGACACTTTCGTTCAGAACTGCCATTTTATTGCAGGAAGGCACAAATTTGGGACAGTAAAAAATGATTAATACCCAGATTTATGCTTGCCACATAAAAAAAAAGTCCTTGAAACTGAAAAGTTGCTCTCCATTAAAATCTGTGTACTGGTTGTATAGTACAGGGGGCATATTTGGCACATTCCTAAACAACAACGCCCTAAATAAGAGTCCTGAAGAGTCAGATGCTGATCGGGCTGATGGGTTCAAGCAAGTGCCTTTGCCTGCACAGAGACGGTTACAGAACCTTACTTAAGCACACAAAAAAGTCCATCTCTGAGATCATGTGGGAAAATCTGTGAGAAATCTTACTAAGATTTCCTGCAGAAGGTAAGATACAGCCCATAATCGTGTCAAACTGACACCTTGGACAGAAATCTATACTGCTTTTACTAGACTTGATAGCTGTGTAGAATTTCAAAGCATGACAGTGTTATTGTATATCCTGAGCTTATCTTAACTATATCCTACAGTAAAGTTGAAATCCACTGAAGATAAGAAAATATTTTGTCTCTATAAATACTCTGATTTAATGGCTAAATGAGAATTTATCACATCATAAAAGCTCTAAGATCGTTCTGCTATCATCTGTTAATGTAGTTAATATTAAGCGGTAATATCTGTATTTTCCATGAACATGTATTCTCTTTTTTTTTTCAGCAATATCGAAAACTAAGCCAATCTTACTACCCGCTTTTGGAGTGTCTGACCCAAGATCATATGAGTTTCATTACCAGTTTAGAACCTCACGTCCTAATTTATATTTTTACCTCAATATCTGAAGGACTCACTGCAGTAGGTAAGAATTACTTACACTTGGCTAAAGAAAGAATTAAAGTATTTAGCTATCTAGGATTTTCAAAGAAGCACAATCATTTGTGTCATTTGTGTCTTTAAAAAATTCATGTTGAGTGGCAGTGGCTTTTGAACATTTTAAGAATATGACTATTTCAGTTAATGGAGCTAAGTTTTTTTTAAATATCTAACCTGTAGGCTTTTACAAACAGTATTTTTAAATTGTCTTTTCTTACAAGCCAGAATTGTTAAAATTATTAATGTGCCTCCACTAGGATTGTACTGAAAATTCATGCATTTGTTATTCAGACGTAAAATGTATTAATATATGTACAGAAATCTGTGGGGTTTTGTTTTTATTTGATCAACATAGCTGTTGTATAAATAATGCTTGTTCTGCACAGCTGTGATATGATTTGAGAAATACAAAGGTATCTTTATGCATGGGAAAAAAAAAAAGAAACTAGTTACTCCGTACTTCCTGAGCATACTTTAGAGGAGAACCAATGAAACAGAAGCATAGCTGGAGTAACGATAAAAATACAGCTGCCTGGTGGCAGTTCACTTCATTCTCCTGCATGATTTAATTTATGGTTTTTTAACCAGTTCACTGTCCAGACATTTAGGGTTTGGGCAGAAGACTTGGCAACCTGAAGTCATTTGGAATATGGAGGAGACTGAGCATTTGAGGGGAGAAAAAATAAATCATCCAGTTACATTCTGATCACCTAGGAATACTGGGCATTTATACAGGTTTTGACTGAGAAGCTGTTCAAAACCTTACAGTCGTATTTATTGATTAAGGTGGTTATTAAGGGGAAAAAAAAATAGGAGCATAAAATGTTAAGTGTGTATAAATGTTACTGTATAATAGCTGGTGTTTCTCATTACGGCCAAGTGTCAGTCAGGCCCCAGAGGAATGCCCGAATGCACCGAGACTCACAACGCGTTTGCCACCTTAAACACACTCAGCAGTTTTTGTTGCAAGAGGAGAACTACTCCTAGAGAGAAAATGGGCAGCGAATAGCTAAGCAACAGGAGTAAAGAGTATTCAGGTCATTTTATCATATAATGCTGAAATCCATCTTCTCCCAGATATTTTGAGGGCTTTGTCACCCGTACGGTGTAGGATACGGCGGTTCTGCCCGTAGGCTGGTCCTGCTGGGAGTCTGCCTGTTGATCATTTGCAGAGGGGTATGTTGGACTGAAGATTAGCTTGACAGACAGCTGTCAGCTTAGCAAGCCCTGTTCCTGTTCTGTTAGCCCTCCACATAACATCTCTTCCACTTGATCTCTTTCATACTGGTTATATTCATTTTGAGAATTCACTAGCAGACCAAGCTTACTTTAACCATCTCTCTGAAACCCAATTTGAATTCATGGAAAAGAGAGAGAAGAAAATGTAAAAGCTCTATTAGCTCCAGCTTTCACGTCTTATGTTTATTTTCCCCTCTCAAAAAGTGTTGATCTCTCATTCAAGGCAGGGAGGAGGGGTATGAAGAATATCTAATTCCAGTTTTAGCTTTAAGCTTTTGTGATGTAGGTATGTGGGAATTAATCGTGAAGAATTATTAATTTTAAGGGACATCCTTAGAAATCCTCTGGTGGGATTCTTGATACTCTGCTGAGAAAATTATCAACAAGAAATGTAACAGCTCGCTTTTGTTTCACATTTCATAAACCATAGATTTGCTCAGCCAATCCTCTCCTTCAGTTCACCTTAATTTCTTTCAAGTGCCTAAAATAAACACAAACATGCGAGACTAAAACAAAGCATGTAGGAATCTTTAACTTCACTGAAGGCTTGATGCAGTCCATCAAAAGCTATTATGCTCACTTTCATGTTCGTTTTTTACTTTGTTTACTCTGGTTCCTCTAAACTCAAGTAGCTTTTCAGTCTTTGAGACTTGCCAAATATCTGTCTGTCAGTAAGACCTGCCTGTTTCCATACTGCCCAGAGAGAATGTGGAATCTCCACCTTTGGAGATACTCCGAGATACTGGACAAGGTCCTGAGCCTTGTCTGATGTTGAACCTGTTCTGGGCAGGAGGTTGGACTGGAGGATGGTCCCGTTTGGTTTCTGCCACCACTTTTAGCATCCTACTGTATTTTCCCTCCATTTTCCACTTGTATTCTCCAGCTTTCTAAAACAATTTTTTTATCCTGTCCAAATGCCTGTGCAGCCCCTAATCTTTGTGAACGTCTCTTGCACATTTTAATACTTAATTTCCCTGATTAGTCAGCTGAAAAATGCTTCTTTTTTACCGTTCATATTGAAGTGATAAAGTGATTATTTTTCCCTAATATCCTGTTTCTTAATGTATCTGCATGTTTCAAGAATTGATATTGATGCCAGCCATTAAATTCCTCATTTGTGTTCAAGGAGAAAACTTCCCATGGAGAAATGAATTTTTGCAGTGAACTGAGTAATTTTCCACAGTCTTATAACGACATTATCCAGATAAACTACTCTTTGGTCAATTCATAGCTCTTAATGTTAATTTATTTATTTTTAATCATCTCAAGTGTTAGTTACCTGTCACTGCATTTTCTTAAGAGCCATTTTACTAAATGTTTTATCCCTTTAAAAATTCGGTATTTGGAACATTGCCAGTTGTCAGACAGTAAAACACCAATTCATTTCATATGTGTTACTTGGTCACATACATCCTTCTGTCCTTGGAAAACGGGTAAGTAGATCCAAGCACTGCCTTTTTCACTGAATTATATCAGTGCCACAAGAACGTCTCAGAATAGTAGGGCTCAGGGCTATAAGCCATCTGAGGGAGAATTGTGTTTTAAACTGATTAGAACATACAAGTCATTTTCAGAAATGTTTATAAAAATGAAATAGCTGTCTTTTTATTTTAAAAATTAAATACCAGGAGATCACTTCTCTTTCACAGGAAAAAAAAAAAAAAGAAAAAAAAAAAATCTGACTTTTTCCTCTATTCCCTTTACGTACGTGAAACCTTTGAGACTCTCATTGTTGTCAGCTGCAGGATAAACATTCCCTGAATCCTTATTTTTGAGGAGTGTTCATTCTGTCGCTGAGTAAATATCTCGCTGGATTCCATGCTTTAGAAACACCGTGGAAGAATATGTATTCCTTCTGAAGCGCCTCGCTGTAAATCAGCTATAATGGAAGCCCTCATCTAAGCTTTTATTGCGAGGATAAACACTCCAATAGTTCTCTTCTAAAGTGTTTACCTGGCTTTTTCGCAGCTGACTCAGTGGATCAGAGCCTTTTAATGTAGTCTGCCTGGCATGTTGTCACTAAGCTCTGCAAAGCTTTTCTAATTCTCATATGATTAATAGTATAGTGTGCTATTCATTGAGGAAAAACGAAAACATTTTTTCTGTCTTGCTGCCTAATTTAGATGTTAAATTGCTAAATCCATTTACTTTCCAGGTTTAGTCTCAAAGGCAAATAATGCCGGTATTGAACTGTAAGCAACTGATGGACAAGGAAAATACCACTTAACTCTCGCTCCTTGCCTTTATGTGAAAAACAAAACAAAATCCTTTAATATGCAGAGATTCAGCATTAAACTGTTGAAAAATAAGTTCCCCTTCAGCATGCTGTTGTCATATTGTTGAGACCAAAAGGTATCCTCAAGGTGTTTGGGAGTTCTGTTGGCTTTTCAAAAATAATATAATGCATTCTAACATACACGCTCAAATCCCAGTTACTGGAGCTAACAGCTGGTTGGAACTCCCTACATAAGGCAAAGCCACACAGATAATAAAAAAGTGCCTGTAACACTAGCCCCCAAAACATGGGATGAACGCGTACTGGCGAAGAAGCGGCCGAAAGAGCTAGTTGAGTGGTGACTGGTGCCAGAGTGGTCCTTGTCCCCTGCCCACCACCAGCACCTACCTCACTATCAAGTGAGTCTAGAGAGCTCAGTTTTGATTAACAAAACTCTGTTGTTTAACGCGCTGACACACGCGGAGCTGGCTTGGGCATTTTCTTTAAGCACGGCCGGCTTCCTTCGTGACCCAAATGATTCATTCACAGGTGATAGAGCGGAGTTGACCAAAAGTCAGAAACATGGTTTGACTGAATTTTTTCTGATTATCCCAAGCTTTTCTCTCTGTTTCTTTTCTAATTCTGTCTTTAATCTCTCTTCTCCACCCATTTCCTCTGTTCATAGCCCAGAATTGGTAGCTCCTTGCTGCTTGTTTGTTGTATTTATTTGGTTGACTGGCTTGTCTCGCTAAGATTTAGTGAGAACACTACTCTGCTCCAACACAACGTTCCACATGCCCAGAAGAGTCATTCAAGGGAGTTTGCTTGACGCTCCCTGTCTGTTATATCCTTGCAATCAAAAGGAAAAATGAGCATAGGGAAGCATATTTGATATATAGTTATGGGCAAATTTAAGTAGCTCTTAACACTCATATCAGATTCTCATGAGCAAATGATAGCATAGACCTGTCTGCTGTCCTGCTAAAATCACTTACTGTCGAATGTAAAATATCTACTTGTACAGTATCAGCATGTTTAGAACTACTGCTGTTTTGTAAACTGATGATAGTGATTTACTTTGTATTATTCAATTTAAAAAGAAATAGAGTTAAGTACTGGTTTAGAAATACAGCAGAGCCCTCCTATGAAATATGTATTTTCAAATCTCTCACTTGCTGTTATTGATGGTGATTCAATTCCACCATGAATTGCATTTCTAGTTTATGTTCAGGACTGTTTTGGTTGAGAAGACAAGGAGTGCCAGATTGTACGATCGTTACTTTGGCAAGACTCATAACTTTGAATTCAGCTTTGTTCCGACAGTGTGTCTTAACATCCTGCCCTGTTGAACACAGTCCTAGGAAGCTCACTGGTCCAGTGGAGACAGAGTTGAGAAGCTCCAGCTCATTTCTGTGAGCTGTTAGATGGCTCTCAATTCCTGCTGCTAAGTCAGCTGGTCGCTTTGGAAGATCGAGTCCTGGGAGACCGTTTGTTCCTTCTTTGCCTGTAAATGTTTCTTCAGCGTTTACTTCAAAACACTCTAAGCAAAATACGATTACGTTTTAGATGGTGAAGGGTTAATAGTGTCAGTACAGAGCTTAAGGAGTTAAACAGACACAGATCAAAATACTTCAGTGTCTAGAGGGATGTGTTTAAATGAACACTGCAAGGTTGGCAGGCCTCCAAATTAGCCTAGTTTAAAGAATTCAAGGTACATTTAATTGGATCCTTCTAATCCCTTTTCCCTCAGAATGAGCATTTTAACAGTTTAATTCCTTTTGCAACCCCCACACATCCCTTACTCCAGTGGCCCATCTGAAATAAATGCTGTGAACTATAAAAGGCCTAGACAAGTTCTAGCTGAAGTCAGCGGCAACAGGAAGAAGTCCAGATCCAAATGTGTGGAGCATTTATATATTTGAAATTGCAGAGAATATCAGTCAGGGCTGAACCTTGCACCCAGCACCTGGAGGGCAGCTCTACTCAAGTGAACCTTCCCTTTTCAGTAAGGAGATTAAACCAGAGTTTCAGTTTCCAGGAATCTGGAGCCTTCTGAATGTAAAACTGAACAGCAGTAAAATGTTGGCCCTTGTCCTGCACTTCCCAGTACAAAGAGGGGCAGCTGCATTCGTACAGTTGTGAATGAAATTCACTGGAGTTTATGGGATCTTTAGTATGTGGAGCTATCCAGTTACACACAGCAGTATTAAACCTTGGCCTTTCAGTTTCAAAAAGCAGTGTTCCAAGCTACTCAGCTCCTGTATCAAAATTAGACTTGTCAATGCATCGATTAGCCTAATGTCAGAGATCATTAAAGTTGATCTCTCCAAGTACTATAAAATGTCATTATTAATTATTCTTTTATAGAAACAATTTCAGAACTGGTTTGGTTTTTTTTTACACAGATACAGTTGTATCCTCCAGCTGTTGCACAAGTTTGGACTACATTGTCACCTACCTCTTCAAGCACCTTGCTAAAGAAGGCAAGAAGACTCTAAGGTGTAGAGAGATCTCACAGGATGGACAGAGGTTGCTTCATTTCATGCAGCAGAACCCAGAAGTTTTACAGCAGGTGAATTAGCAGGGTTTTTGGTGGCATATTACTGCATTTCTGAATTTTCCTGATTTTTTTTTTTTTTTTGGTGTGTGTGGTACTGAACACCAGGGTAGCATTGGCTATTTCGTGACAGAATAAACCTCCCCACGCTGGTATGCAGCCTTGAGTAGCTTCAGCCATGTTCTCATGACAACCAAAGGCTGAAGGTACTTTTTTTTTGTCATAGTGAAAAGTATAGATACTACGCTTGGCTGTACAGTATCTTAAAACTTGGGGTTTCATTTTTGCTCGTGAAAAGAAATGCGCGAGATCATTAATACATTTCTATAGACAAATGGGAAGGAAAGCTCTCTAAAGTACTTTAGGAGGAGGAAGAACAAATTCTGGCATTGAACCACACATTCTGGTAATGAAATGTGTAAATTGAATGGCTGTATGCTATTGAGTTTGCATATTTTATTTTGCAGTAGGTGACTCAGTGGGACTTTTTTCTGTTAAACGTAAATACAATAGAAATTAAAACTCCTGCTTCTGAAGAGGAAGTGGCCGCTGTACTGCTTAGGAGAGATTTCTCCTTCCCAGCTCCATCAGGTTTATCCCAGCCCAGGTACATTACGGAAAGACCAGGATGTTCGTAGCCACGTTCTCTCCACATTTGTTGTGCGCCACACTCCCTATTAAGCTATTGGAAATGCCTGTTACAAGAACCTCTGGATTCCTAATGCAGTTGCAGAGATGCCATTTCAGGAGATGTTTTGCAGGTCTGGAGGCTTTTAAAGAAAACGGAACTTACTAACAAAATGCCGATGATTAACGTGGTCATCTTTGTGTTTCCCTAAGAGGTGCGCCGTCTTTTGCAAAAATCCTGGCACACAGTCACCACAGATGCGATCATCATTTGTACACTGTTCCCATTGAAGGTGAAAAGTAACTTAATGGTAGCTAATATATTCCTGGCAGTATGTAGCATATCGTGAGAATACTAATGATGTTTATTATTGACATCGTTATCAGAATATTATTATTCCCTTGTGATATTACAGGTTCTTACACTTTACTTGCCTAAAAGGGGGTTCACCAAACCCAGCAATGAAGTCAAGTCAGGGAGCGCGGGATCGCTCTCCGTCGTACCGTGCGTGCAGCGATTGCAACGTGAAGGACAGAACAGCAACTTGGGCTCTGGACTTTGTGGCGATCTTGATGTAATACTTCGTCCGTTAATATGCAGTAATCTTTCACTTTGCAGCATATGACTAGGCGGTGATCTGTCTTTATTAACTTCAGATTCTGCGGAATACGTTATCTTTATTTTGAATGCAGGCTTTCACATACTCTTTTAAATATTAATGGCTGGTCTCCAGTAGTCAGCATAAATATGATTTGCATTAGCACTAGTCATATCATATTGAGTGCCTCTGATGTCAACTACTCAGTGTACTAATATCTGACATCATCTCCCGAGGTCACTGACAACTTTGACCTTTATTCTCATGCACAGTTTCTGTAGTCTCAGAAGCTCTTTTGAATTGATTTGAAATTTTGACTCTTCCCTTTATGAGGCAGTAAAATTGATAATTATTCAGATGGGAACTGAGCACTGAGTGAAAAATCAATTCCACCCGCTCTCTGCTGCGTATAAAATTACTTCTGAGTCTGCCGGACTGAACGGATGGCCAAGGTAAAAGCAGCAGGCAGAAATAGTAGAGAGGATTAGCTGGACGAAACTAATAGCCTAAAGGGATGGCTTTTGAGATGAGGGAGTGGGCCGGTTGGGGGTTATTATCAGCAATGATGGGACTCATTGATCATATGTTTACATCAGGTTTCCATTGGGTTATAAATCAGCCCTGAATAGAAACGGAACCCAAGGCCTCGCGTTTTACCAGGGGGACGGTGTATTAGATTATTCTCACTTTCACACTCAGATGAAAAGTGAGACATTGATTATTCATCGGCTGGCCATTAAACACTGGGTTTATAGATGATTTGACTATCATGGAAGCAAATGAACAAGGTTGCTGCTTCACAACCAGCGGTTTCAGTTTTCAAGACATCTGTGTCGGTTAAGTAATGCATAACGCTATTAAAAGGAATGGGTTACAAATTGCTTAACAGTGCTGAAAAACTAGACCCTAATGACTAATTGTGCTTTGAGTTTAGAGAGGTTTGTCAGCTCTTTAAACTAAACTGATGCAATGATAACTGCGATTATTTACTAGTTAGGACGTTTCTTCCAAGTTGGATCTCTGGAAGGAGCCCGGTAATTAAGATATCCAGCAGCCTCGGGTCGAGCCGCTCGCCGTGGAGCTACGCGGCGGCTCGACGGGCTCTTTCCCCCAACCTCTGAGGACGAAGAAACCCCTGGGCTCTTCTGCCGGGTGCGGGGTGCGCACTCTCCTCCGCACGGCCCCCCGCCTTGCCGGGCCCGAGGCGGGGACGGGCGGCTCCTCCCGCGCAGCGNGCTCAGCGCGGGGACTTCTGCACAGAGCGCGAACAGCGGCACCGTTATTTCTTTGCTGTTCGCGGTTAAAATGAGGCCGTTCAGGCTCCGAGTGCATCTCGGCACTTAGGTGTGGATCCGTGACCCCGGGCTGCAGCGGTTTGAGCCTCTGCAGGAGCAGAGGGGGAGAATTACACCCTATTAGTTTTTGTTTTGTTTACGCGTGTCCTGTATCAGCTCGGCTTTTTCAGTCGGTTGGTGTGACTGTGTAGAGACAGGAGCAATAGAAACATACAAGTGAAATAATTTCTTAATGTTTAGGAACAAGTTGCGGTATCCTTTTAAAGTCTGCCAGTGGCTGTTGGCTTTGGCCTTTACTGTGCCCCACAGGCTTTGTTCCCGCGGGCAAGCTACTTAGTCTGAGCTTAATCTGCAAACGGCGGCTTCGTGATGGTGTCTTACAACTAAACTGAATTAACATGTGTAAAGTAGTTTGAGAGATATGGATGGAAAGCGATATTAAGTTTATTACATTCAGCTATTGCTGTTACATTATCTTGTGTTATAGGCACTTTAATAAATAATTTCTAAAGGCTGCTACTTTTCTGTGCTGTTATTCCAGAATTGACAGGCAAAGCCCGTGTTTGCTTAGCTTTATAAATGACAGTGTAATTTTTGGTTTTAAGGTGCTGTCTTTACCATCTTAGTAATGCTTACCTTTCTGAAATGTAGATGTTAGACTATCAGTTTGGTTTTGATGTGGTAAAGTACTAGTCACGTTAGTTTTTTTCAAAAATCAGTTTTATAGTGTTCTTCACCCACAGTTCTGAGAAATGTTCTTAGGAGCCATGCACAATAGGTGAAGAGCTCTGTGTAGCCGTCACTGAAATAATTCTGTGCTGGATGTGGAAGGGGATAAATGGTTGGTTGGTTGGACAGAAAACGGTTTTCAGTGACGTTTTGGTGTTCACTTCCTTTCCTGAGCCTTTCTTGCAGCTGTGTGTTGGGTCCAGAGGTAACAGATGAGGGAGGATACTATATGCTGATGATGTTCTGTGCATCATTTTCAGGAGGATCATGTGGATAAGAAGGGATTTTTGGTGGGTTTGTAGGTTGTACCAATGTTTGGATTAGATGAGCGCGGTGCCTGTGCCGAGGCACAGCGTGCAGCCAGCGCAGTCTCCAGCTCACTGTTGCTGAGGTGGTGGTGGGTGCTGTCTGGCCCGCCCAGCTGTGGAGCTGTACTTCGTCTCTCCGTGTCACACCATGGCATGGCCAAGAACCAGAACGCCCAGGTCTCCTGGACAGCAAACAGGCCGGCTGGCTGTGGGCGGGTACATGCCACTTTGCAGCCCAGGTGGGCCCACAGCAGAGAACAGTTCTGGTGGACGGTTGTTTAGGGCTGGGTGGCTGTAGAATGAGGCTGTGCCTGCACTGAGCTCTCCTGAGCGTTTCTCGGGGCAAAGGACAGGGAGTTGCTGGAGGAAAATCACCATAGGGGAATATGGTGGAGTGCGTGGCTGGAGAGGGGTCTCCAGGAAGGAGTGTGGCAGTAGGTAGATGGGAAGGTATGTGGGTGAACATAGAACTTTGAGAGCAGGCGTGATGGTGAGTGTGGCGGTGTTGAGAAAGGAAGCAAGAATGGGCTGGGCAGTGGTGCAATTGTAGGAGAATGTGTGGCTGAACAGTGACAGATAAAATCTCTTCGATGTGCTCACTGGAGCTGAGCAGGGGTAACTTCATCCAGTGACGAAGACGTGCTAAATGACGCAGCACAGCAGCACTGCGTAGCAGCTGTAAAACAGAAAGTAAAGACACCAGCTGCAATGAGAAACCAAGAGGCATTGCTAAAACAAAAACACATTATAAATTGCTGCTTCCCTTTTTTCCCTTTTATGCAGTAAAACCGGAGATGTTTTTGTTTTTCAGCTAAACCTCAGTGCCATGTAGAGCTAGTGTGACGCGATGCACAGTAATTGAAATGAAAACCCAGAGAGGAGATGCGTTTATAATATGTGCTTCGTGGCCCGGGCAGAAGCAATTGCTTATAAGCACCTCACAGAAAGAAACCTGAATTGCAGTGGCAGAGGGCAGTTGTGTAAGTCATTGAGTACCTGAGCAATTTGAGCCACATACGTGGGCATATGATTAATTCTGAGAGCAGATCAAACCTGCAGGTGAAGTTGTTCCCGTGCTTAAAATTACATGTGTTTTTAAAGGCTCAGCTGAATCGAGACCAGAGCGCTCAGCTTTCGCCGGCTTGAGCCGTGAAAGGTTTGATACAGCAGTGAGAGGGGTTTTTATTGGGACATCTGTTTTCAGCCTCTTAGCACAATTTAAAAATGTTATCCAATACTATCATAACTTTCTTTATTAATTGAAAGGGATGGAGATATACCAGCTGTAGCCCAAGCCAGCAGAGACTTGGGTGGCTAAGCAACAGAAAAGGCACCATATTGAGTGAGCCAAAATTCAGTCTCCAAGTCATTTATTTTAACCGGTGACAATACGTTTAGACTCTAGTGTTTCAATTTGATTGATGGTTTAATATCATATATAATTTTTTTTAATGAAGGGAACCCATTTAAATATGTTAACATTTGCACTAGTCGTCTCCCATGTACATAACTGCATTTAATCATTACTCTGATTGTTTTTGCAGTTGTGTAATTTGTATCAGCAAAGTAACTACGTCAAAGCCATCTTACCTTAATGAAAAATACGGTTACTTCTCTTTTACACGTACTTCTCACCGCACATGTATAAAGGTGGCAGCAACCTCCTCCCAAGTATATGGCTAAATGTATAGCTATCACTACGTGAGTGCTGTCAATTAAGAAATTAAAAAAAAAAGAAATTAATGAGCTTAGTGTCTTTTCTAATTCTGCTTTGTTGAAAGCCTTGTTGTGATTCGTTGTCATGTGAATCGAGTAATTTAATTGTAAGACTTTTAATGTTAAAATGCATCATCATTAGTGACGTATCTGAAGATTTCACGCTCTTAATAATGCTGCTAAATCAAATTGGGAATCTCCTCTTAATCATCCAAGCTGCGCTATAGTTTCCACCAACATTTTAGGGACGGAGAGAAGTTTAGTTCCGCGAAGTAACAAGTATTGTACAGAATTCAGGGATGGAAACAAAAAGCGGCACTTGGGCTCGGAGCGCAAACTGCTAGAGGTGTCAGTGTTGGATGTGCCCCCTCGGGCTAGGCAGCTGGTGTATGTATGCTTTTGTTTATCCCTTACTGGTTTATGTAGCCTTTAGGCCAGCACATGAAACAATCGTTCCTACAGGGTCAGCTGCTGGTCAGAAGCAAAGTAAGAAAAGACTTTGCCTTAAAATGCGCCGGCCATAATTTTCGTGCAGCTGGCACCTGCTACTGGTGCACAGCGGGAGGGTTAGAGGTCAAAGAGGCAGTTGTTCTAAACTCAGTGATGGCTTAAAGGGACTTGTAGATTAATCTGCTTTATTAACTTCTGTATATTAGATAACTATTGCAGTGAATGACAGTCCGTCTTTCTGAATAAGTCCCTTCACCTCTTTCTCTTTTAAATTGGCTTTTGAGTAATGAATATTAAATAGAAATACGTTTCAGGGTAATTAAATGAAAACATTAGGATGATGTTGTTTTACAATCGTATCTATAAGTTTCTTGTATATTTATCTTGCATTATTACTGTTCATTGCTTTTTGCTAGCAGAACAAAAAGCATAAATGTTTCAATTAAAGAGGAGGAACCGGCTGTATTTCTCAATAACCTCCTGTCTTTTATGCTGCATAAATATTTTCAAAAAGCAAATAAGTTTAAGGGGAAGTATAAAAATGTTTTATTCCTTGTTTACTTGGTGCAGTGTAATACTTTACATTACTTGGAAACGTTCTATTTCTGCTGGCCGTGGTTGTTTTGTCTGAAACGCTAAGAGGTGCTGGTTCGGGGCAGGTCAAAAAATATTGCCGTTCATAGAATCTAACTAGCGATATGAATAGCACCAATAATTTTGTAAAGTTCACATTATAATTCAAAATCCAGTTAGAAGTGATGTTTGCAGTCTGGAAAGAAAGCAATATCTTTACAAAATGGATAGGGAAAGGTAACAATCCATTCCGTGATGTGCTACTGGCAGATTTGCCATGTGAGTAATGAAACTCCCTCCCAGTGAACAAACGCCCTCCTCTTACCCCATTAAGAAAAAAAATAATTAAGATTTTAGAATGGCAGCAGCTTACCAGGATACCCAGTTGCCGTTGGATATGGTAACCGTGGCCGGTTGAAGCTTATAGCAGATGAAATGATGCTTGTACAGAGATCCGGTGTTTGATTGAGGCAATTCCTGTGGTGTTCTGCCCCAGGCAGTGCTCACCTCTCACCAGCGGAAGGTACGTGTTGGGTGAAAGGGGCTGGTTTGTTGCCGAAACTTTCCAATGACTGGCATTCGCTGGGTGCGCGTCCCACGTAATCTTAATTCTGGGGTTTTTGGGACTCTGGAGTTGAACCTCACAATCTGCATTTTTCCTACGCTGATAAATTACTGTTGGTTTTGTTTCTTTGTGATTCTGAGAGATATTTGTGTGCTCAGGGGGTCTCCTGAAATCATGAGATTCAGAAACTTAGTTTGTTGGAGTATTTTCCCTGTTGTTTACTTCTTTGGGGTTTTTTTACTGAAAATTGAGATTCTTGTGTATTTACATGTCTCCAGGAACCTGCACAGTTTAAAATACATTCTAAAAAAAAATCTCTAATATTGCAACAGATTGATGAGATTTGGGAACGCTGTTAGTTTCTCAGCTTAATTTGGCATAGTTTAGATTAGCTTAGTTTAACTTGAGCAAATCCTCCCAGTGCTTTGCCGGGCACGTCAGAGACAAGGCAGTTTAGCTATTGAAGCAGCGCTACACACAAAGGACTACTAAACAATGTGGGATTTGACCTTTCAGTATAACCGTGTCTCTGAATTCGTGATTCGTTTCCCTTTAAAAAACAAAGTAATAAAAAAAATTAAAAATGAAGTGTGTGCAACCATTCTTTAAAATCTTTTTAGCGTGACAAGTAAAGTAATCTGCCATCGATACTTAAAAGTCCATCTGCAGAATTTCAGGCAGAATGTTAGAGAGACGCAATATCTATTGAAATGTTGAGTGTCAAACTGCCAGGGTAATGTATTTAGTATGAAATATAATATTCAGTGCATTTTGTTTTGATGACTGCATGAAATAGCCTTGTGCTCTTCTCCTTTGTTGTTGTTGTGAAAGATGATATTCACTAAGAAGTGTTGGTGACTCTTCAGGACGCAGGAGCAATATGCTTATTACCATCTTTATCATCTGTCTTCTAGGTTTATTTGCAATAGGCTTTGGTTACAGTTCAGTTCATCAGGATAACAGAAATACTTTTAATTGTTCCACAGAAGAAATTAGAATCAATTTATGAACAGTTTGGAAATGAAAGGGACTTGAAATCCGTTAGGCAGTTGGTGATTAATACTTGGATTAGGTTTTTTTATGTTCTACAGAAGGACACTGCTCTGCTCCAGTAGAGTGAAGTAGGTCACCGTGCTTTAAGGACAAACTGGTTAGAGCCAAGCTTCTGGATTTCTTATACTCTGATTTCCTTCAAGGCGTGGTTTAAAAGCCCAGCCTGCCTCCCTCTCCCTGCTGATTATCTCCGAATCAGCATTAAACTAAGGTAAATATGGGTAAAATGATTACCCAGGTTCTCATTTTCCCTGTCCTACTGGTTACTGTTGCTGCGTGGGGGATGCCTCTGGGTGTGCTGCTGGCAGACAGCCACACGGATTGAGCCCACGCTCAGCCTGCCTGCAAATCCCAGCTGCCTGGTGGTGAGCAACGGAGAGATCTACAAACCTCTTAGAGTTGCTGCAAGGCCAAGTGGATTATGTGAGAGATGCTAGGCTGGACTTGAATGCGAGTGAAAGCTTAAACCCAGTTTAAGGGCTGCTCCTTGACGTGTGGGGTTTGCGTCCTCGAGGGTGGCACTGAGCACACCTCTGCTCAGTATCACTGTGGGTCTAGTTCAGATTCAGGGCTAAGCACATGGTCGGTGTGAGATACCTTGAACTTCCTTGGAAGAAGGATTTAGAGCTGATCTCATGCTGAGCCTGGAACTGTTGTGTAGATGAAGTTTGAGATCAGCCTCAAATTGGTTTTAGACGAAATGATTTTATTTTTCCAGTAATAGCATTTTCTGACCTTGTCTTCCCTCTCCACTTGACTGGTATTTTGGAAGGTCTTCCTGTAGTAGAGATTTCAGAAAACTAATGATCCAACAGCCAAACATCCCAATTCCTATGCTGAAATCTGGTGCAGTATTGAAATCGCCAGATGCTTTTGTGCATCAACTCCCAGCACTTGGTGCAAGGGGAGGCACCGGTGAATTTCTCAGGAGCTGGAGAAGAAAAGAATGATGTCTTAGGTTTGAGGGATTTAAAGAAGATGCGCACTGTAAGCCCTAGTGGCAGTTAAGGGGACGACTGAAAGATTTAGAAATAGGACCATTTACATTCCTGAAGAGAGACTCGCGCTGGAAGGTGTTAGTGTAGGGGAAACTGCTGTGCTCTTCTCCCAAGAGAATTAAATAATCTGTAACCAGTCATTTGGTGAGAGATGCTGGTAGTAGACACCAGCTTCATCCTAGTGCAGGCTGTGCAAGAAAGGGAGAGGCGCTCACCACATGGACTGGAAAAAAATGCTTGAGGATCTTTTTCTAAGATAAGACTAACTGGGTTTACAAAGACCTGAGCCCAGCTGCTTCATTATACGCTGTTAAAGGCAGAGGGGAACGCGTGTTTGTTTTTATAACGTTTTCGAAGAGCTCGGCCTTCTGCACCAAACCAACCTGAAGTTGATGTTACAAATTACAGCAGGTTGTGTATTGCAAAAGTCCTGGTTAGTCACAGCTCTGTCATCTTTAAAAACAGCTGTAATGCTGTGTGGTTATGGCCACTTGTTTAGAAATGGCTCAGTCTTAAATAAACAGCTTAGGATAATTTAACATGATGCTTTAGAATCGGTAACTGAAAATCTCTGAATGCTACCAGCTAAAAAATGCAGATTAAGGGTTGATGTCACAATCTTAAATTATTCCAGCCTGAGGTGGAATAATTTGCTGTCTTTGAGGGAGCACAGATGGATAGGCAAAAAGAAGCTGTGCAGATAGACGCGTTTGTAAACATCTGTCAGCTACACCAGATACCCAAATACAAAATCTAGCACTTGAGGCAGCATGCGAGTGTGTGACAGTCAACAGAGGGTTTACATGAAATTCAGCACAGACAGAAGCAAGTCAGCACACCCTGGAAGGTAATAATTAATGAATCGTATCCCCTCCTCCATGCAGAAAGAGGAGGTATTTCATTCATCGGGCGTTTTCGGTGGTGCTGCAGTTAACTGTTCCGCTTCCAGGGTTTCATGTAGCCAACCCTCGGACTGGGCAAAACTGCTCCATCCCGTGAGACTTGCTGCTTTCCTATAGGTGAGTCTCTAGCAGCCAGCTGGCATCTCTTCTCCATCCCTGATGGATGCCAGCTCACCCAGGGGCAGCGTCTCCCTCAGGATAGATGGGCCCAGTTCTGCCAGGCAAGACTGGACCCAGGTATTATAATCCTTCACATAAAAAATTCAAATGCAGCTGTAGTTTGATTCAGAACATGTTCTGTCACGTAAGAATAAGCCCTCAAATTAAAAGGCAGATGCTAAATTGACCGTTTGAGAACATGGTAGCGTCAGGCAGCGTCTCTGGCTGCGAACAGCTCGCGTGCCGGCTGTAGCTGCTGCCCAAGTTCCAGCTCTGTTGCCGTAACTCCCTAGCGAGGCACAAACACCTGCTTTGTGATTCTGTCGGCCGCTTGGAAGGCAGTTCTCTGCTGGCTAAAGGTAGGAAATGATGAAAGTCAGCCTTAGCTTTGGTAGCTCTCTGCACTCCTGGTCTGTGTTACTGTGCTATTAACGTAGGATAGTTTATTTCAGCAGTGAAAACCATAAAACCACCCTGGGTCTGGTGTAGGAAATGTACTGGGCAGGCTGCGGGTGCTTGTTGTCAGCAGGAAGCTGTCATCCTGGGTGTATCCTGTTGTGGATGTGCTCCTGGTTTTTTTCAGACACAAAGTCGGGTTTGATGTGAGTACAATCTTATTTTATGATGATTTGTGCTGGCACATGGTTTGGACCTCCTTCAGGTGAATCTCCCACACTCAGCCCTTTGGCCTCTTACTAAAGACACATCCAGGGAAATGCCAAGCTCCACGCTTCCCAGAGCTGTTTCTTTTTCACATCCATAACCAGCCCTTTTCCAGCCCTCCTGAACTCTGCGAGAAATGACTCTGCCAGCAGGACGTGGCATAGAACTGGTAGGAATACCCTGCAAAATTTACATCATATTTCAGTCCCATCAGCTGCAGGCATATACTAGCTCATGGTATGCCTTGTCCTGACAATAGGATTGTTTTGGTTTTGGTTTTTTTCAGGCATCTATACCTTGATTTTTCATAGAAGGAAACAAAAAGGCCAGATCAAAATTGAACTATTCCAAGTAGTCTGATGGTTTCTACCTGATGCCTCCTTCTCTTTCTCCTGCCCTCCCTCCATCCACAGCTCCTCCCCTCTTCTTCTACGTGCAATAAAAATGAGCAGCGGGACAGGAGAGTCAAGAGGGTGTCCAGAAGGTGCTGGAGGTCGAGGCTGCTCAGCCACAGCACCGGCCCTCCATCCTTCTGCTGCTTCACAACCACTTGGTCCAAGCTCTTTGTTGGTCTCATGTGCTTTCATAATGCAGGAGGACAAGAGATGTGATTCTTCAATTATATATTGCAAATCTCAACTGATTTACTGTTTCTCATGGTTAAATGTTTTTAATTTGGGAATAATGGACTGGTTCTCACTTTCATAATAAATAAAGGCTTTATTTGTTTTATTTCGTCTGGAAATTTTAGCTTTGAACATGGAAAATATCAATGTGAAAGCTAGGCTTTTTAGTAAAATAAATATTTTAAAACAACAGATTAAAATTTAAGATATTTAATAATCTTGGAGCGTTTAAATCTTCCTAGTATTATTAGTAAATGATGATCCATTTATTGATATAGGAAGAATTGATGACAAAAGAACTGAGAACTCCAGAGGACATTTAAATTAGTAATCGCAGCTCCTAAATTAAGAGCGGACTGTCTGAAGATAGAGCTATAAAAACTGCCAAATTTCATGCTAAACAATGAAAAAATCTAAACCTTTTTCAGATCTGAATAGAAAAAAGGAATGTTATTACCTGCTTAGTGTTTAGTTAAAAGCTGTGCGTGTTCTTGACCATTCTAAATCCTTTGTAAAGCAATACCTACTGCTGTCACTGGTGGAAATAGAAAGGTCTTTATGTTAAAATGCAGTTAGTTGCATGCAGCAGAATAAAAAATTCATCCCAGCGTATGGGAGAGAGAAATGAGTTACGGCACCTGCGATGATACAAGTGCTCTCTATTGATAACATGGAACAGCAAAAAAAATGCCTTTCTAATGGCAAGGCAGCAACTTTTCCAGCTTCCTTGAGAAAAAGTTTTCATTATGAGGGTCACCTTGACCAATGTGTTCCTCCTCCACCCAAGAAAGAAAGAGACTCTGAAGGAAGAGAAGCACTGAAGAATTAGTTTATTGGAAGAACAGTTCTTTAAGCTTGCTTGTTCTGTCAGTAGTTCCTTCTGTAAAGAACAAATGTGTCAGGAGAAACGTTGTTGAGCCAGGTAAAGTGTTCTCCTCTGTTTACGATAAGAGAACAGAGGCAAGGTTGCTGTTTTGAATTAAGTAGTAAATAGATTGTCTGTTCCTGCCCCTCTTCCTTTTTCACATGTCTTTGCCCGCCTTAAGAACTTGTTTTCTCCTTGAGTCAGCGTGAGGACTTGAGCTTGCCCCATGCTGCAGGCAGCTCCCCATCTGCTGGAGAGCCACTGCGGTGGGTCTGTGGCAGCATCTGAGGCAGCCTTTTCCTGAAGCAAAATGTTTTACTTTCTACCAAGAGGGTGTTTTCCCCATAGAAAACAAACAGTCTGTATGTTTGATCAGTTCTGCTTCTGTGCTCCACGCTGTTTTGCCGTCGAGTTGCTTTGTGAGCTCAGATTAGGTGATGAGACATCTGGCAAAGGTGATCTGGAGCAAGAGGGTGTTCCATAGCATGGGATTCCCTCTGGCACCTGCATGCTGAATACATGTAAGTCCACCTGAACCCCACCGGCTGCTTCTGCTGCCCGGTCAGCAGGACTGCACGTCTCTAGCAAGAGCATGACCAAGGTTGGGTGATGACTGGAAGGAGCTGAGGAAGTTGAGGGGGTCCCCCAGGCTCAGTCTGCATCCCTGTGGCTTTGCGTACAGGAATTGTTCCTCAGTGAGCCCTCTGTACAATGTGATGGTAGTGCTGATGTACCTCAGTGGCACGCTTCGACCAGCTGATCTGGGAGATGCTCTGCGTTTCTCAAAATAGGTGAAATAAAAATACAGGCAGTGCTGCTGCTCTTGGTTGCTGAATGCTCGGTTCATGAATCTGGGTCCAGTTGGTGGCCCAGGAGCGGGCAAGGTCGTTGTGGGTCAGTGGTGCTGGCCTCGTAGCTGCATTTATCTAGTCATTTGTAGATGTTACTGGGCAAGATTTCATCTTCAGAAAACTGCAGTTATCATTTCTGTGCGTGTTGCCATCATAAATACAAATATATGTAAATGTGTGTCAGCAAATGAAATACAAAGAAGGTGGCACGTTAATTCAGAGCTTCCTTCAGAAGCTCGAGGAGTTTCAGTTCATTTATGACCTGAACAACTCAGGGGAGCAACAAAAATGGGCATATCTATGGCACTGCGTGTCATGTGTCTAGAAAGTCATTCCTGCATTTACAACAGAGTCAAATCACTGGGCACATGAGCTGTGAAGGAGGAGGCTGCAGATGTCACTTGTCGATACAGGAAAAAGCTGTTCTATATTATCTGAAAATAGTAAAGGCAGGAGAGGGAAAAATTAGTCAAATTAAATGAAAGCCTGATACCTCTGCCCAAGAAAGAGTTAAAGTCTGGTGCGTCACCAGTAAATGTGCTGTTTACTTAGGCAGAGCTTTGTTAGGAAGTAGCATGAGCCTTGTGTAGAGAAGCTCTAGTGCCGTGGGATTGAATCTGTGCGGGCAGCCTCCCTAGGACAGGTTCCTCCCATCACGGGTGGTCTCCCAGCGCTCGTGTGCCGGTGCTATGTCTCTTGGAGCATGTCAGCAGCACTGTAAAACAGAGAAGGAAGGGTCTGGAATGCAAACAGCTCGCTGTGGGCTTGTGCGGAAGGAGCACAGGAGACCAACGCTGCGGAGTAAAGCAGCAACAGTAGTCATGAGAGGGAAACACGGCCATCAGCAAAGGCTGTTACTGGTTGTGGTGCCCTTCATCTTGGTGGAATTGGGCTCAGTAATTGCCGATTGTTTTCTGCCTGTGTTGTAATGCAGTCCTGACAGCCTCCAGCAGAGGTCTTGATATGATAGATAGGTTTGCCCTGATTTTATATGTGCGGCTCTTAATGCCGAGCTGTGCACCTTGATTACTTTTTTTTTTTTAGTCTTTACAAGAAGTGGGATGTCTAAGACATCTGCAAAGACACCACGTCAGGATTGCAAATTGTCCACCTCTGCAAGTAATAAACTTACGTAACTTCATGAGAGGCATTAATCGCGGTTCCAGGTGTTCCAGCCTTGTTCAGTTCAGCAGATTGGTAGCACTAGTCCCAGCAGCTCCTTTAAACAGGCAACTGGGAGTAACAGCCTTAGTGCCTGGTTGTGCTGTGACTGGCTTAACTGAAAGGAGTGGGTGGACCTGTGAAGAGAACAGACATACACGTGTGCAGGTACAAGACCTAGCTTGCTCTTGAACGCAGCGTTGTTCCCCACACAGCTAAGGATTTCTAAAAGGGTTCTCTTTCATTAATCCTCCGGGTCAGAAGTGGAATTAAAAGGGTTTGATAGCAGGATCTTGTCAGAGGAAAAGCTCAGCGGTGGGAGAGAGGCTTTCGCTGGTTTCTGTCCTGGTTGGCCAATATCAGAACACACAATTAATAGTTACTGCAGGATAGATTACTTCATATTTGCCGTGGTTTATGGATTCCAACATTCATCATATTCCTTGCTTATTTCAGTACTGTCTGTACTACTTATACACAGAGACAAATCAGTGTTTCCCAGGTGAATTTTGGACATTACAGACAGGCCTTCATATTTAGGTGCAAAAACTTTTCTCAGGTATTTGCTTTGCAGTTCATTTGTTCTTTAGGAGCAGTTCTGGACTAGAGGCCTTAAAGACCTCTCATGAGTTGTTCAGTAGAGGTGGCGCTTTCCCTCTGGGTCACTTGTCAGCTTGTCTCTGAACATGCCCTTTTTAGATTAAGCATCACATGGAAAGTCTCTTTACACACAGCACTTTTTCTAAGAAATCCGGGCACGTCAGTCATGCCGCTCTGATTAAATCACAACTCGAGTGAGTTTGTTTAATTGCTTTTTTAAAAAACATCTATCCTAACAGCTGGCTTTGTTACAAGCTACGGGGATGAAAACCTGGCCATGGATGAATTTTAAGAAGTTGTGATGATTCTTTGTGTTAGGAAAACAAGCTCCTGTTAGTGCTCGCACAGAGGTTTTGAATTATTTGCATTGGTTCCAAAGCAGCATAGAACTGGTCTTGTCCTGTGAGTAATGGAAAATAGTTTGCCTGATATATAAACTGTGAAGTCAGGTGAAGAATTGGCCTTTCCCACGCCAGCCCATATGTTCCTAACCTGAAAGCTCAAATGATTTGTGGATATCTCTGTTCCAGGTGATTTGTAGTGCTAAGATTCATCTTTTTCATTTAGTGAAACATGCTGTTTGACTTCGCCTTGGTCAGTTATTACAGGCTAGTTTGCAGTGTGGCAGCTCTCTGGAGACCCTGCTCATAGCTGCTCATTGGCCTAGAAGAAAGGATTTAATGATTTTCTACTTCCTCTTTGTTTGGTTTTAGGGTGTAGATATTTTACAAATGCGAGTCAAACTGTTTACTGGTGACATTTTACAAATTTTCACTCTGTTTAATCTCTGAGTAATGTCTTTAGCTTTGTATATGTTGTGGCCCTTGGCATTTTGGACTAACATATCTCAAGGATATCTTAGAGCATTTTATCTTTAAATGGATTCTACAGTTATTTTGTCATTTCTTTTTACAAAAATTGTGCCAATCCCTAAAATAAGCCCTGCCCTTCCTAGCTACACGCATCAGAGGTACAGAAGCGCAGCGAGACCAGAAGAGGCCTCAGAGGGAGACTACTCCATGTGGCATTAGCTGAGGGCTCTGGTTATGTGCCAGCCAACGAGCAAAGTGAATTATGTAGCTTCTGTTTGGGTGCCAGCAGAACTTAATTGTATGAGTTGATAGATCTCGGTGCTTTATAAAGTAGAGCTCTGTAAAGTAAGTCACAGAAGCAAAGTAAAATATCTAAAATCAGAGGCTGGTTTGTAACTGGGATGGAAATGATACAGATTTATAGCTTTCTTGCTGCGATCACGATTGCCTTCATCGAAACAGGGACTGTTCCTTTCAAATGCCCTGCGGTGTCAAACACAAAGAAAGGTGGATGTGAGAAAATCAGAATCTTGAGGAGCAGCTGGGGATTAATCTGAAACTAATAGCCATTACTGGTCACGTATGTATTGCTCTCCTAAAAGTACTGCGGCAATGGGGCAAATCCCTGTAGTGAAGTCAAAGCCTGTACCTTAAATTAACACAGTTCTAAATCTCAATTCAGATTTGGTTTAACTTCAACTTTAGAGTCAAGCTTTGACATTCGTTTTCTTGAACTTCCTTCACCTGGTAGTTTTGGTTATGGAAATACTTGTTTGGAAGAATGGCTTTTGTAATCCCATGCTCATATATGAAATCTCAGTTAGAGATTAGTACAAGTTAGTAGAAGTTTCATTGCTTATTCCTTCATATCATACAATATAACAACAGTATTCATATTCATGGAAACTGTCTGGATTTTCTTTCAGATGATGTCAATCCTCATGAACACCATCATTTTTGAAGACTGCCGAAACCAGTGGTCTGTGTCAAGACCCCTGCTTGGACTTATACTTCTCAATGAGAAAGTGAGTATTTAAGAAATTCCACCAGCTTGACTCTTCACATGCCCAAATAGTTTAAATAATTCTTTCCTATAGAACAAAGCTGCCTGTTGCCCTTCAGATCCCCCCTCTCTTTCCTTGGGACCTTGCTCCATTATGCTCGTGTTAGTGGAGGGTAGGGTTCAGCTCCCGTACCGTGTGTTTTACAGATCAGTTCACAAAGGCTGAGTGGCTTCATTTTGATGTAAAATCCTCTCAAACCCTTACCCCAACTTCTATGCTTGACCTTAGATCATACAAGTATATAATTAACCTTTTTCTAATAAATTTTACATCTTCACTTTTCCCGAATTAGGCAGGAGTAGAAGTTACGCAAGCTCATCTGGCTTTTAGATAGAAATATGAAACAAGAACAGTGTGGAAATCACGTCAGAAAAATTGCTTCCTAGAAAAATAGTTAACCAATTTCTTGTTGTGAAAGGTTTCACGGGAACGACTAGCTTTGGGGGGTATTATCTGAGCGCTTACGCTTAAGTACTCGCATTGATTGCAATTTGGATTGTGTGCATCTGTGGCAGATTCCGTAAACCAGGAAATACTCTGCAATTTGCCCTTTCAATAAAATCTGAAACTATGAATTTGGATGTACCCATCATGTTTCCCTAGTGACTTAATAGAGACAATATTGTCTGAAATGGAAACCATCTGAGTAAATGAACGCCGGTTGATCTGAATGTGTGCATTCTTTGTCTGGCAAGGCATTGTTTCTGAAGATATTGACCTGTTGTGTTTGCCATACTTCAGAGCCAGCCCTAACTTTGTTCTGAATTGCTTTATCTCTTGGGCAGTCACAAGCCTCAGTGTATTACTGCTTTGGAGAATGAATTGTCTATACAATAAGAGGGTGCTGGAAAAAAATAAGACACTAAGATTAGCAGCAACCGCATACATTAAAATTCAAACTGAAATCCCAGCTATGGAAGGAAACTAATAGAAGAAGAAAATATATCAAGAAGGGAAGCGCTGTCTCATCATTCACCTGTGCTGAAGGATCCAATTTTAGCCATATCCAATAGCACTGTCATTCATCTTCTTGGTGTGTTATTGTGATTTAAATCCAAGCTCTATAAGAGAGAGCAGTTCTTTTAAAATGATTGAGAGGGAATAAGGGCAAATTCAGTGTTTAGGAAAACTTTATGACATCACAATATTATACTTTACAGATGGAAGCAATATTTCCTACTTTGGAAGGAAAACTAATCATTTTCTATCTGCTCTGAGTCACTGCATCATTATAAAAGTGGGAAATAAGTAGTTCTGTGCATTCCCAATCTTGTTCGAGACGACACTTTTGTTTATATAATGCTTCTGATTTATAGCGCTTAAGTATTAGCCTGACTACATATTAATTATGTGGGTTTGATGCTCCAGTATAAGAAGAAATTAAATATTTCACTTGAAGATAAAACCGTGGAGCTGTAAATCATAAGGAATAAATTTGTGACTGGCAGGATGTTCTTTTTACTGAAATTAGACTAGTTCTAATGATTATGTGTTTTGCTTAGCAGACGTGGGTATGTACAAGCACCTTTACTTACGAACAAGTCTTATATTTCTCCTGGAAGGGTGGAGAATGGGAAATACGATTTACAGTATTTGTATCGCCCCTTTCGCATCAAGATTATTCTGCGTTTGGGAAAAGCAGAGCTCGTACTTGCATATGGCTGTAAAAGTCATCTTTTCTTGGCTCATTTCAGTGCATTGCTGGTCTGTTTATTGGAAGTGGGTTCCTTTATTTCCGGAAGGGTTTCTGTCTCTACACTTCCTAAGATAGCAGAGCACACATTTACCATGTTTTCCTGCTTGTTCTCTTCTTTTTTGGGTGAGATCTCCTTTGCTTACAATTCATCTCAAAGAGAAAGCATCAGGTTTGTTTGGGGACTCAGAAAAACTGGGCTTTTTACGTGCTTGCACCTATAGGCGTAATTATGCTAGAACAGGAAATTTGTGCTCGAGAGTCCACCCTAAACCAACACTAAATCTTCTGAGACAGCATCAGCTTAGTATGAAATGGGATGGTTGCACATGGCCCCTGGCGTTGTTTCCATACTGGAAGTGCAGCAGCAAGTTTAATTTAAATCCTAGGGGCAAGAGGCTGGCAGAAAAAGCCTTCTGTATCCTGGTAATGTGACAGCCATGACTCCTTCTTGCTGTTGTCCTTCAGCCGAGGAACACAGGCAGTCGAGTGCACGGGCAATAGTGCTGTTACTGCAGAGAAGCCCTGGAAGCCCCCAGGCTCAGAGCAGCTCCATAGTGTTGAAACAACAGTGCCCTGGGATGCAGAGATGTCAGTCCTTGCTGTTGCTGGAGGATGTGGTTAATACTTTCCGTTATGGGGTTGACTTGAAGTCGTTCTTGGAATGTCTCTTTTCTAAAAACAACTAATGGACGCTGGACAAGATCTTGGGATTATGGTGTCTACGTTGAACGCTGCATTTGTCACCTTGAGAGAGCACTTCTGGGAATGTGTTTGTTGCAGGTAGATATTTCATCTTTTCAACCAGCTGCCAGGTGATTCTCAGTTCTGAGTTCTGGAGTAGTTTGGGACCCTGGTATTTGATCAGCTGCTGCCTTCGCTTCCAGTCCTGCTGCGGTGGTCAGCATGGATGCGTAATACAGGATGTTTCTGGTTTGAGAGGAACTTGAGGGCAAGTAATTTGCCAAGCAGACATTAAAGCAAACACTTCCTATAATCCTGTTAAGTTGTCAGGGCTTAGTGTTAGTATTGTGGTTTTACTACATTTTCTTTTCTTATCCCGTATTTTTTCGTGTGTACCAAAGAGCTGTAATTTTTGATGGAAAAGATGTGTGTTTAGTTTGAGATTGTTTAAGGTTTAAACAGGTTTAAACCTGTTAAAGGTTTTTTTTTTAAATCTGACAAACAAATCCCAGACTTTTGTGCTTTGTGACACTCTGTATGACACCCTGCAAGTTACATTACCTTCCAAACTCTACTACCTTTTGCATACTAAAAGCTGATTTTAGCCTAGCTTTGACAAGGCATCTTGTTATGCACCTGAAATTTGGGCAATACTGGCAATATCCTCTTGACTTCAGTATCAGACTGCTCAGAAAGTTTGCCAGGTACTTGGGCACAGGTTCATCAAAGTGGTTCATTCTCCTCTGAATAATTGTCTGTACCAGTGGTTATACTATGGATATGCTTAGCCCAAGGCTGTAAGACTTTGACTGACACCACCAATATAATAAAGTCTAAAAGGACGATGTGACTTGCTTGGCTGCAGTAGTCGGGTGATGGATAACACCAGAGGTCCCCTCCTGTTCCCTATTTCTAGACTAAATCCAAATTTTCCTAAAGGTGATAAAAAGTTCTGTTTGAACTAGTTTGTAGATCTGCCAGAATATAATGGGAGAGAAACTGCTCAGGAGCGCTCTGGGTCTAAGTGAGTAGCTCTGGGTTTAAATTTTCAAATCTCATTTCCAATATTCTCTGCTTTGCTTTCGTAGTACTTCAGTGAACTAAGGGCAACCTTGATAAGCAGCCAGCCTGACAACAAACGTGAAGTCCTTGACCAGTGCTTCAGGAATCTTATGGAAGGAGTTGAGCAAAACCTTTTGGTAAAGAACAGAGACAGGTAAGTTTGTAACATGCAAGTAGGCTGGGGAAAAAAAAAGACAAATGGAAACCTTAACTGGAGAAAGATGTAACTTTGAAAGTATACCAGGTACCCTTAAACTGCAGTTGCTTTCAAAAGAAATATAATATCCTATCAAAGAATTCATCCCTAGATTTAACAGTTAGAGCCTGAACATTTGGTAATTCTGTATTTTCTTGGTCAGAAACGCATTTCCTAATTTAATCCCAAAGTCAAGGTTTGCCAGGCTGCAGCTGCTGCTTTTTCACGTGGAAAAACTGACTCAAATCTTCCTTTTCCCAACCTTAAACCCCACTGATCAAACACTTCTTCAGCCTCCAGCGATGCTGTTGCTCTGGCAGAGTCTTTCCTTGTTGGTGCTGGGGTCAAGCAACTGCTTGTGAAATGGCAGAATGAGAAGGGATCCAGTGGGGCCACTTACGCATTTTAGATAAATGAGGCAAGGGTTATTTAGGGTTTTTTTTAATATGAATCACAAATTCACCCAATCTTACTTTCATTTGAAAAACAGAATAGAAGTCTTCACAAAGGAAATGGCATTTGTCTGCTTTTTAGTACTGTAACATTTTGCTCAGAGCTAGCTGTGCTTTCTCGTCCATGTGCACTATTCAACAAGATAAACTTAGAAGTATAGAGACACAGGCTAAGTCCAAACTGTGGAACATCCTGGAAAGCTTCAAAGCAAAGTGAAAAGGGGGTTGGAGAGAAGTGATGGCTAAAACCATTTGGTGATTTTATTTCTCTGGCTTCTTCTCTGTTTGGTGGTGTGAAAATTGTGTTCAACCTGTTTAATTCTTAAATGGTTTTGCATTAGTAATGATCTCCACGATTTTGTCTTGTTTGCCTGTTAAATTCTGGTACTAAAGGTGTAAGTTCCTTATGGCCTGACTGTGGGTGATAGCCAGAGACAGGGGAATTTGGAAGCAAACCCAGAGCAGCACAGAGATCACATCCATGGCACTAATCAATCAATCAGGCTTTCTGTGTAACTTGTGTTATGGATCAGCAGAAAACCTGGAGAAGAGGCAGAGAGCCACCAGGAAGGAGGAGAACGCCTGTTAAAAGAAAGGAAAACCAAGCTGACAGTGGTCAGCTGGTCGGACCCGGTCTGACCTTAGAGCTGTAGATCCATGTGACTCAACAGTCCTTCAGGATTTATAAGGAAGATGGGGACAGTCTAATTAGCAGGACCTGTTGTGACGGGACAAGTGGTGGTGGGTTTTCAACTAAAAGAGGGAGATTTAGACCAGAGAGAAGGAAAAAATGCCTTACACTGAGGGTGGTGAGACCCTGGCCCAGGTTGCTTAGAAAGGTGGTGGATGTCCCATGCCTGGCAACATTCCAGGTGAGGTTGGCCGGCACTCTGAGCAACCTGCTCTAGTTGCAGATGTCCCTGCTCCCTGCAGGGGTGTTGGACTAAATGAGCTTGAAAGGCCCCTTCCAACCCAAACCATTTTATGATTTAAAAAGAAAAAATGAAAAACTGAGTAAAAGTGATTCTTACAACTTGATAGTTTCTTCATTCCATATTTATTTATATTTATTGAAGGCAAGAAGTCCTTAAGATAACATTGTTTTCTGTGAAAAACCTACTTTGAAGTGCATTTTCTCAGAGCTGCCTTGTTTGGAGAACTGCAGACCTGAAGAACAGAGAGGGGATCGTTGGCAGATCCAGCCTCGACCCATGGAAGCTGGGTGGGCAGGAGGCTGAGCTCCCCTGTCCCCTCCAGGCAGCAGGAGGAGTGGTAGTGGGGAATCCAGCCTGTGCTCTCCCTGTTCAGGGCACGGACAGAGGCTTCCATCACCTGGGCTGCCAGCAAATGCCAGGTTTGGCAAGTGCTAGGTTCAGATATCCATGGATTTAAAGGGGATTTTCATCTGGAAGCGCTGTGGAGCCCTCTCGGATAGGCAGTGGTGCGGAAGGTCTCGGAGAGCTGTGTGGAAGTGCAGGCAGGGAGGGATGGGTGCAGGTGTGAGGGGCACAGAGATCATTCGGTCGAACAAGCAGCTCGTCTGTCTCAGTAGCATCCGCCTGTCTAACTTGGGAAGACTTTTAAGCCATCACTTCCCCAACGAGCAGCATGAGTTAATACAATGGCTTTTCTGTTTTCAGCTCTTGATTTGTAATCTCCCTTAGATTTATTCTGTGGAACAGGAGGCTTCTTTTAACGGTGATTGTTTAAAATTGAGCAGAAATCAATTTCCATTAGTAAGGAAATAAGCACAAACGTAAAAAATTATGAATAGAATGAAGAAGAAACTCATAATTGCATCTTGTGTTTCCACACTCGGCAAAGCCTGGTTTACCACACTGCTGCTAGAGATAAAGCACGGTCCAGTGGAGGCCAGGCAGGAAGGATTATCATCCCTGCTCCTGCAAAGAGACCTTTGCTGAGATCCCATCAGTTCTGCGAGCACCTGTCCACACAGTCCTATGCAGGAGGGAGCCCTAAGGAGCCGTTCTTCGGGAAGCTTTATTATCTTTGCTGTAGCGAGCCAGCAAAGCCTGGCACGATCAAAGCAAAGAGCATTGAGACAACAAACAAAAGAACATTTGGAAAACCGTAAATGCAGGGTGCAATACATGTCTGGCATCTTAAATCTTCTTGTGGGTGGTTTTGGGGTCGTTTGGCGTTTTTTTAAAATGCATACATGAGATGTGATAAATGGCAGTTAAACTCTTTTGTTTCAGGGAAGGATAGACCAAGGGAATAGATGAGATGTGGGCTGTTGTACAAGCTGAGTCAGACTTGTCACACAGAGCCAAGTGTGATGCCACCGGATGGACTCCACGTCCTGGAACTGCCCAGGGAGAACTGTTGGGGAATATTTTTGTGAATTCATTCTGTGCCAGATGGGTGATGGTACCACATTTCACTGGGAGACAGGTTGAACTCTGACACCACTCATGAGCAAGGAAGGTAGAGCTGAGAGAGCCTGGCCGTCAGGACCATCTGGGCATGTCCCAAAGAGCCCTTTGCTGGAGGTTTGGGAGAAAGGATGTGTTGAGTCACGTGAGATGGAAAGGTTTCTTGTTGCAGTCATCTCCCAGCTGACTTGTAAAATGTTTCACACTGTTGCTAGGCTGAGTTTATAATGCCCACAGATGTTTATGTACTCGTGTTATTTTATAGGAGCAGCTTTTGAGGGCACCTAGTGGTTTTGTTTGTGAGTTTTCTCCTGGTTTTCTTCCCATTTAAAATTTACGTTATAGTTATTCTTTTTGCCCGTTCCAAAGAAACCAAACATTTGGATTTTCTTCTTCCCAGGTTCACTCAGAATATGTCAGTCTTTCGAAGAGACGTGGCTGAAGCTCTGCGCAGCGAAGGGGCCTCGGATCCTAGCAGCTCAGACATGATGAGTTGACAATGACTTTGGAGACAGAGCACTGGCAATTAAACCAACTCTGGAAGTTTTGGGACCTTGTTATATTGATAGATAGATTTTTGACTCTTGCGAAAACTATTTTTTTAAGATATCTTCTTCCTTTTATATCGTTGGCCTAGATGTAAGGATTTATAATAGTGAAAACAATGGAATATCAGCATTAGTTTGAAGAACGTTTTCAACCTTTCTTATCAAAGTTTTTTACCCTGTTGTTTTATCTTTGTGAAGTGGTGTAGAAACAGTACTTAACCAAAGAACAAAATAAATATGCATTCCTTCTAAACTCTTAACAGTTAACGATTCTCAGTTCTACACTTTGTAGTTAAAAACTCCAAGCTCACTCTGAGGTCATACCTGTTTGAGAATTAGATGAAAGCTAGTACAAATTTTATATCACATCTTTTTGAAATAATAAAATTACTGCTTTTCTACAAAATACTACCTATTTCTTAGCACTGGCAGTTGATGACAATGTGGACAACAAAGGAGAAGACTAAAAATGAGCATTTTAGGCTGCAAATACAGCAAGAAATTGAGAATGTTGCACATAATAAAATAAGAGGTGATGGAGCAAGCCGTAACAAAGTATTGGTGATGCTTTCATTTCACAAGTTCATGTTTTCCAGGTCTTTGGAAATTACAAAAAAAAAAAAAAACACAGAGGAAAATAAAGCTGTTAAAACCCTGTTTAGAAAGAGCAAAATCTATCCACCACTACAAAAAAAGAAAGACAAAGAGACTTATGGCCCCTATTTAAACGGCATGTGGCACAAGGAAGATGAACATGTGCATCTGAAACAGCAAGTTCAGCAGATTTGTCTTCACTTCTCAGAGATCGTCAAGAGTTCGATGTGTGCCAGAAGAAAACCCCACCTCTGGTCCAAAGTTCACACCCGTGCTCATCACCCTGGTCTGAGGGGAACAATTAGGACCATTCTGTGGTGGGTAGGAGGTTCTGGGTGAAAACACACAGATGAATTGAAGCAACATCTTAACAAAAATTAGAACTATTTAAGCCATAAGCTAATTAGTTCATAATGTTGAAAAGCTATTATATGCAATTATGAACTATTGGGTTTGGATTGGGTTGGGCTTGTCTTTTTTCTTTCTTATGTAAATAATTGATCTTGTGTGTTTTTCGTCCTTGCTTACAGTTGTGTAGTTAGTGATACTTCACCGCTGTTTAGATAAGAATGAGTGTTTCTAATTGTGACCAACAGGGAGGGCAAGTTCATACCGATGTTGCTTAGAGCTTTTTTCCATTTTTTTTTTTCTGTTACTTTTCTGCACATTTTTAAATTGCAGGAACTAAATCTGAAAGGAAGTAATTTTGTTAAGCAGTCTTCTGTTTGCATTTAAGCTCAGATGGAGAAAATATTTAATCTGCAGCCAAAGGGCCTGATTTCCAAGAGTGCCAAGTACTTGAGTAAATAATCAATTGAAGTTGCTGAAGAGCTGTGGATTTGGGGTGTTTCTACATGCGGCCCAGTGATGTGTGCCGAAGTTTGAAAACTTAAGCATCTGATCAACACCAAACAAATCGAAATTAGTATGGTCATTAACTTTCCAGTTTGGTCCTTAAAGGAAACTAGAATCTGTGTTGCTAAGTCAGATTTTAAAAGCTGCGAAAGTGAACTCAGGAATGCCTGTGGGGGTCAGGCTGGGAGCTGGGGCTTGGGGAAAGGTTTCTCCTGTCACCTCGCCGGTGGCTGCGGAGCTCGGTACCCAGCTGTGCCTGCCTGGCAGCTCTGCTGGACAAACCCTCCCGTGGCCTTGCAGCTCTGGACGCTGGTGTTAAAGGCTCGGGTGAAACCTCATGGGTCCTGCGACTCCCGTTTTCTCTGTGTTACAGTGGAAATGAGCAGTGGTGGCGCACCATCGGCCGGTGCTCACAACCCAGCCCCTTTCCTGGTTGAATGAAGCTGCTCTGTTGAGAGCTGGAGCTTGGCAGGTTGAAAAGGACAGGACATGTGCCCCCAGAACTCAGCACTCAGGCCGTAGGGCTTGCTGATTTAATATATAGCTAGGGACTCAGCAGAGCGCTCGGGTACGCTTCTGAAATTTCCCTTCTAACACATCCCTTGTTGTAACTTACAAGTGGGATCCTAAAGAGCATCTTATAAGCTGAGCAAACTCGAGACACTTACTCGAACAACGTTTCAACCTTGGTTAACAATTGACAACAGGAACTTATTTAGAGTAGCTGGTCGTATAAATACTCTTTGCTTTTAGGTTAGGAAATGGATAGCATAGCAAATAGAGTGGTTTATGACTTCAGATTCTTTATGGAATAGAGTCTTTGCTGTCAGCTTTTTAAAAGGGCTCTGTCGAAGTGGGTACAGCCCAGAATTTCCTCGTGTGTTTACAAAGCGCAGTAATGCCTTATGTGTTTTTTAAAAATACCTAAGTACCTTAAAGGGTTTGGAAATTTTTTTCTGCTTTAAAAAAGAAAGTGGAAACAACCAGGTGGGAAACATCAGAAAGGAGACGCCACTGGGAACCGGAGTGATTTCATCACAAAAAAAAACTGTGTGAGCCTGTCTGATGGTGCAGACAACTCGGGACTGTAAAATAGGTCTGATTCTCCCCTAGATGCATTTTATATTGTTACAGTGAAAAGCACCAACTACTGAATCTCAGGTAAGTGTCTGCCCCTCTGCAGGGGAGAGTGAACCACCTCTCGAGCTGCTTTTCGCAAGTCGGGCTCCTTGCTAGAGCAGGCAAAGGCAGATGTCTGGGGAAAGCACATTTTTGTACTCTGCCCTGCTTGAAGAAACTGAGGCACCAGTACATGCACACCTTACAAAGTAACTCCTTAGACCTGTTAATGTTTTATTGTAGTGCGAGTTTATGATGACAGCAAACCTTTCAAACTGCAGAGGGATAAGACGCTTCCTTGCTGTATTAAAAAATAATGTTAGTGTAGATTTTATGTACCATAGTTCAGACTGCTGTTAAGAGGCACTCCTTTGACAACATTCTTTCTGAGGTTTACAGAAAGCATAATAAAATATGTAAGTTACATCTCTACAAACAAAAGCCATAACGTAAGTTATTTGTAAGCATGAGATCCAAACAGTATCATGATAAATAAACCCTAATGGATACCTGCGGCATCCATCCTAATGTAATTTGCCCAACGAATGTCATATATAGTAGAAAAATCTGGCAGCAGCTGCACGTTGGTATATAAAATAAGAATGAGAGAGAGAAGGAAGCCACGTTAAAACACCGGCTGCTTTCCCAGGTTGGCGCGCAGACCTGCCGTACCTCCCAGCCGCCTTCGACCTGGGGCTGCTGCTTGGGGAGACCAGCTGTCTTTGCATCTTTTGGGGTTTGTCTGCAGTACCGGGATGTTCCCTGTCGGCTTCACTACAGCCTGATTTTATCAGAGATGGCAGAAAGAAATTGAGCCCATCTGCCCGCCATCCTCTGTGCTCTCCTCCCTTTCAGCGGTGGTTCCTGTCCCAGCCCTTCCCTTGTACCCTCCCCATCTCAGCCGGTCTCAGGCCTTCGCAGACTGATGCATAGATTCTGAACTAAAACAAAGTTCTGGCTTTTTAAAAATGGCAGTTAAAGTGTTACCATCCCCAGGGCTTTGAGATGTACCTTAGTGGTTTCAATTCACGTTCATCTGTGAGAGACTGCGAGCCGCCTCTTAACTGTTTGTGACTGCTCCACCCACCGGGGCACGAAGTGCTCGGCCGGTCAGCCTCTGCTCGCAGCGCTGATGCCTCAGGCTCCTCCGTGGAGAGGTACAGGGAATAGCCCTTGGGTGATGGGGAAAGGGCTCAGGAGGGCAGACCTCGGCTCCCTCCAGCCCTCCCCTTCTGCCTGTGTGGGGTGAAGGTCTCCCCAGCTGGAGCCGGCGGGGCGCAGCCCTCCCGAGCTTAAAGGAAGGGGCAGAGGGGAGTGACCTTTAGACTCCGCAGTACCAGATCTCTTGCCTCAGAAAAAAAAGCAGCTGATTTAACCCTTGCGGGCTTACAAAACTGTGGATCCGCTCTGCTAAGCACCAAGTGCCTGGTCCAGGGAACGAGCTGTTTGCCCAAGAAAGCGTGGCCACGGATGTGACACCCCGGGGTCCCTTCCCAGCACCGGGACTGGCAGCGAGGCCAGTGCTTTGTCCTGGGACCTGCTGTCTGCGATGTCCCACAGCCCGAGGACTCAGCCCTGACGAGGAGGACTTAAAGGTGTCTCGCAGGTCCCTGCAGAAGGTAACGAGGGTCAGCACCACGTCACTCTCTTGTGTGCACATCTCACCCTCTCCCTGCCCAGTGTGTGTCCCCAGGTGGGTGCAGCTGGGTACAGGCAGAGTTCAGGCGGCAGCTCACTGCACGTGAACTGCTTTTGACTGTCCTCTCCTCCTTCCCCTTCCCACGCCAGGGTGCAGAGTACCCGTGTCCCTCTCCAGCCTGAACACCGACATTACTCCAACGGCCCCATAAGGATCCTACTTTCAGGGCTACGGCTGCAGAACATTTTGAATTGATGCAGCGATATCTATCTACAAAAGGCTGCAGAGAACACGACTGGCCTTGCCCGCTCCGCAATCCGCTGCCAAAGTCAGAAGCTACGGCAGAAACAGCATCTGCTGCTACTTTCACATGCAGTGAGATATCACCATTTCCTGTCACCCTGTGAGAAGAAATAAATCCTGAAGCAACGGGCGATGCCCTTAGGGGATGGCACGACCCCGCAGCCGCTGGTGCCGCCTCCAGCTCTATGCTGGCCTCTGGTAGCTACGGCCGCTCGCTGCAAGCGCCGGCTCCTGTGACTTCCCAGCTGCCGAGGTTAGAGACCAGCTCCCAGCCTGTGAATTCCTGTGTGTTAAAGGAGAGCCTGAGGACAATAGAGGCAGGTGAGAGCTGACATAGCCCTTAGCATCCTTAAAAGAAAGAGGATTCGTTTGTGGCAGTGCAACAGCCAGTGAGGCAGCGTAAAGACGCTGCTGAAGACCTGAGCTGTAGGTCAGACACGGGTCCAGCTCCGTTTCCCCTGAGCACTGGCTTCCAGCTGTTAGGCTGATCCCAGGCTCTGAAGGAAGGAGGCTTTGGAAGAACTGCAACTTGTGGACCCTCAGTGTGCCAGGAGGCACAGCCCAGCATGTGCGCAGCCAGAGCGTTGGGAAAGAGCTGGAAATGCAGAAGCGCAGGCGACCGAATATGCAGTGCTGGCTAATGCTCTGTGGAGCTCCGCGAGGCGGTACCACCAGGAGGCCAGCACTCGGCTGGACTAAAACCCCAACGCAGCAGTCCAGCAGTGCTCAAAGCATGTGCTCAGCACTTCCCGATGTGACCCAACCCCTCGGGCCCGCGTGAAGACCCTGGGCCTGTATTTCTACAGCGTTGTCGCAGGTGAATTTGGTGCCGCCGCTGCCCTCTCCCGCAGGCTCCGCCGGGCACTGCAGTCCTGGGGACGCTGGGAGCACTTTTTAGGCACCACCGTGACCTGTCGGGTGTGCCCGCAGCACTTGCTCCCCGGTCCCTACAGCTGTATTGTACACAGAGCGGTTGTAGGCTGGACGGCTGTTTGAAGTGCACGCAGTGGAAGCGCTCCCCGGCTCTGAGGGGTTTTCCCCCTCCAGCCGGGTGCAGCATCGCAGCCCTTGTGCGAGCAGCCACAGCGGGCACAGGGGAGTTATTAGCAGCCCCCCGGCCTCCTTGTAGCGGCTGCTGGAGCCCAACTGACAGCTCCCCGTGTGACTGAACGGGCCTCCCTGCCCCTGGGTTTCCTGCGAGAGCATCAATCACGCTGCGGACCCTGCGCCCGGGCGGCTGCGCCAGGCAGCTCGGTAGGAACTGCACAGTAATGCACCATCAATTAACGGCCCATTATTATAAAACGCTGCCTACTGGTTTGAAAAGGCTGGAGGAGCTCCGCAGTGGTTCCTCTTGGTCTCATTCCCAGAGACCTGTCCCTCTCACCTTAGAAACAAAATGCTTCGTTTTAAAAATAATTAATGGTAAACATTTTTATTTTTTTTTAAAAAAAGAGTAATGGATCATTTGGCCCACGCTAGATTTTGACAGTAAATATTTAACCGAGGATACTTTACAGCGGAGCGGCTGAGCTGCGTGGAGCGATGCTGCGTGTGCCGGTAGCGGCTGCACATCCTTCCCGGCCCGTGGGGCTGAGCCCATCAATGGAGGGCCCTGTGCTGTGCCGGGGTTTGCCTCGGTGCCATGGGACCCTCTCGGGGTGCAGACAGATTTAAACCTGTGGGCTGCTCTGTGTCCCTGCTGTGCCATTCGTGGTTGGCTCGAAGGTGGTGGGAAGATGATGGGGCGGGAAGGATGCTTGAGGCCACTATGGGGAATGGTCCTTCTCTGTTTGGTTCCCAGCAGCTCAATGCTGGATCTGGTCCTAGTGGAGACCACTTGTCTGTGCTTCTCCTTGAAGAACCTCCAGGGCCCCTTGGTGGGCAGGAGCTGAAGTCCCTCTGCATGTCATTATCCACCAGCCGGGGCCACCTCCCTGTGTTAACCACTTCTGGGCATTAAATAATGTCCTGGCACTGTCAGCCACCCCTGGGTAGGGATTTCATTTTCCATGGTACTGGGACGTGCCCAGGACAGGGCACGTCACTCTGCTTTCCTCTGCAGCTGCTGGAGCTGCTCGCTCTTTCCCTTTGTGGCAGGGCCTGGGCATGGAGGTGGCACACAGGCCTGCAGCCTGCAGGAGCCTGTGCCGGTGGCAGAGTTGAGGACAGTGCGCTAAACCTGCTCCAAATGCAGATACAGAAATGTCTAGTGCTGCAAAGTGGAAGAGGGGTGCTGGAGCTACCTCACTCTTGAAAGGCAGAAGCGTTTGGGGTTGGGTCAGTGTGTATTTCATTTCTTCGTTTCATCGTCATGTTTTTTTTTATTATCTTATCCTACAGGAAGCACTTGAAAAGCTAAACGGTGGCATTAGCCACTGCCAGGCACCTGCGGGGTCCTGCAAGGACGCCCTCCCTGCGGGGCTCTCTGTTTCCAGCCCAGGGATGTTCCCAGGGCTGAGGAGTGCGTGTGCACACCGTGTCCAAACCGGTGTCCGGGGCAGGCTGCGGCACATACCCCTGCGCGTCCCCTCCATGGCGGCCAGGCCTGGGAGCAGCTCTGAGTGTCAGCGGTGAGTGAGGGAGATGCTGCATCTCTGCCCCCAGTGACTTCCAGTGACAAACTGGGCAGGGTGTCCCCTCTGCCCGCTGGTGCTGGGGAGGTGGTCACTCCTCTTTACGTAACGATACTTACCTTTCTCCCCCTCTTAGCTGTGTCCCCGTATGCCTTTGCAGGTGGCTGGGTGCAGCACTTTCCGGACCCACGCTCCTGGCCACGGGGGAAGGGGCCGCGGGGCCCCTGCCGGGCCGCTTTCTGCCGGCACCGCGCACTCGATTCTGTCTCTGTTACTACTTGTACAACGTGCTGGCTGACTTTTACAGGCAACGATAGTGTTTCACCTCCCGCTCCCCAGCCGCCTCCCCACTCGCTCCCCTGGAGCTGTCACTTCCCGGCCTTCCCTACCCGCCTGGCTCTGGTGGCTGCCTGGCCCGTGTCGTGGGGCTTGCCCTGCCGTGGGGTGCTGGTTGTGCACCTGCTGGTTCCGCACCCGCTCAACTGCCCTGTGCGTGGGTTAGAGGCACCCCTGCAGTCGCCTGCTGGCGGCTGGCACTCACGGGCTGCCCTTGTGACACGCTGTGCCGTGCCGTGCTGCGCCGTGCCATGGGGCCCGGCAAGAGCCCAGCCGGGTGTGATGCTCTTTACATCCCTCTGCACCCCGGTGATTGGGAGCTGCCTCAGCACAGGGTGATGGGGACATGTTCAGGGTGCCCTGTGCCTGCGCGGGGACCCCACTGCCTCCCCCTGCCCGGTGGGACCGCTCTTAGCAGAGTCTGCGTCCCCGACGGCCCAGAGCAGCCCAAGTTTGGAGGGGCACGTTCACTCCGGCAACATCCGCCCGAGCCCCGGCACTTTTTGGGGTGGCAGCCCTGTGCCCTGCCGGGGGTGGGGCGGGGACCCAGCTCCGGCCTGGGCCGCGCCGTCGGGGCCGCAGCTCC
>VWZK01012766.1:0-41125 GCA_013396935.1 Baryphthengus martii
AGGACCTGTCCTTCATGAACGTATGCTGACTGGACCTGCCACCTGGTTGTCCTGTAAATGGCATGTTATGCCACTGAAGATGATTTGTTCCATGATCTTCCCTGGCACAGAGGTCAGACTGATAGGCCTGTAGTTCCTTGGATCCTCCTTCCTCCTTTTTGAATACAGAGCCAAGCTTGGTCTCACTCATTCTTCTTCAGTCCCACTGGGGAGCTACAAATTTGCCTCAAGCTCTATGACAATATGTGGACATCTTTGATAAAATGCATAGTATAGAAGCAATAGATCAGTAATGGCAAGAGCCACAGACACCGTATCTGCAGTCTTCCTCACAGCAACACTTCTCTTAGAGGAGTGATTCAGTTCATTGTTATGACAGAACGCAATTTAGTCTGTAGCAGTCTGGACCTTCCTGAAACAGGACAAGTGGCCCTGAAAATTTTTAAAGAACATTATTTAGGTTCAGTTTCAGGACTTCTGGAAAATGTAATACTTCCTGCTTTAAATAGTGTACATATGCCTATGTGTAGATTTATGTATATGTATATACATATATGCATATAGAAAACACAAAACATCTGCATACACGTGGCGAAATTGAGAGAACTCAGCTATATCTTATATCATCATATGAGAAGTTCAGCAGGACTGACTCTAGTAATGGACAAGGAGGGACAACTTTTTCTATCATTACAATGCATATAGTTGTTTATTTGCCTAGAGATTATATGGCAGAAATTCGAATTAAGTTATTTCTTCAGAAGTCCTTCAACTAATCAGAGATGAAGGCTGTTCTATTACTGAATATGCCAGTATCTGCTGACATACAAGTTGTGAATGAATGGCGAAGTGCATAAAGTGTCACGTTAGATATTTGTGATGAGAAGAAATCATCCTGTGCCATTTTAAACAAAAAAATTAGTGTAATCATGAGTTCTTGGGAAGTCTCAAGAACAAAAGACTTGGAAAACAATACATACATTTACCACTGTCTTCACAAAGGTGTTGATTCATTAGCAATGCTTTCATAAGAACAAAGCTCTGATATGCCTCAGCAAGATTGCTAGTGGGTCTAGACTGCTCAGTCAAGAAGAATAATATTATTTCCACACAAGAAGAATCTTTTGTCACAGTCTGCTCATGCTGAAGAATGAAAAGAAATTACTCCAGCAACCAGTTTCTCTTCTGACCATCTCTTCAGACTGAATAGTGCCTTTATTGCATCACTGACAATCTTATTTCTGACCTGAGGAGAAGAATCAGGGAATGATGCCAGTATCAGTTTTTCAGATGAAGGTGCGAGTACTTTGACATTTACATCAGGAGCCAGCTCATCATGTCAGTTTTTCTGTCTTGCACACAGTTATGCAATCAAAGAAACCATCTCTGCAGTCATCAGGATATGACTGGCAATGTCAGCTTGTCTTTCTCTAGAACAACTTGTGATCTGTGTGAATCTCCACCTTATAACTATAGACATCATTTAGAATTTCAATAGCAAGCTCTCATCTTGTTCATAGCTTCATTCAACTGATGTCAAGGTTCTTGAATAGTAAATGATAAGCACCTCATGCCCATCTGGTTATGTGTAGCAGAGATTGACTCCAATACCACAGACTGGAACATCACAAACGATAATCAACGGTGTCTGTTTGTCATAGAGGATGAGTGGAATTGGATGTCAGTCACTTGCTCACATTTCTGAAATGCACTTTGTGCTGCAAAGTCCATTTCCACGGAACTGTCTTGCCAAAGAAGCAAAGAAGAGGTTTGATGATCAGTGCTTTTTGTGACAGGGAGCTGTAGCAAAAGTTCCAAGGAATATCTAGAGACCTTCCTTATGTTTTGACTGAGAGAAATTAAAAATTGCCTTCACTTCATCCTGTAAAACATATAGGTATCTATTTAGCCTCTTTCTACAACTACAGTGCCTAACAAGGTGATAATCCCTTAGTCCCCCTTCTGCCTTCACTGTTGATGGGGCTCTCCATGGGCTGCAGGGGAACAATCTACATCACCATGGTCATCTCCGTTGAACGAATGCTTGGGTGCCTTGAGTACCTCCTCCCACTCCTTCTCTACTGATCCGAATTACTTCACATTTTCCTCTCCTCTTTCTCACATCTCCACTGCAGTGTTTTTTTTCACTTTCTTAAATGTATTATCACATATTGGGCTCAGATCCCTAATGAACTCTGATTTGACTAGTTGCAGGTCTGTTTTGGAGCTGGCTGGAACTGAATCTGTCTGACATCAGGGCAGCCCCTGGTGTCTTCTTACAGAAGCCACCTCTGCATCCCCTTCACTACCAAAATCTTGCCACATAAAACCAATACACATCTCTAGCTGTGCTTTTATGAAACTTTTGCTCTTGTTCAGCAGCTGTGACAAGGTTTCACATATGACTTTCTGCTCCTGGATGCAACTGAATGATTGCCACTGTTTATATTGAAACTTCAGCAGATGATTGCCATTCTTGCGATGAGAAATTGCAGTTGTAATTAAGTAACAATACATAGTGCTGAAGTTTATCAAGTGAACATAATTCCTTGTACTAAGTGACCACATGAACAATCATACATAGGTAGAACCACCCACTATTCTCTGCTTGTTACTAATTAAAGAGTGAGAGAGTGAGAAGGTGTGATTTCTGCATCAATAAGAAACAATTGTGGAATTCATAATACTTGATTAAACTAAACTAAAATTAAAATTTTAATTGTGAAATTTAATTTAATGTCACAGATGTCTAGAGTATTCACAGAATCATTCTAAAAGACTACCTATCTCTTCCATGGTTCATGTTATATTGTCACAATCCACTGTTGGGTTGAATATTTTGGCAGAAGTTAAACCCCCTTGCTTTCCAACCAACCTCAGATAACTCTGGGTGGCTGGGAGCAGCTGGACTTAACTTCTGAGTGATGTCCAATTAGATAGTTTATCATGACCAGGTTTCAGGTATTCTCAGGAACAGAATTAAGACTCAAAATGGAGTCAAGTGCCAAGTCATTTTATTTGGTCCACAGTGAGTATGCGAAGAAAAGAGAGAGAAAGAGAGAAAAGAGAGTGAGAAAGTTGCGATAGCGACCACCACGAATCTGTGGTGTCTCGTCATTTTGATGTATCTTCAATCTGGTGGGAGAATGTTCCACCTGGTCTTCATTGGTCTTGCCTTTTATATCGTTTTCCTGTTGCATAGTCAATAAGTTCTCAGAACTGCTTTTGCATACCCATGCCTCCCACTTGGCGGTGGGGCACATACCCAGTACCATCACTAGAGGGTCCCCAAAGATCACAGGAGATCCGAGCCCCCCATATCCTTCAGTTGACCCCAGGCCTGAGCACATGTGCAGAGGACTTGGGCTATGTGGTCCAAGTCAACAGGATGCGTATGTGTTCCTGATTCCTTGGTTGCTGTGGTGGTGAGGTTTCAGCGGTTAAACCGTTCTTCCAAAAATGTTGAGGCATATCTCTATTCCTTACACCAACAATGTTGAGACATATTTCTAGTCCCTTACACGTGTTCAGTTCAGCAATGCTAGAAGCAATTCTGTACATTCTGTGAGCAATTGAAAATAGCAATCAGTGCGCCAATAATTGCTGAAGTGAATTACCTGCATACAGTATAGGTTAAAGCAAAAGTAAATGCAGACGACTCCGTACCTGCAAAACCTGATGTGACCTCAACATTTTAAAAGTATTAATTGTTTACATTTAAAAAATGCATATTTTTTCTAGAACATGAGTTCAATATTTGATCTCTCTTTCTCCAATAATATTGGATGAGCAGCTCAGATCAGAATGTTAGTAATCCATCTGGAATCACATGGATAAAATATAGCTAGTCCTGAGATAAAAGTCAATCTGACAGATAGATACAGTTTGTTAGTTTCTCAAACACCCCAAGGGCTCACCTTCCCAATCTTCCCCGATATCAAGGTTCACGCCTTCAATGAGCAAAGGTGCTTGAAGCAGTATAAATTGAAACTATAGTCTCCAAAAGTAATCCAGATTCTATTTTTTCCCAAATATTTTTTATTTTTAAGTACACTTTAGATACAGTTGTATAAGTTTGCACTCACACAATTTAAAGACAATTAGGTAGATATAGGAAAGGGAAGTTAACACTAGAATGGTATTTGTCAGCTGGCTTAAAGCACAATGAGATGTATGTTTTTATAAAAATTGTATTGTGCTTGATCTTAGACTTCATTACTTGAAGACATATTTGGGTAAATCTCAGTGTTCATCCTGAACCTAGATATATACAATTTCAAGACTCTATATTACGCTGCATATTGATGGGACAGTATCTAATTGCAGTTTTATCTCCAGTTATGCATATAGCATTTCACCTTGTGACTTCAGTGATTGAACTTCTACTCTCACTTCCAGTAGAGGGAAGGTGGGCCAGCTACGGAAAGAATAAGAGACTAATGCATTAAAAAAAGTATTTTAAACTCTGCAATATTTTTTTATATATATAACTATTTCAAAATTAAACTGATTTTTTCCTTTTGAAAATGTAAAACATGTATGTTTTGCTATTCTGTAGTTACTAAATATGCAATTATTATATGAGAGGTTTCAATGTGGCAGGCTGTATGTATCATAAAAATAATCCTATGATCTCCGGTAAATTTGTGCACTCCCTGCTGCCTCAACTAGTAAGCATGTATGAAATACGGAGGGAAAGAGAATTGCAGAGAAACTGCTTGTGATAGACAGACAGTAGCATTTATTCAGTCAAAATTAGCAAAGTGTTCAGTGAAGGCATCTGTGTCAAAAAGACGCAAAGGAAAGAGCCGTAGTCTGGCTGAAGGATACAGGACAATTCACATTTTGGTGGAGTCAGAAGTTTCCTATTTGCAAGGGCATGTAGTCCTGAGCTCAAACCCATGTCTCCCACTAACTTCATTTCTGTATAATGCAGCGTTGTGAGGTCTTTCTGTTTCAGACAATCTTGTTTAGCTGCACCCACACAGAAGCAGGCAGAGATGGAAGTATTTTTAGCAACTGTCAGCTGAGCTGTTCTGCTCCCTAAACTCCTGCTTATGTCTCTTGACACTCTAGCAGATGCATTTTTAATCGGTATTTAGTAACAACAGACATTAATTCACAGTTTTATTTCTGTCAAAAGGCATTTTTAGATTTTACAATACCTTATCTCCTCAACTAGTTACAGCTTTTTCTATCAGTAAAATTAGAGTACAAGTTACTTTACATTTTAGCAAATGTGCTAAGCCTTTTGCAAAAATATCTTTGTAACTGAACCTTAATTTTGTCCAAAGTGTTCCACAGTGGAATATCATCAGTCAGTAGATGCTGCAAAACTAGTTGCCACGTTGTTGAAATGCAAAAAAGGAAATACACTGTCTGTGCCTTATGGGAGATGAAGCATGTATGTGTACAAAGTGAGGTTGCAAAAATAATGTCAGGATTGAAGTCAGTACTACGCAAAAGTAAGTGATGCAAATGGGAGAGAGCACAGAACTCAAAGTAAAGAGGTACCCAGAGAGGTTGCACATACTAGAAATTATTTCTGTTACTGAATCCTAAATCACTTACTTATAGGTGAATTGAGTGTTTGTGTTTCTCTCTCTCTTTGTATACCCAGCAGATGTCTGGATGGTAAGAAATTGTAAACTAAAATTGGAGGAAAAGGCAAGTACACTACACTTAAGCAAGGAAGATAAAAGTACATAAAAAGAGGCGTGAAAATAAAAGAGAAAATTGATATGAGAAAAAGAATTATTAAAATTAATAAAAATAATTATAAAATGAGTTTCCTCGATGATTAAGATGTCAAATATAAATTCTAAATTAATGTTTAACAAGAAAAAATAAGGAAAGCCTTTTGTAAGTCATGAAAAGCTTAGAAAAGCAAAAGCTTTTCAAAGAAGAGTCATGGAAATGATTAAAGGGATGAAAGGACTTACTTATTAGAAAAGATTAAAAGGATAAATATCAATAGTTCAGTGAAGCAATTAGGTAAGGGAAGGGAGGAGGATATAATAAACAACTACAAACATCTGAAAGCAGTAAATATGAAGGAAGAAGAGAAATAATTTATTCTGATACTAGGTAGTATAATTAGAAGTAAAGGAATTAAAGTTAAAAATCAAATACTGAAAAGCAGAAAAAAAGGTGGAAGTGATGAGAGCCCGTATCTAAGGATAGGCAGATAAAAGGACTGGATAAAATAACAAAACAACAACAAAAAGGTGAAAAATTAGTTCTAAAGGACAGCATGTAACTATCTAACTATAAAATTTTCATTACAGGAACATTGTTTACCTTCTAAAAATGATACATTTCTAAAAATAATTAGAAATATTTTTTTCAAATATTACTTTCTCTACTTCTGTGTCTTTATCAGTCCCTGTCATCTTACTGAATCTTTGTGGACTGCTTCATGTGAGAAGCCTTCTGGGAAAATGAAGAAAGCTTCCTGTACAACTACAGTGAATGCCTTCGAGGCATGACAAACCCAGAGAGTACATGTGCAATAGCTAGGTTTATTCCCAAAATCAGAGAAGGAAACAATGAGAAGGGGGAAGTATGAGAAGCTCGAAGCTTGATCTTCATCTTGCTTAGTACTAAAAGCTAGGACTTTATGGAGAGGCAGTGTCAGCCTTTCAGATCTGGATGTTGCTGTTCTCTGACCAGACGTACTTCACAGTTCTTTCCGTGACTCTTTTCATGTCTGTCTCTCTCTTATGAAGTTCAGATTCTATCTTTGCAAGCACACTAACCTCTCTCTCTGTTTATTTTCCATCATTTCTTTCCACTATAGTTCTTCCGCCTGCCTTCATTCCCTGCTCCATCTCCCTTAACATCCCTCACATTGTTCTAACAGTGACATGGAATAAATATCTCAGCCCTCCTTTAGCCTCTTTGTCCTTCTTTACCTTCCAAATTTACTCATTCAAAGACAAGCTCTTGTGGTAAGAGGGAGGCCAGTGAAATTTTTTTCTGTTGTATATAGGAATACTGTACTAATCTACATAATTTTTAGTACAATATAAAAAATAAAGACTTTACAGGGAAGCCACACGTCCAATTTTAAATAAGAGCTTTCAAGCTCCTTTTCTGATTATCACAAGAACAAGGTATGTCCTGAGACACTTCCTAGAATATTGTTTCTTCTTAGGGCAAAGAGGAAGGCAGAGTTGTAAAGTGAATAACCTCGTATTACCATGAGTTTTAACCAAAGAATAAATAGAATACCTTGGTTATTACAGGACAGTCACAGACTGGCATGGGACTCAGCTCTAATCTTTCTTTCTGTCTTGACCTTCTGCTTCCCAGACATTTGATCCAACGGTAAAGAGAGCCAAATATATTCCTACTATGTATTACCATTCCTCAATGCTTTCCATCAATCCTGATTCTCCTTTTATTAACTAATGGAGATTGCTATACTGTCTATCACTATTCATACCTATAATTATATGTTAAAAGCATTCTAGGATGCAGTATTTCTAAAAATTTAATGCAGACATTTCATGCTTTTCTTCCTATTGAAAGATTTAAGGTATAAAATAAAGACAGATATACAAAGGAAAATTAATCATCAGTGTAAAGATACCTTTTCACCTTTCTGAGTAGAGAAGGGTGGGGCTTTCTACCTTTTTCCAGGTGTACAGTAATACTTATTACAGATTTCAGAATTATATATGGTAACTTTTTAGGAAATTACATACATTGTTAAGATTGATTTGTTAGTTGATAAGATAAATTTTTAAACAAATTTTAAAATAAAGAACATTTACCGGACTCCCCGACTACCTTGACTGCGAAAGATGCCACACCCGCCTTTATATGTTACACAAAAGAACGAGAGTGTCTGTATGAAAAGACCCTAAAAGATTCTAGATGTTCCCTTAGTTTGAGCAACTGGAAAGTATCTGTAAGATTGTCTCACAGGATAAGTATATATAAAGTCTCTCAAATTTGTTTCAAGTATCATAGCTGCACAGTTCCTTCCTTGTAACTCTGCTCTGCATACTGTAGCTTTAGAAGATCCTTACCCAAACCTTCATCAAAACCCTCGAGGAAAAACACTGTAAATGTAGTCCCTGAAGTCACTTGCTTTTGAAAATGGCTCTCAAAGTACATAATCCAGATGATCACATTATTTTTTCACTTTGCCTCTAATTACAAATCCAAATTAAAACTGAACTTGTGAGTTTCCTGATTCCAGAGCTGTTAGTGATCACTCTAAAAATCACAGAATCACAAAATGGTAGGGCTTGGAAGGGACCTCTGGAGTTCATCAAGTCCAACCCCCCTGTCAGAGCAGGATCAAAGAATCTAGGATAGGTCACTCAGGAAAGCATCCAGATGAGTCTTGAAAGTCTCAAGAGAAGGAGACTCCACAACCTCTCTGGGGAGCCTGTTCTAGTGTTCTGTAACCCTTATAGTAAAGAAGTTCTTCCTCATGTTGAGGTGAAATTTCCTGTGCTCTGGTTTGGATCCATTGCTCCTTGTCCTATCACAGGGCACAAGCAAAAAGACGTTGTCACTTCCTTCTTGATGCCCAGCTCTCATATATTTATACACATTAATTAGATCCCCTCTGTCTTCTCCTTTCCAGGCTAAAAAGCCCGAGGTCTCTCAGCCTTTCTTCATAAGGCAGGTGCTCCAGTCCCTTAATTATCCTCGTAGTCCTCCATTGAACTCTCTCACATAAATCCCTGTCCTTCTTGAACAGGGGAGCCCAGAACTGGATGCAATACTCCAGGTGAGGTCTCACTAGGGCAGAGCAGAGGGGGAGGAGAACTTCCCTTGATCTGCTGGACATACTCTTTTTAATGCACCCTGTGATAAAGTAATAAATTTTGCTTCAGCTAAGGAGGACGTGAAGAATGTGAGCTCTCAGTACTCAAGAGGGGGGAACAGAGACAGGGTGTGGGCAGCCGGGTAAAGGGACCTTGGACAAGGTAGTAACTCATACACTCCTTTCTGGAACAAAGAAGTAAAGACAAGTTGCAGATGTTAGAGAGATGAGAGAGCATGCACAGGAATCGGAGGTCGAAAGTTTAACCAGGAGGAAGACTACTAGCCTTCATGTCAAGACCCCCAAAAAGACCCTCTAGGTGATAATGTGCAGACTCGAAAAGGAGGAGTGGGATGTAAATAAGGTTATAGAATATGCATGATATTTAGGGGGGGCACTATGAATATGTATATTAGCTACATCATAAATAAGCATGACTGTGATTAGAATGGTGCGTGCAGAGGAAACTCTCTTTCCCTGTGCATCCAGCGCTGTAATAAATTTTAGTTTGTGCTTCGCAGACTTTGTCCTTATTTTTTTGCATCGAGATATTTCTCACACACCCCAGGATACCACTGGCCTTCTTGGCCCCAAGGGCACATTGCTGTTCCATGGATAACTTCTTGTCCACTGGGACTCCAAGGTCCTTCTCCACAGAGCTGTTCTCTAGCAGATCACCTCCTAACCTGTACTGATGCATTTTGTTATTTCTTCCCAGGTGCAGGACTCTGCACTTATTTTTGTTGAACCTCATTAGGTTCCTATTTGCCCATCTCTCCAGTCTGTCTAAGTCTTGCTGAATGGCCGCACATCCTTCAAGTGTGTCAGCCAAACCTCGTAGTTTCAGATCATCAGCAAACTTTCTGAGAAGACACTCTGTTCCATCATCAAGGTGGCTAAAAAAGATGTTGAACAGGACTGGACCCAGCACTGATCCGTGGGGGACTCCACTCTTCCCTCAATTCGACCATCTGCCTGAGCAGACCATTTATTTGATCACACCGCACACAGGCGGTGTCTCTGGCTCCCTCCAGTTAAGTGCCAGGCTCAGGCATTCGCTGCAGCCAGAGACCTGCACGGCCGCCCGTTTGCGTGAGAGCTCAATCTGAATCCCCACGTACTTTCTCGCAGTGGCTCTTGGCCGCGTTGCGACCGGCATCGTCTCTCTCTGGCGGGAAAGGAACCGACCGCTGTTGGCTGCTTCTCGCGCGCCCTGGTCACGCGCCCCTGCACGGTGCTGTTCCCCCTCCCCTCCTCACTTGCGCTAGAGCAGCTGCCGCCGCGCGCCGTCGCTGGCCGCGTGGCCTGAGGGAAGCTGCCGCTATGGCCGCTTTTAAATTTTCCGCGGCTTTCTGGCTCGCCCCCGGGCGCGTCGGCCTCCCGGCTCCGTCACGTGACTTCCGCTTAGTTTCGGGTCTCTCCGCTCTGCCTCGGTTTCTCCGTTTGCGGAAGCCGGCTCCCGCCTCGGTCTGCACTTACAGCCCAGAAATGATTAGCCTTAGTCTAGGAAAAGCAAAGGGTGCTCATATGCTCTTTTGAGAGAGTTACTGTTTTTGTGGAATTATACTAAAAATATATGTATGCAAAAGTATGCATGCAAGTTATTTTCATATGATGAAAATAATAAAAAAAAATACATTTTTACTTTACATTTTCACTTTTTAATGAGAAAATGATTTATTAATAAGCCCCATAATCCTAAAATTCTCAGATTCTGTTGAAGATTTTAATAAATGTTTTCCTTTCAATTTCCCAGTCTGACATTTTCTTGTGGCTCAAGTAACCCCTTTTTTCATCTTGCTCTTGATCAGATGACTAATAGATGACTCACAATGTGTCTTGGAATAAAAGTGATTTTGCAAGCCATGGGCTATTTATACAATTTGAATTTCTCGTGAGTTGCTTAGACCCAGTCCGTTTGGGATCATTAAGCTGGTTTTAGTCATAGCTTAATATCAAACTATAAGACATGATGACAAGTCTCACATCTGTTAAAATTCTATTTACTTACTAAGAGATGTCCTTATATTCTGTTCTGACTGGACACATTAGCAGATCACGGGTCATGTGCTGAGGGAAATGTTCCTGTGAAGTCACACACCTGCTTGCTTTGATGTGACATTTCAGAGTGAACTGTGAATAGTTATCAACATCAGCCAGTCCAACTAGACCCAAGTGACACATGTAATCATCTAGGAATAATCTGGATGTAGTACAATGAAGCATCCAACTGAATCTGCTAATAAAGCAAATGGAAAATTCCAGCAAAATGGTATGGACGAAGGAGAAGTGTATTTAGTTTATAACAACATAACAGATTTCTTTCTTTTTCTTTTTTTTTTTCCTTTTTTTTTTTTATTTCAATTGTGAATGCTGGTAAACATCAGTCAGATGCTTATACTTCCTCTCATTGAGCTATGCATCCCTCTGCTATCAAGAATATCAGCTAAATGCATGCTGTATAACTGAATCTATGCTCTGTGTCACCAGGCAGTTTCATACCATTCTTCAAACAGAGTGCTAATAACAGCATTCCTTCAATGAACCACAAGATTCATCTCTGGACTAGTACAATTTAGACATTTACACTTCCGTCAGTATGACTCTGATTTGTTCAGGGTCACATCTATTTGTGTCATATGGATCAAAGCACATTCTGAGGACAGAAATTATATCTTAAAAGCCTCTTAACAATCTGAAAGATTTTAGTAGCTTTGGACTAAGCCTTCCACAAGTATCCTCTGGTGCAGGCAATACATGTAATTAAAAATACAAAAACCTTTTCACTGCCCCGATAGTTCTCAGCTGTTGCAATGGCATCTTTGAAAGGCTTCTTAGAACTTTATGTCTGATAGACATAAGAGTAGTTGAGAAATCCACAGAACAGAGTGTCAGTTTAAAACTGCTTTTAGTTAAATACCTCTCAGATATCCTGCCAAGCACTTCTTTGTGGGACCAGCAGATATCAGGAGTTACACATTTTTGTTCTCTCCCCTTTGATATTTTCGAGGTAGTAGCAGGAAGGCTAGACATGTCAAAATCTATTTATGAGTGGCTGCCACTACTTGACCTTTTTTATCCAGAGTGTTTTCTAATAAGTAAAGGATTAGCACCCAAAGAGTAACAGTTTGTAATTTCCTGTCTTAGCTGTGATATCGGTGTTACCCTTTTGAACTCTATCATTACCCTCTTACTCGTCTGAAAATGATACATAAAATTAAAATCAGTAATAGGGAATATAATTTGTTCCATTCAAGCCACAGGGGAAAAAAATCCGGTAAGAGAGCTTGCATTTTCAGATAGCAAATTTCAAGAGCATACTGCATTCAGCTTAAGTCTAGATCTACCCAAATAATAGCTCTGTCTGTCCAAAATCAGTGACAAAGTATTATGCTGACATGATACATATTTGCAGATCATTTGTTCCATGGCCTTACTAAGTTAATCGGACATGACAGAAAATGAAAGACACCAAGATAGCAAAGCTTTATGTTCATGTGTGATATATGTCTACTGTCATATACCGGCCCCCATTCTAGTGGTAATAAGTTCTTAATTTTGAAGCAACCTAATATAATAATGACTATTGGGTTGTGGTTTTTTCCCCCCAGTATTTCACGCCTATCCTCCATACTAGTATTAGCCCATTTGATTTGTCTATTGGTGTTTCTTGTTACTAAAAATGTTGCTGTAATTGATTTACAAGTAGTTTTTCCCACAGGGGGTGAATTTGGCAATGAATAACTAAAGAGCAAGCTGTATTGGTTGCCTACAAAATTCCATGCTAAGAAAAATTCAACACACTGGTAGTCTATGCATTTCAAGCTGAAAAAAAAACAACAATAAAGATGTCAAAATCCAACAATCTGGAAATTCTGGTTTAGAGGATTTACCTGCAAATAATCAAGCAAGGCAAACATGAAGTCTCATCATTTCTTAGCTTAATGGTAATTTTCACATATGTTCTCATTTTTTCTGGGATAAAATTACAGCTTTTGGACTTAAATGAATACAGAAACAACTTTATGACGAAAAGCTAAAGATATGCATGTTCATTCCTGTTAATTAAATTGTGCATATGTGTGTGCATTTGCATGTGTCTACCTATGTGTTGGCACGACTTTGAAGACTATGATCACTAACATTTCTCTATGATGAGAAAGAGAAACTCCTGGGTACCAAAAGCTTCTTCAAGCACCTAGAAGAAGCCTCTCATACCTGGGACTTTAAACTATTTCAATATGTGCCATAAGGACAATATGGAACACAATCCAGGTGGGTTTTGTAGAGCTGAACATAAACTCTAAACGGTGAATTCATGAGCTAAGTGACAAATATTTGTATGCATATGTATATGTATACATACATTCCATTTTGTGAATATCAGATATGAAAAAGGAGTTCTACAACTTCCCCACTCTACTTTTTTTCTTCTATTTTTAATAGTTTTCATGATAGGTTTCATTTGATTTGATTGAACTTTGACAGACATACATCTTAGTTTTTCAGCTATTCACTTTTTCACTTCTAAAGCATCACAGAATCAAAGAATGGCTGAGGTTGCCAAGGACCTCTGGAGATTGCCTAATCCAATTTATCTGCTCAAACGAAGTTCAATTAGAGTGGGTTGCCCAAAGTTGTGTCCAGTTAGGTGCTGAGTATGTCTGCAAATAGAAACTACATGACATCTCTCGGAAACCTGTTCCTGTTTTTGATCACCTCTACATTAAAAAAATATTTTCTTCTGTTTAAACAAAAATTTTTGTATTTCTACTTGTACTTATTGTGCCTCGTCCTGTCACTGGATACCCCTGAGAAGACTTTAGATCTGCCTTCTTTACCCCATTCTATTGGATATTTATATAGGCATTTTTATGTTAAAGAATGCTTCAATAATCTATTGTAAAGTTTTATGTTCATTCTATTTTTAAGTTTTATATTATAACTTTAAAAAAAGAGAATGAGGGAATATGGGAGGTATCTTTATAGACTTTTTTTTTTCCTTCCTTTTTATTCTAAATAAGTGATCCTGACAGGAAATTGATTCAGAAATCCAAATCAATTCAAATTCTTTTGGTTAATTTGACCGATGCTTTGGAGGTGAATAGGGGAGAAGTGTTCTGCATATGCACTGTGTGCATTTGTGCAGTTTCCTGCACTATTTCAGTTAAAATAGTATATTCCAGACAACTGAATAGATATTAAAATTTTGTGTTCTTGATAATGTACACTTAAGCCTTGATTTAGTGTTTCTATTGAAATGTAATTCAGGGTCAATGTTATGATTTTTTATTAATATATTCTTTAAATACTTTTGAATAGATAGGTAAAACTTTGATATCATTTTATAATCAGTGACTACCTCCAATTGCAAAATCCTAATGCTTCATAGAAAGCAATCTCTTCTCAGAACTACTAGAGTAATGTGTAGATAATAGATCTAGGGCTTTTTAGTAACTTCTGACAAAAGAGAAAGTGAGTTTTTCACAGCTGGTATTTGGTTTCTTTGAAGTCTTTTTCCATGTAGGGATGAAAAACATCCAACTAATGCACCATATAGACCCAACTATTTTGTTCCTCAGATCCACCTGAAAAACTGTCTCATAGTTCCTACAGGGAAAGTGATTGCAAAGCCTCACCCTGTCTTCAAGTTCTGAAGTCTCCTGACACAGCTTATATTCAATTTGGCTCTCCTTAATCACAGAGCCTGGTCCTTTAGTGCATTCAACCATCTCAAGCTTTTGTTGGACTCTGGAAGTCTAAGAAAACACTTGTACCTTTATTGATCATCTGTTACCAGTTAAGCCAGCTATTAGGCAGGAATCTGATTTTCCTGTCCCCTTGGGGACCTAAACCAAAAGATTAAGCAGAAACAAATCCAAGAAACCAAAGCAGTGTCTTTAAAGCAATACACTCACAATGATACCTTGTCTCCTAAATAAATGGTTTCCATTAGAGCAAAGCACACAAAACCTCTCTTGATTTGCATGAAATTTGGGTCTTCTGTTGTAACTGAAAATCAATCTTCCTTGTTTACATTTTAAATAACCGACTTTATGTCCTAACATATGGAAATAATGGGTTAAGTCTTTGTAAGGAATGTGACCATTCTTTAAAATTCAAACATTAACCTTGCTTCCTTTTGAACTTAACAAAAAATGTACATCCTACTGACATTGTTAGTTGTAGCTTTAAAAATAGTTTTATTTAATTATAATAAATGTTCCACATATCCTTATAATAGCCACCAAAATGCTATCCTACTAATTACCTTTGTTTTATGAGCAGATATATTTTATTAGGAGATACTTTAATCAGAGGAAAAAATCTGTCATCTGATAACTGCTAAAAGGATGGCAATAAGGCTTATTGTTTATCTAATTCTTATGTTACAGGCTTGTGGCCTAATTTAATCTATTCTGAATGCACAGTAAATGCCACACAGTCATTTTTAAGTCATAAACCTCTCGAGAAAGCCAGATAGAGGTCTGCTAATGTGTTGAATGATGGATCTCCTATTTACTATTGATCTCTGAATTGAGGACCAATCCATTCTAAACTAGCAAACATTTTTCATATATTTTTAGAAAATATTGAATGGCGCTTAATCAGTGACAGGCTTGGTTTGTCTGTTACTACTCAAAGCAGATTAGCAACAACCTACTGCATTTCACCAGAAAAAAAAAAAAAAGAATCTTGTAGAGGCTGAATCTTGTGTTGTATACCTTGAATGAACTGACTTCACATTCACCTACCGTTGAATTTAAAAAAAACCCTCAGAGTTAGCAATCCATATGTAGTGAGAAAAGTGTCGTAAGGGTTATTATGTATAGAGATCTACACAGCGTTCTGTTACATGGACATATTATACACTGTGGTTTGAATCACTGCTAGGGAAGGATTTGATTCAAGCAAACTGTTTACTTCATAATTGCAGCTTCTGTTATAGTCCATTCTTTACTTTTGTTATTTTCTCTTCCTCAGGTCATCCCATTCCAATGAACAGTTTCCTGCATCTCCCTTCTCTATTTTTTTCTATTCAAGTTTGGATGAAGAAATTCACACTATGCTAATCTAATCTCACCAATGTTCTTCTCGGACATTAGTTCTGATCTGGATGATATTAAAAGAATATCACATATCTGGTCTATCTAAATGTGGAATGCAAGTGGGTATGTACTAAGCAGTATTTAATGAATAAATATTGTAGGTTTTGGACTCTTAAAAAGCTTTTTTTTCAGAAGTCTGTGCCCCTTTTGAATGCTCCTCCTTTATATCTCCTTAATGTCCTTTTCTATTAAGACTATGTCGTTCTACTCCCACATGACTCAAAAGAGACTAACAATAGAGGGCATAAATTTAAGAATGTGATTCAGTACACTGATTAAGGACTCTAATTTTAGGTATCTATCAACAGATATTTAGTTGTTTGGTAGCTGCTTACGTTCCTATTGTAATAAATAGAAGTTGAGGGTAGGTCTGAGCTGTGTAAAAGCAGGTATGTAGCACCACGTCATATTCCCTAAGATGTCCAAGACATCCACACAGGACTGACATTAAGATACACGACAAAGAGGAAACCTCAACCCTTCCAAAGTAGCAGCAAAAGTCCACACAGCGTATTACAGGGCATTTCACATGCCACTTCACTCTTGCTTTTATTTCCCTTGTTCTCAGCATAACCAGTGTATCCTAGAAAATATTTGAGGGCATTATCCCCTAGATAATGTCTACCTTAGAATAAACTAAATTCCCTTAATACATTTGCAAAACAAAATAAAACAATTGAACAAACAAAAAAGACCAACCAAACAAATATCCCCCAAATCAAAAAGTAGTAATGATAGGATGTTAGGTTTATATAAATAACACAAATCTTTTTGTTACCCTCCTGTTTCCAAGGGGGAGTTTTGTATCTGTGCATGAAGCACAACAGGTTTACTGAAGAATAATCACACTACAGATGCTCTGTAAGAAAAGGAAATTCAGTTGAATGTTTCTGAACTTGTCTGCCCCATCATGTTCAATTGCAGGAGATTTAGGCTGTGTCTCAGAAGGTATTTCACTCACACTTCTCAACAGTGGTATCGACATTCATTAAAAGTACCAATTTTTAACCCTGGTTTGGCAGGGAAATACCTTCTGCTGGCAGCCCATAGTCACTTCATTACAAGTTATGATACTTTCAGATAATTCGGTTTTCATAATGGTCATGCACAAAGCCTATACACAGTGAAAATAAGTGCTTGCAAGCAGGCAAATAAGCATAGTGAGTATTCTGAGAGTGTGAAATATTCAGGAAAGATGCTCTCTATCATACTGATTTTTTTTTTGAAATTCAGTTTCTTTTCTAAAATAAAAAAAGAATATTTTTAAAAATACTGTGACTAACATATGAAATATTTTAAATGTCAGACACTAATTGTTCTTTTTATAAATTACAGATATGACTACGTGAGTTGATTATATTATACTTCTTTTCCTCAGAAATGTCATACACAAAAAAAAGCACACTAGATTTTTAGCACTGACATTAAATCATATGAAAGAAATGGTACTGTTGCTGGTTTGAATATTCTTCTATATCAGTCTGCAGACGAACTGTTCTCTCGTGTTATATAGCTGGGGAAGAAATTACATTCTCATCTTCCAGATATATAACTATACGAAAAATAATGCCAGTTCCTATCAGCACTTTCTTTTCTGAATCTTCTAATCAGGAAACACTGAAATAATGTTCCTGAAACACAATTCACTCAAATAGTTTTGTTGTCGTAGAATGAGAACATTCTGAGTGTTTAAAAGCAGTTTGTCAAACTATAAATAGGCATTTAATTTCAAAAGTCATTTAGAAAGAAAAAAAATTAAATTGTTTTCCTAGAATGACAAAATAAGATGTTTCATACTAAAACACTGGGGAATTATTGCTGCTTTCCTTTTAACATGTCGATTATCGTCTAGCAGATGATATTTTACACAGTCAAACCAGTTTAATAAAAAAAGTTCCACCTAGACTTATTCAAAATAAATGTGAAAGCCTGTGAAGATTGCAATCTAGCTCAGATAGCAATGCTATGGATAATAAAGGACAGTTATCTCTGCTGATATGGCTGGATGTGTCAGAAGCTGTCGTCACAATTTCTCAATTACTTGTGTGCCAGATAACATGAGGCTCGACTTGGCTGTCCCTGCTCATTCCAGCCAGACATTTCTCAGTAGTCAGCCGGTCACTTGTAGCCTTTCCTTCAGACTGCTAATCTTCAGTGTCCTGCAGGACTCTGAGATAATTGCAAGGCCTTTGACACAGTCCCCCACAACATCCTTATCTCTAAGTTGGAGAATCATGGTTTCGATGGATGGACTGTTCAGTGGATAAAGAACTGATTGGATGGTCGCATCCAGAGAGTGATGGTCAATGGTTCGATGTCCAGATGGAGGAACGTGACATGTGGTGTCCCTCAGGGGTCTGTTTTGGAACAGGTGCTGTTCAATATATTCATAAATGATATTGAGTGGCATTGAGTGCACCCTCAGCAAATTTGCGGATGATACCAAGCTGGGGGGTGCAGTGGATATGCCAGAGGGATGGGATGCCATCCAGAGAGACCTGGGTAGGCTGGAAAGGTGGGCCCGAATGAACCTTATGAGGTTCAACAAGGCTATGTGCAGGGTCCTGCACCTGGACCAGGGCAACCAACTTTATCAATATAGGCTGGGAGAGGATATACTGGAGAGCAGCCCTGTGGAAAGGAGTTTGGGGGTGCTGGTGGGTGAAAAACTGGACATGAGCCACCAATGAACAATCTCAGCGCCAATCACATCCTGGGCTGCATCAAAAGGACTGTGGCCAGCAGAATCAGTGGTGATTCTGCCCCCCTACTCTGCCCTGATGAGATCTCACCTGGAGTATTGTGTCCAGTTCTGGAGCCTGCAGCACAAGAAGGATATAGAGATATTGGAGTGCGTCCAGAGGAGGGCCACCAAGATGATCAGGGGAATGAAGCATCTCTTGTATGAAGACAGACTGAGAGAGTTGGGTCTGTTCAGCCTGGAGAAGAGAAGGCTCTGGGGAGACCTTATTCTGACTTTCCAGTAGCTGAAGGGGGCCTCTATGAAGGCAGGGGAAGGTCTATTCAGAAGGGTATGGGCAGGATGAGGAGCTATGAGTTCAAGCTAAGAAAGGATAGATTTAGATTGGATATTAGAAAAAAGTTCTTTAACACAAGGGTGATAGATCAGTGGAGTGGGTTGCCCATGGAGGTGGTGGAGGCCCCATCCCTGGAGTCATTCAAGGTCGGGCTTGATGATGCTCTAAGCAACCTCACCTAGGTAGAGATGACCCTGCTTGTGTAGGGAGGTTGGACTAGAAGACCTCTGGAGGTCCCTTCCAGCCTGAAACATTCTATGATTCTATGCTTCTATGTCTCTTTTGTGAAGTAATTCCATGCTCTACAGTGAGACGATCATACACCAATTACAGACAGGACATGAGGCAGTGCAGGGCTCCTAGCTCAAACAAAATAATGATAGTAACAGTAGGGAGAGAAGAATGTTTTCAGAAACTTGAAATACATTAATTAAAAATTTCTCCTCATTACAAAGGTAATAGACGTTTAAAAGGTTATTGAGCTTATTGCTGGACCATGACAAATAAATGCACAACCGTTTTCTCCATTATATGTCCTCTGTGGTAGACACTCTTTTTCACTATTAGCGTAGTTATGAAAATGTTTTCTGATGGAGATAATGCAAAAGATATTTGGAAAGTCTAAATATAAACCATATATCTACCCATATTTAAAATAAGTTACAGAAGAAAACACTGTTCCAAACTTCTACCTTTTTTTCCTGATTTCCTAGTTTGTCCAGGACTTTTAGTCTGGATCCCAAAAAGAGTACAAGCTAGAACAAGATGATGTTTTTTAAGAACCTAATACTACAGAAGGACTTACGATCAAAATTTGAACCAGAACTCTTTGTAGGCTCTGCAGGAATCATATCTACAGAAATCTTCTTGAGTGAATAACGTCACAGGTTGAATAAATATTAAATACTACATTGTTAATGAGATTGGTGGGTGACAGGGAAGAAAGAATATATTCTAAATATTTTTCCCTCCTCAACAGCAGCAGCAGCTGCAGAAGACTTGACTTGGAATATTTTAATGACTACTGCATCTAAAATGTTCATATAGGCTAAATTATAGTGTTATGTTCTCCAGAGTTGCTGTGAGTGCATTCATAACATTATGATTCTGCCTAGAGGTGATGTAAAACAAGAAAGTGGGAAACAAAAATATTATCATTGTTGTGAAGCCTTTAAAACCATGAATACCATCTATTAATAATTTTCTTGTGCATATAAAAATATTTCTCATTGTATGTTCTAACTTTCATTTGACCTTTATTCTTCCTCCATTCTTACTATTCTGGATAATTATTTCTAGGTTAGAAGAATGTCATGAGCTATGGATTTTAGGAGCAATAGACCTAATGAAAAGACATTTTCTTTGAAAGAATGGGATATCAGGTGAATGGAAATTGTACTTCTGCACTGTTTCAAGAATAAACCTCTCAACTTGCTACCTGACTGTCCCTAGATCACAGATTACTGAACAATATTGGTTGACATGGTCAAATGGTTTACTTTCTTGTAGCCAGTAAACAGAGTGGTATTTGTTATTAGAATTTTTTTGCCTACAAGGAATGAGACATTAAAGATAAAATAATACAAACAGAATGGAAGGACAGATATATGAAAGGTGATGAAAGAGAAAGCAGAATACAGAATTTAACCTCTTTGCCATCATAAAATAAGATATTTAGGTCAGACAACACATCCTGATATTCCCCACTGACAGCATTATAGTGTTAAAAGTATGTTCTCTTCAATAATGCATAAGGTGTATTTGATCTTTTTAAAAAGAAGAGTTGCAGAGGTATAACATCAGAAGACAGTTTCAATGAGTTAAGAGAAAAACAATATTAAAATAACTTTATCTGATCCATTTTTTTTTAATTAATTTGCAAATTCAGAGCAAAACCTTTTGTAGATTAGCTGGACATTTTCAAAGTTCATTCTCTTGAAAAAGTGTAACCAATAGACATTATGCCTGAAATACACTACAGGTTAATTTGTAACGGCTAACAGGGTCTGAACTTTGCTCTTTATAAGATGCAATGTTTTGCAATTTTCAGAGAATTCACAAAAGTCAAATCATGAAATAAATTACACTTATGTCATCCAAGTAGAAGCTATGACTTTTTGGAGACTTGGCAGTAGATAAGTTAAAATAATTATGTCCATTTCTTCAGATAAAATTTATACCAAATCCAAGAAACTTATGAAGAAAAATCAGTTTCTGTATTCTGCTTCTACTTTGCCTTTTCTCAGAAAAATTCCCATTACCTTAAATGAGTTATTCTGTACATACTTCTTTGACTACCATAGAAAGTCTGAGTTTTGAAGTTGAGATCGAGTCTACCGTTAGTAAATTTGCAGATGACACTAAGTTGGGAGGGAGTGTTGGTCTGCTGGAGGGTAGGGAGATGCTGCAGAGGGACCTGGACAGGCTTGATCGATGGGCTGAGGCCAACGGTATGAGGTTCAACAAGGCCAAGTGCAGGGTCCTACACTTTGGCCACAATAACCCCAGGCAGTGCTACAGACTGGGGGATGAGTGGCTGGAGATTGGCCAGGCAGAGAGGGGCCTAGGAGTACTGGTTGACAATCGGCTGAACATGAGCCAGCAGCGCGCCCAGGTGGCAAGGTAGGCCAATGGGATCTTGGCTTGTATCAGGAATAGTGTGACCAGCAGGAGTAGTGATATAATTCTCCCCCTGTACTTGGCATTGGTGAGGCCTCATCTCAAGTACTGGGTGCAGTTCTGGGCCCCTCACTTCAAGAAGGATATTGAGGTGCTGGAGCAGGTCCAGAGGAGAGCAACAAGGCTGGTGAAGGGACTGGAGGGAAAGTCTTATGAGGAGAGGCTGAGGGAGCTGGGGTTGTTTAGCCTGGAGAAGAGGAGACTCAGGGGAGACCTCATCACTCTCTACAACTACCTGAAAGGAGGTTGTAGATTGGTGGGGGTCTGGCTATTCTCCCAGGCAATTAGTGACAGGACAAGAGGGCATGGCCTGAAGCTGGGTCAGGGGAGGTTTAGGTTGGACATTAGGAAGCACTTCCTCAGAGAAAGGGTCATTAGGCGCTGGAATGGACTGCCCAGGGAGGTGGTGGAGTCACCATCCCTGGAGGTGTTTAAGGAAAGATTGGATGTGGCACATAGTGACATGGTCTAGCTAGGTGTTGTGGTGTTTGGGGTCATAGGCTGGACTTGATGATCTCAGAGGTCTATTCCAGCCTCAATGATTCTATGATTCTAAGTGAAAAATCACCAGCACAGATCTCAGAAGTATCAATTCTCTGAAATCAGCCATAAGACCTGGATTATTCTTCCATTTCATAGAGTTGATCTTTCGTGGTTAAAATAACCTAAATAAAGTCCACCTTGAAAAAGAAATGGAAAGCCATGAGAGATTGTTTGCTGCTGAGTTTCCTTCAGAAATACTAAAAAAAATCTACAAAAACATAATAATAATAGAATCTATGTATTATAATTTATTTTTCCAAATATTACTATTGTAATACTTGTTATATAACTTGATTTGACCATATCAAACCATATTGGCTTGATAACTATGATCTAGGGACACCCAATTAGCAAACTAAGGACTTTATTCTTGCAAAAGCATGGAAGTTCACTACCCATTAACCTTAACAAATGCTGTGTAAATGTGTTAATTGCTGAAAAGTCCCTCTGAAATCTTGACAAAGGAGAAAATAAACAAACCAAGAAACAGTATAATAGCAGTTACAGTTGTTATTCTGTGAATAAAAATTGCTATTGCAAAACTGAATAATTGTGAAGCATAGACACTTAAAATCAGAACTCACAACCAAATTTTCTTTCATTTTAGCATTAGTATTACTGTCTCTGCATTTCATAATATAATTTAATTTTTATGTGCAAAATTTCCTGAAGGGCATAAATGTGTTTCAGCTCTATGCAGTGGTAATTCAGTTTCAAACCATGCATAAAAACTCAATAAAGAGCAAAATGCTAATAGATTGTATATGGGCTGTGAACTTTCCTTGTGTTTTTTCAATCTTTTAAAACATTTTTTAACAATTAAGAGACACTCATTGAAATAAATTGAGAGAATCTTAGTCTACTATTTACTTTAGAAAATGAATGTTTATCAAATGGACTTGAATTGATAATAATATGATAGTTCATGCTTGAGAAGCCTTACAATTGCCAGTGTGAAGAACTGAATATTGTCTCACTAGCGTAATCATGTGGAGAGAGGATTGCATTTACACTTTGCATGACCTTGAAAACAGTTTCCCAGACCAATGTCAGAAACTTTTTTTCTTTTAATATTGTTGCTCCTGCCAAGCATATAGTCTAGACAAATAAAAATAAAGAAAATAAGCATATTAACAGTATTTGAAACTGCTGTACTCTTCTATTCAGTGTTTTAGGAAGAAAAAAAAGCCCCATAGTTATGATCTACAATTTAAAATGCAGATTTTGTAAGACATTTTACAAAAAGGATCTGGCATTACTGATTTCTTATGTATTTTAAATTAGAATTTGAATGTCTGATGTTTTTTAAATATGCATTTAAATATCCATTGAGATTGCAGATTCCTTGATTCTATAATCCTAATGTGCAAAGACGCTAGGTTTGATTCACAAGATGTGGTTGCCTGTTGGATATGTTCAGCAATTTTGACTTCTTTGTTGCACTATATGTTTCTGAATCCAGTAGAATATATTTTTTCTTTATTTCATTACACTTTTCTTTTGAATGTATTCTATATCTGCAGAAATTTGTCAGTCTCTGGATATTTTCCCAATACATTGGATAGATACTAATATAACTATTATGAATTATAAAAATTTCTTTACTTCTTAGAATCAGTATTTGTCTATGATATATTTATTAATCTGTTACTCAGCAGTTCCAGTGTCCTTCTATGAAGAATACTCAAGGAGGCCTTCATTTTACCTCTGTTCATACCTCAACCTTACTGTGACACTGTTCATATTTATTGCAACTATAGCTAGGGGAAGATTATGTTCTCCGTGCAATTATAAGAGAAATCTTGCTTCCTGATGGAATGAACAAGAAGGCTGTGTGGGCTTTTACTATAGAAGAAAGCAACATGCAGCCATGAAATTCGTAAGACCTGCATAGTTATCTCTTTGATCCTTGGATTTCACCAGTCTACTTTCCAACTGGATTTTAGATTTCACCTTCTTACATTGAAGCCACGATAGACCCACTTATTTATATGTAATTACATCCCTATATAATCCATATTTTTTCAGATATTTTTTGTGACAGTAATCTTGTGTTTATTCAAACTCTCAACACTTTTTTTCAGATCTAGAAATGCTCCACTTTATTTAAAAATTGAATGGATTAACATGTTACTAAAGAAATGTTCTTGATTCAAAATCGGGATTTGAGTTATCAACCTTTTTTTTTTTCTGGTTTTGGATAATGCCCTAAAGCAGGTCAATGTTTCCCAATTACATCACCATTTAGTGGGAAATAAACTCTTTGAGAAATAACATTCTGTTTCTCATCATGTTACAGCACAGAGTCTGCTATAGTTACAATTTATAATGATTTATTAATGCAGTCTGGTTTTGGGTACTCAAGCATTTTAATTTTGTTTGATCTGAATACTGTGTTTAACACTCTTGATTATAACATTCTACTTCATCACGTGTGAAATTATGTAGGATGAGCTGGCATTGCTTTGAGTTGTTGTCAATCTTGTTTATCAAACACACGTCCATCTGTGTCATTACATATTAGCTTTTTTCTCTATTACCGTGGCACGTTGTCAGGTTCTTCAGTTTTTACACAAACTCATTTTAACTTAGTACGTGGTACAATATTTCTTTAAGGTAGCTCCATTCATCATTTAGGTATTTCTTCCTTCATGTAAGGTAATCAAGGGCATGGAATATTGTCTTTCTACACCTATATAGAGAACTACCAAACTCTAGAAGGAACATATTTGTGCTTTAAACAGGTATACACGCACACAGCAACATGTGTGTATGTTCTGGGACAGTGGTAAAAATGTTTCCCTTCTTTAGAATAAGTTAATCAGGAGAATATTATGACTCTGGAATATGTCACATCTTCAAAAGAGACCTCATTATGGAAACTTATTAGAACTTTCACAATTCTAAACATATATAATTCTTCTGTATATTTTTCATTATTGATAATTAAGACAAAGTTAATTGCTGTGGAAATGCACACGGGACAGTAAACAGCAATCATGAAGTTTATTTGCAATATCACAGTATTTATTTATTTATAGAAAAATTTGGATGCATCACTATAATTTGGTTTACATCAAGTATCTACATTGATTTCAATTTAAGATGTGTATTTACTTTAATAGCAATATTAGCAGTTGATGCCTGGCGCATGTCCTATAAGTAACACATGATATCTCTTGGTGTTCCTCTTGAACAATGAAATGTTTAGGACACTCCAGACATTTATTTTCACATGGCAGTTCTTTTCCTTTGTGAAACTGATATATGTTAATGGAAAAAAATGCTTTTGTACTCAAGATGTGAGCTGTCACCTAGGAAATGAATTTGCCTTTTTCCAGTTTAAACCTTCTTCATGTTTCCGAAATTTGATGAAGCACTCAAACAGAACACTACGTTGAGCCAAAATGTGTACAATAGCCAACATAACTCCAAGTTGCTTTGCTACCATGGTAACTATGCCTTGGGTCTACCCTAGAAATTTTGCTTGACACAATGCTGTCAGCTATAGACATTTGAGAATTTTTTAATGACACTGCTTAGACCACCAAAGGCCCTAATGTAGACACAGCAATTCTCAGAAAAACTAAAATACCCTTTTTGTCATATACTTTATTTTGTGTGAGAAGCTGGTATATACTACATCCAAAGAAACATTTTTATCAGTAAAAACTGCATCCACATTTAGAGCTTTAGCTGAGATAGATGTATTAGCAATCCCTCTCTAGTTTAGACTATCCCTAAGCAATATAAAACAATTAAAGATAATCCTGAGCACGCCTTGAAAGGATAATGTTTTCTGCAGCTCCTTTGTTCATGATTTTCAGGTGTGTGCTTTTCTATACTGCCCCTGCAGATCATGTAATATAGATTGCATACTGATAATGCAGGCTGTTACCTGTAGGTGTTCCTAAATAATGAATAGTCCTCTGTAACAGCTTTCCTTACAAATAACTAGCAAAAGCTAGCTACGGTCTGGTTTTTTTGAACAAAATAACTTATAACATTTCTAAAATAGAAGTCTACCTTGAGGCTTTTAAATCCATTCTCGGGCACCTAAGGGTGCCTTTCAAGTCTCATTCATTTCAACTTCTAAATTATATTTCGTCCAAATATGGCCATCTTTCTCTAGGCTAGACTGTGCCTGGACAAGCACAAACACTTGTCCTGAACTACAAGGACCTTTACTCCAAATTTCAGTCCCCACGGAACCAGTTCTAGGCATAACGTTCCCTAAATATCCCTATCTTACATATTTGTATGTGAGAGGCAGAAAAAAGACCAGATTATAGTACATAAAGAAGTGTGTTTTACCATCTTGTGAGTGTGTCTCCATCATATTGTAATACTATTCATGTCTGCTCACATCTTCCTTTGGGAATTACTACAAGAAACCTTTGCAACGTACTGGGTCGATGAGAATTCTGGGTTTCTTCTCAGCTTTAGTTTACTTTAGCTATTTTTTCAGCAGAAAGTCCCATTCCATTACAGGCACTACTATGTCCACAGTAAGAGAAATCTCAAAACTGGGGGGAACGCACTGTGTTTAGTAGCTCATTTTTTTCCCAAACTGTAATCCACAGCCCTTTTCTTTGCTCCATCAGTGTGGCTCTTGGGGTTTGTCTCTGCAAAGGCTGATTGCTGGAAAAGCTGTACCATTGTTCTGCTCTGTACCTCATTTTAAACTAGATTTCAACATCTTGTAGTCCTTGGTGTTTAGTTGATCCACATCTAACAAGATTTTCCTTATGGAAGTCCTGCTTGCATTGACACAGATGCTGTGATGATTTCTGGAAAAGAGAGAGGAGTGAATTCTAAATGATAGTTTGCACAATTGGCAACTGAAGGTTAGAATTACTGCAAGCTCTAAATTACCATGAGAGATAGATCCGCAGAGTACGCCAATGACTATGGCATCACTGTTTTGACTTGTTAGTCTTTCCTTCTATAATCGTTATTCTGGGAAGATATCCATAGGAACATAAAGAAGGACATAATGTCCTTATTTTTGTCACAGTCTTGCCTGTATCTACCAAGGGAATTATTTCAGTATTTCATTAGTCATATTGGAATTAATTTAAAAGTTCTTCCTAGGTGATCTTGAGGGATTTCAGCATACTTAATTTATTGGTTCTTTTCTCTGCTATTCTCAGCTGACTCATTTAAAAACACAAGCCATATGAACAGCCCTTCCCACCATCCTTGTTTTTAAAAGAAAATGTTGTAAATTATGCTCTTTTTTTTTTCCCTCCAGAAAAAACGGCTTTGACACAAAAACACATATATACTAAGAGGAAACGTAAAAGAAATATATATAAAAAAGATCCACAAGGTCATAAAATAACAACAAAATGAAATATCAGACAAAGAAACCAAAATGTCAACACTTTCGTTATATATCCTTACTTTTAGAGATTTTATTCCATGTTAAAAACTCTGCAAAGACCAAAACCTGACATATGAAGTATGACATTTCAATCTAGAAACTAATTTTATCTTATATATGGGGAAAAGCTAATTTGTGGCATTTTGTTAATATTAAATGGTTGCTACAAGTTAGAATAATTTCAGTCTATCATTTCAAGGAAAATTTTGATAAATGTTAGCATAAATAATATCTGTAAGAAGAAAATCACATCTTTAAGATTCAGGCTTTCTTAGAAAGTTTTGGTTTATACGTGTTTCACCTCTGATATCAATTTTTACACTAAGATACTATTGTATCTTAGCTTTAGACTACTCTTACTGAGCTGTACAATCAAGATTGTCCTAAGATAAATGAAGTAGGGCGGGATGTATGTATTAGTGTGTGTATCCATGTGTGTGTCTATTCATATACTATATACATATAATTTTAAAATTATACTTGATACTATAGTCTGACTTTAATTCTTTTTAGTCTGAAAATAATCTTGCATTCTACTGCTGTATGGTTGAAAAGACCCCAGGATATTAGAAAACGTTCTGGTACATTATAAACAGAGCCATCATGTCTCGCACAATGAGCACGAGACTCAGACACATTACATTTAGTTTGCACCTTCTCGCAGCAACACTTCTGTGCCATATGTTTTTACAGTGCAATCCCAGATCATTTGTCATACTTTGTGATCTGACATGACAATCACAACTGCATGCTTTAGCTGTGATCTGTCAAACAGTTATAACTGTCACTTGGGGGTCAGAAGAAGGAGAGACACCTTGCTGCTATGCTTCAGCTAGAGGAAAGAAAGAAGGAGGTTAATGTAGTAGATCAGCCTCAAAGGAGCTCCACAAGGTAACATTACCCATCTGCAAGCTAATGTTATTACACTGGTTCACCACTTCAGTGTGTGAAGACAGAAATTTTAATGGTCACTAAAGAAGATTGTATTTCCACAAAATCTCTTAAAACAAAACTGCCAAGCAAAATGCTCATGCAGTTATGCTACAGGACTTTGAACGGAGGCTCAAGTTTTTGTTGTTGGAATACCACAGAAGTTTCAGTCTACTAGTGCCTTGGCTGAAGCAGAAATAATAGCAAGGAATTCAGCTTTCCGCAAAATACTGAAAAGTTAGCTGTGCAGACTAGTACATGATTGCTAGCATAACTATTCATTCATTGCTCCCATTGCTTGGAGCATGGCAGTAAAATATTTCTGCTCAATATGACAGCCAGAATTCACAGATGAGCAGAGTTCACATAGGAAATTTCCTTCTGGCCACCAAAAGTAGCTACATACATAATCCTGAGATGTCTGACTATGTTCCTGGTTTTATGCTTCACCTGAGAACATCTCCTGTCTTTGCCTTCCCTCTCCAGCTGTATATATAAATAACACCATTTTTTTATGATGACTGATGCTTCCCTGGCTCTGAAATTTTCATTTGAAAGGTTTGAAATACTCTTAACATACTTGGTGATCAAAATAATCTCCTGTTCGCCATATATGAAACTGTTATCACTTCACATTTATTCTTCTTTCCCTTAATGAATACATAAAGAAAAAAAAAAAAAAAGGATTGTAGGCATGACTTTAAAATACTATGTCTTTGAAGGACATCTTGATCGCATTTCTCAATGAATGAGAAACTGCTGCCACACGTACTTTGATATGACAGTATTTATTCTTTGCTGAATGAATAGTGCTGTGCTTCTGACCATTCAAAAGGCTTAGGTGAATTTTAAATAATTCCAAATCCTATTAATATGTGGATTTAAAGTGCTATGTTTAGTAACTCAGTAGAGAATTTTTCAGAATAACTTAGTTGACTAAAAAGGACAAATGCTGCTGAAAATCCAAATAACCCAAACAATTTGGTAAAAAAAATGTAGAGATGTTATAATGTTTCCCAGTAAATGTCTAGAATATAGAAAGACTTTTTAAAGAACCAGAACTGGAGTGCAAAGTAAGATTCACAGCTCCAGACAGCTCCAATATCCCTGCATGGTTATGAAATAAAAATGGTCCTTTAGATTCATTCACAGAATGCCTAAGGAAAATGTGCAGGTTTGGGAATTTGCTTGTCAGCCCTTGTGAACTTAAAAAAACCCTGTACTGCTGTTGTGGGTCTTGCTGGTAGAACTTTTCATAATTGTACTTACATACTTGTAATTATTGACCTGTTCCTTAGTTATTGATATTTTCTGCACCATAATCCTTAGTTATTGATATTTTCTGAACCATAATCACGACATTAATCCTGTAAATAAACACCTGAATAGTTTATAAATTCTCTGTTGCCACTTATTATGTGTTTGTATGGTGCCTATCAGCATAAGTCCTTTTTGGGTGCTATTACAATTTGTGTAATATATCAATAGCAATTTAATGAATGAATTTTTCCCAGAAAAGGAAATAAAATCCATGATGTGTGACACCTTCACAATGTCATTCTTTTCAAGTAGAGAAATGTGAATGTTTTGTGCAAGTCTTAACTACAAGATGATGTCCACGTACCTTGAATGACAGACCTTCCCAACCCTAACGAGACCTTCCCAAAGAACTCTTTCCTGTCTCCTTCAGGTGAAGTAAAACACAGCATAAAATAATCTCCTTCATAGCATTACTCATAGATATATTACAACTTTAGTGGCATCAAAAAAATTTTATGCTGAAACACCTGCTTGCATTCAGTTTGTGATGTATTAGCCATTTAGGAGGCAAGTATAAGATAAGTCACAATTAAGGTTTTGACTACTTTAATTCTGCTCACCTGGCTTCCCTTTTGATTTTAGGATATAAATTGATTAATATGACTAGATATAAACAATTAACTCCTAACTGCTTTTTTTAAAAAAAAAAAAAAACATTCTACCTAAGATTAGTTTCAAGGATCTGAGGGACCCTGTGATTCTGTGATTCTGTGACACAGTCAAACCATGAGATCATAATTTATGGAGCCTTCTAAAACTGGGAAGGAAATAGTTAATTTATGTCTTTTTTTCAACAGGACTTAGATGCTTAGAAATTCAAGGCAGAAATCTAAAATTTCCAAATAATTTCCACTACACAATTGTTTATATTATTATATATGTATATATCTGACAACACATATTTTATAATAGAATCACAGAATTGTTACAGTTGCAAAAGACCTCTAAGATCACCACATCCAACTGTCAACCCAAAAAAACCCTAAACAACCCACAAAACACAAGAGACACCTTACCATCCCACCGATGTCCTGAAGTACCTCATCTACACATTCTTTTTAATACCTCCAGGGAGGTGGTGGTAGCCTGTTGCAGTGCCTGACTGCTCTTTCAGTAAAGAAATTCTTCCTAATACCTAATCATGGCAACTTCAGGCCATCTCCTCTGATCTAGTCGTTATTTACTTGAGAGAAGAGGCCAGCACCCACCTTACGACAATTTCCTTTCAGGTAGTTGTAGAGAGCGATAAGATCTCCCCTCAGCCTCCAGTTTTCCAAACTAAATAATCCCAACTCCCTCATCTGCTCCTTATAGCACTTGTTCTCCAGACCCTTCACCATTTGATTGCCCTTCTCTGGACTCACTCCATTCGTTTTAAAGTAAAAGCATAAATAATATTTATGATGGAGAACTGCTCAAAGTCTCTGTTACTTCCCACATCAAATTCAATCCCTTATACACTAAAACAATACTTATAAACCATGTTTTTCATGAACAAACATGCAATAGCCTCCTCCTTTTTTATATTGTTTTCTTGTCATTCCCACATCTTATGTCAGCTTTCCTGTATTTTCCTACTTGTGACGCATAGTCCTAACCTATACTTTCCCTGAGTTTTTCAGAGCTTCCTTTCTTCTACTTGTTCCCTTATCTGCCATTATTTGTCTTCACCATTGCATAGCCACATTCCTTGACTCAGATCCTTGCCCCAGCCTCATTGCTTCTCTTCCTCATATTCCACCTTAACATGTTCAGCACTTTAGTTTTATCCCATGTATGTTGACAGATTATTGTCAGTCCTTCCAAGACAGAATGGAAATAGGGACTATTGACATTAATTTTCTCCCAGCTGGAAAAACTATGTTACCTATGTTGTCTGTGGCTGTAGTGAAAGATTCATAATGTCAAAGAAAGTGTGGTGGGAATATATTTCAAAATTCTAGGTCGTAGGTTTCCTCCCCGATGCCATTCTCGAGTGAGGAACTTCAATGATCCAGAGTCAGTGATGGAGAGCTCTCTGAGGAATTGTTTAGTAGTAATTCTCTATGAAGGTAGCTGGAGTTTTACCATTATTAGTTTCAAAAGGAATGGTATCATTTAAGGTAATCCCAAGACTGGTTTTTACTGTACTCCAGGAAAAAATGGGGAAGATTCTTAAGCAGAAAAAATAATACTTTATATATTAAGAACTATGTCTTGAAATCTTACAATCAAAGTAAATTGATTCAAAGACAGTGTTAAAGTTTAAAAATTGTTTCCTGTTTAATATTCTAGGATAACTTTTTATTAATGCAAGTGTTGCTCATTAAAAGCACAGAATTTCTATCTCTATTTTGTATATTGTTTATAAATTAAGTGATTTGTAAATCAAGAAACTCTTTTTTACAAGGAATATTTGTCACTCTTTAGTGTTGTGGTTTTTTTTTTCAACTTATCCTTCTGTAAATTTCCTTAGATTTTACAAGCACCTCTTGCCTCAAAACATTAGGAAAAAATTTGGCCTTTCAGTTAACTGAGACCATTTCAGATTGTAAATTTCCAGAAAGATATGATTTCCCCATGGAGGTCTTTAAAATTAATCCCTTTCAAATTATAGCAGTGGATTTTAATTAATCTAGCATTAGTACTTGTGTCAAGAGGCAAAAAAGAAACACTATAAAGCTCTCTCTTTTGACCTTTGAAATAGCAGTTAACCTCAGCATAAGCAGACACTTTAAACAAGACTGGAATTAGGGGATACCGATTGTGCTAAAAACAAGAAGGAGATTGTATCTGACTTAAGCTTATTTGCCATAAAATTTGCTTTGTTGCTTGTCAATCTGTCTAAAGGAAGATGTGTGACTAAGCTGTCTTCATCTGACTGCCTCTTTCCCAGGTTCCAAACAACTATGTCAGCTAGTGACTGGAAACAGCCATGGGGCCTGTAGTGTGAATCTCCTTTTTGTCTTAAATGTAAAACAAGAACATTTGAAAATATCTGAATATGTCTTTGTTTTACCTATTAGTTTTCACACTCACATGCAGAATTTACATTCATGATAAGGTTGTTTCTATTTCTCATGCCTTTCAGTAGTCACCAGCAAAACAGATCAGTTAACTCCTGGTATGAAATTTTGCATACCAACAGGACAGTCAGCTGCTGCTTTTATGAAAGTTAGTGGCTTGGCTAAAATTGTTATGAATTTCTAGAAAGTAACGTTTTCATGTTTTCAGATTATTACAGGGCAGTGAGTTTGAGGTTTTTGTTTGTTTGTTTGTTTTTCATTCTTATGCTTTGCATTTTAAAACCATTACTTTAGGCACATAATATCTCATTTATTTTATCACAAACATACTGTAGTTTGGAGTATATTTTTCTAGGTCTCATATTAACGTGTGGTTTTCTCCTTCTATTATTTACATCAGTGACAGAGACATTTTCAGTTCATCTGGAATCTCCAAAACATTTTCACAAATATCTTAAGATTAGCAGATGCATCATTGGATAACACCTGCTTCCTTACTTATTCTAGAGGTAAGTTACACATTTGTCATTGCTTTATCATATAATGGCAACCACAGTTGAAAGACAACAGTGAAGGAGAGAGATCTAGGAGTAATTCCCACTATGCCACTCACTTTGCAGCTTTTCTCCTTTCTCCTTCCTTTGTCATTGTTATATCTTATCTATTTAGAATGCAGGGGCTTTTTAAATGTCATGTGCTTGCTGTCATATGCTATTTGAAGTCAGGACCAAGTGATCTTTGATTGTGTTACATCTCTAGATTCCACTATAAATAGGTAGTAACAAGTGGTATAATAAAGATATAACAGCTGGTATCTTAATCACGTATTAAAGATAGTAAGATAGAAGATAGTAAATAGAAAAATAAAATACTCTTTTTACTGTAAAAACAAGTTCTGTGTGTGAGGAAAACAATTCAAAAGCAAATTATGTTCTTTTTTTAAAAAAATTTTGTCCTATACATGTAAGAGAAGAATTTTTTTTTTCCCCTGATGTTTTCCCTGATCTGAAAAACATAGTGATACTCTTTGATGTCCAGGCTGGTCACATCAGTTTCCCTGGAACTGGAAAATTCAGAGATATCAAGTGACAGAAAACATTTGATAAAAGAAGCTTGACAAGGACTGGACTTGTGCAGTGAAAAATAAGCTTAAAGACAAGTTCTGGGCTAAAAACTCATGTAAAAGGGCATAAAGAAAAATATGTATATATATTTTTTTCTGAAAAAGCTCTTCCTAATACTCTTGTGCATTTCTAAAACCCAGCTTGAAACATGGACTGAATAATAGAAAAAGAAAAAAAATACAAAGATGGAGTCTCGTGGGTTTGGAAGACTTTCTGTACAAGAACACAAAAAGGTGATAACTGACAAGCATTTATAACTTCTGTTACATATCTATGTATGCATGAATTGAAGAAGCAGCTGAAAGTGTTCTCTGACAAAATAAGTCAATGGAAAACTGAAAAGCAGTAACAGCTGGATTCAATCACCCCCTATGAGGTACATTGTTCATATTCAAAAAACTTAGGGAAAAGAGAATTCAGTCCTTGAAATCTATGTAATTCAGGACTGCTGAAAGGGTCGTCCAAACCAAAAAAACCCAAGATTCCAAATATGAGTCACTGCATAATGAACAGAGAAACTTAGAATCAAGAAAAGAAGCTTTGTGTCTAGGAAGAACCATTTTCACAAGAATACAACAGTCTGAACGAATCCATAAAAATCACTGTCATTTTGCAAGAAGATACAACCGTGACTCCTAGGTTTCAGTGTGTTACGTAAAATCTTTTATATGCAGATGTGAAGGCTAATGTTCCTACTGAAAATTATTTTTAATGAATCTTGAAATGTTCATTTAGGTCGATTTCTTATGTTATTCACTAACCATAGTAAAAGAGACTGAAATTTAATTTGAATTTGTTTCATTAATGCTTCCTGTTGATATAATTCCTTTAATAAGATGGTAAGTTATAGGGTACAATGAGGCTTTAAAAAAAAAGCTAATACTATGGTGCATTTCCATAACTGCATTAAAATTTACTGTTACTTAGAGGAATGCTGGAGAGGAACTTTTTATAAGGGAATGTGGTGATAGGACAAGGGGTAATGGTTTTAAACTAGACCAGCGTACATTTAGATTAGACATTAGGAAGAAGTTCTTTACCATGAGGATTGTGAAACACTGGAACAGGTTGCCCAGAGAAGTTGTGGATGCCTTATCCCTGGAAGTGTTTAAGATCAAACTGGATGAGGCTCTGAGCAACCTGGTCTAGTGGGAGACATCCCTGCCCATGATACAGGGGGTTAGAACTAGATGATCTTTAAGGTCCCTTCCAACTCAGGACACTCTATGATTCTATGATTTCTCAAGTTATTGAACTTTTAAATTGACAGAAGAAAAATCCTTTAACTAACCACAAAATCATATACAGTTGTCTGTGAATAAACCCTTTTTGTTGCTTATGATAATGAAACTAAATCAATATATTAACTAAAAGTATAATTATTTCACTTCACTTTCCTCTGACTGAGATGTAAATTCAGATTATTCTTGTACTTACTTTTTAAAGTGAATATCAAATTGAAGTGTCCAAACAAAAAGGAAAATGGATCCTATTAAAAGCAAAACAAAACAAAGCAAATCAAACTAAAACAAACAAACAAACAAAAAAAACAAACCAAAGCAAACCAAAAACCTACATATCAGAATACTTTGTATTCTTACCAACAGGCAAGGAATAAGCTAGTGAGATCAAATGGTAAATTTCAATGAGGTATTTCAATACAAAATGTTTAGAAAAGTAACAAAGCCGATCCTACTGAAGACAGCAATTAAGAGTATTTAGAAAAAAACAATTGAGAATATTAAAGGAAGTACAGTGGATTTCAATGATCCAATAGGTATAGGACAAAAAAAACCAACACTTTTTTTTTTCTTCTTTTTTTCCACAGCCTCAGTATAGCGGGTGATAAAAGTCTGCAAAAGAGTTCAAGGTACTGATGGACTAAGAGGCATTAAAAGGGCAGTTAAGCCAGTTAGGGGAGATAAACACATTGCCTTAGACATAATGGATTTTTATTTTTTTTTCAGCTAATCTCAACAGCTGATAACATGGGAAAATACTGAGGGCTCAATTCAGTTGCCTAAAGGCAGATATCTGGTGCTTGAAAGTGCTAGGGACAGTTACAGAGGTCTGGAAGGTATGAAGCAGAACTGCATGAGGATGCAGCCCTTCCACAGAGGCAGCTGGAGGCCAGGATAGGTGGGAAGGGATGTGAGCATGACACAGAATTTTCTGTTCAGGTAACTGACTTGGTGTCAACATATTCCTTGCTCCTCTCTCTTGAAAAAGATACTGTGACAGGCTTTAGTGGAAAACGTCAGATAGACCTATGGTTTACTGATCATCTGTCATGAACCCCCACTCCATTTTGTCACTCTGAGAGTTTGTCAGGAAGACAATTTTAGGAAATCTTGCTTTGGAAAAAGTAGATCAATGATTTATCATCAAAACTGGAATATTTTTCTGTCATATTGAAAGATAAAACAAAGTAACTTGGAAATGGTCAATTAGTTATAGATCATTTTTGGACAAAATTCAACATCTTTTCTTCTTTATTTTCTGTTAAGCAACACAAAATGTGATTAAAAGTTGGAGCACAAACAAAAGACCAGAAAAAGGATTCCAATATTGAAGACCACTTTGACTGGAATGTCTTTTCTATTTTGCATATTTTGGAATAAAATTCAGTTTGTTTAAAATAATTGGACTTTATGTTTAGATGGACTCCATCATTGACTAGAAACTTATTTCCTTCATCTTTACTTGTCCTTGCTCACTGATTTGCTGCAATTATTTCTGCATAGCAAAATCTGTAAATGAACTGTGTAGATGGATATATTTTAACCAAGAGACTTATATCCAGTTATGCTGAGCAAAAAATAGTATATGTACTAAAATCTATTTTTAACAATAAATTTAAAAAAAGTTTTGTGTCAGAGCTCCTAAAATACAACGACAAATGGATGAAAAGGTAGACAAGTCTGCTTGTGAAACTGAAATAAACTCTGAGAAGCTTAATGGCATGAAATAAATACAATGGCTAAGTTACTTCAAAATAAAACAAAACAAAACCTGAAGAGGGTCCATTACTTATGAATTATCCTATGACCTTTTTGAATGTATTATAACGATGCTCAGATTATAGCTTGGCCTCAAGGATACAGTTATGAATGTTTTAAATATTTAATTCAGCATTCATTAGGATTCAGTCCCTTATTTTTTTTTTATTTTTTTTTATTTTTTTTTGAAGGTAAACTTTGGTGATTTTGGTTTTTTTTAATAGAAAGTGTTATTGAATGTCATTGGAGACTTGGGAAAACTATGTATTGACAATATTTTGTTCAACTTCCCTGGCAATGCTGCTTTCCATCACAGAAGCATGAGAAAATAAGATAAGAAGATATTTTTAATAAGTTTTTTTTCCCAAAGTCACTTCCTCAGTTATAATCACAGAGTAGTTTTCATTAATTTTATTTGCATTTTGTATTATAGCAGTTTCTAAATATAATTCAGAAAAAAAAATTAAAATATCCCAGACACTAATTCTTAGGCTAGTGACTACTTTAAAATAAAATGACGTGGCTGCTATTAAAATGTAACTCAGACTTTGAAAAGACTGCTTGTGCCTGACAACTTATTTTTTTGTTGCTCCCTTGAGTATTTGATAGAAACAGTCCCCAATGTAGATCCATCCTCTGACTGAAGCACAGAAAGGAAAAGCTGAAAAATGAGCAATGGGAACAGCTTGCTGATGAAGTTGAATGAAGAGCTAGTAATGATATTGATGACATTTCTAATTACTTAGCAGGCAGAATTTAAAATGAGAATTCATTTGTCATCGTGATATCATCAATCAGCTTTCTATTGCCTTGGGTAACAGCTTTGTGCTTAGCTGGTGCAGTATAAACTTCCCTATATAACTAATTTTGTTTTGTACATCTGTACTTCTTATTTTTTACCTTTTAAAGTTTTACTCTTTTAGGTACTACATTGTGGTTTTATGAGTGTCCTATTTCAAAAGTTTGATATTCTATTCTCAAATCAGGTAATGAGTTTAAAAACAGCATAATCTCTGCCTCTCAAAAGAAGTAAACATTGAACATACTATTTTAAAAGGTTCAGAGCCTTAAGTTACACCTATCCCTGATTCAAAGGAAAGCATATTCAAATTTGATTGAGATACATTTCTATACAGATATTTTAATGAAAAATTTACAGTAAAGATATGCAAGTTCCTCTAATTGGGGGATTCAAGATCAAAAGTCATAGGTCCTGAGTGCTTGAGTAGAAACAATCTCTTTGGCATTAATTTAAGAAAATCAGTCTTTTCAAACAATCCAATATTCCTAATCCTTCAACCTGTAAACCAGTAACACAATCCCAAGAGCCTGGAGGCTCTACTATCTTTTCCAAACAGATGAGATTCCTGGCTGAGTCACTCTATCAGTCAGGGAGCTGGCCGGACATCATCAGCTGTGCACTCCAAGATTTACTTCTCTCCTGTCCAATTAGGCATCTCTGTCTTTTTCATCTCCTTTCTGGATTCTTGAATCCCTGTTTTGGCTTTCACAGGGCCACATTCCATTTTAGTGGGCATACACTGTGATCAATAGTGCTTTGCTCTGAAGTAAGCGCAGAGAATATCTTCTCAGTCATGAAGCTAATTGTCCCCTTGGAAGTCACCAGAGATGTCAATGGCTCACACTACAAGTCTTGTGTCATGGCAGTGAGGATTAACCTGAGAGTCACCCAGGATGTTGAACGAAAATGTCCCTGAAAGGGTCTGCTAGCCAAGTGTAGTCAGCCAAGGAACTATCAGCCTGAATCAGCAAGTCCATTGTCTTTTAATATGCTTACAGTACTACAGTCTAGTAATATATGCAGCTTGGATGTACCCTAGAACTCATTAAATAACCTAATGGATCATCTGACAGCTGGAAAGGTTTTCTGTTAAAGCAAATGTGTTAATTTGAGGCTATATTATTATGCCATCTCATTTGCACTGTTTTCTATCATTTTGATTAATGCCTAGATTGTGACTAACACATAGAAGGAATGAGTGATAATATGGATAAAACTAGTCTGTGGATGTTCTTAGCCTCCTTCTAGTTTGTTGATGTACCAACAGAAAACATGTGAAAACAGAGAGGGAAAAAAAAGTGTTAGTACTGTTTTACAGTCTTATAAAATTTATAAGATTACAAATGTATTGATTTTCTATATGTATCACTTCTTCTACAAGATGGGAATGTAGTAGGTTTTATTTAGTCAAATATCATAATCAAGAAAAAGCAATTTATATACATCTTAGTCAAAAGCAGAGTAAAGCTTTAGAAATTGATTTAATACCTAGAATTGTTCCTTTATTAAGTGCATTTAGGATAACTCGGGTGTTCCACTTCAATGAGTCTATAATTGTGTCTTCAATTACATGAGGGTTATTAATTTCTCATGGGCCCTTTGAAGTACATATGTAGCTTGTCAGAAAATCTGTAAACGACTGACTTTCCTTCACTTTATCTACATTGTTCCTCTTTAAGTAATATTCCAAAGAAGGTAAAAACCTCTATTTCTTCCATTTACAAGTGTTAGACAGATTAAATAAATAAATTTTTGAAGTAATTATTACAATGTTTAAATGGATTTAATAAAAATAATAGTTACTAAGGAGGTAATCCCCAGGATAGTTTTATATGTGTTAGGTAGCATTACAGAGAAAATTCTTAAAGCACACCACTCCTCCATGATCTTCAGTCCTTTTAAAAATGGAATTTAGGTGGCTAATATGTGCAGTAAGGGTGGTAAGACACTGGAACAGGTTTCCCAGAGAGACTGTGAATGTCCCATCCCTGGAAGTGTTCAAGTCCAGGTTTCATGAAGTTTTGAGCAACGTGGTCTAGTGGAAAGTGTCCCTGCGCATGGCAGGGGACTTGAAACTAGATGATGTTTAAGGTCCCTTTCAACTCAAACTGTTCTACGATTCCATGGTAATTAATTTTCAAATAAAAATGCAGTTTGGCAAACTACTTTTTCTTCTTACTATTTTTTTAACTTTTTATTTTCTCTTCTGAAAGCTCCTTTACACAAAAACACACAATATGGCCTTCCCTTTGTATAATGGAATACTTGGAGCAAGAAATATTTCATCCACTATAGATCAGGTTGTCAGCCTAGTCAGAGACCCCTATTGACAGTAGTTTACTACATAACAAAAAATGGAGCAGAAAGCGAGCAATTCTATGACCCTCTATAATCTCTATTTTTTTTTTCCTTTTTAATCTATCAGTAATCTTCTCTCATGTTATTGTGCAGGGAATAACTTAGTATTGCTAAATTTGTTCCTAGTTTTTAAACAGAGGTGACTGACTTTGCTCTTTGAAAGTACTCATTAGCTTTTCTCCCTGTCCTTATTATCGCTTCGATTTTTTTTTTTTTTCCTGAACACAAGAACTGGTACTCTGAAAGAGCTGTTGATTAATCTAATGACATTTAATGAGATAAATACGTGGAATGGAAAATAGAAGAAGGAGAGGCCTTTGATCTTTTCAAGTTATTAGACTAACTGATAGTGGAATTTTCTTTCTCAATATATGTAGAAATGTTGCTTTGGCCTCTCTAGTCTCTAATATTGTCAGTTATTCAAAGACACCTCCCAAGCTTTTAACCTCAACTTAATTAAAATATATATTATACCAATTGACTTCCATTATTTCAGCATCAGAGACTCTTATCATGCTGTCATTATCTTAAGTAAATGGGGTTTTTTTACATAATGTGCAGTAATTATAGTAGTGTCTGTTCAAAACACCTCTTCAATATCTCTTCAAAGTATATAGGTAAAGAGGAAGGGTTTCTTATATATATTGCAATCAACCAGTGTATAATGGAGAATTTTTCCAACTGGAAAGCTTATTCATTCTATGGACCTTTTTTTTTTTTTCAAAGAAGAAGAATGTATGATAGTTATTAATGCAATACTGTAATTTATTTCAATAGTATTCTTTCCTGAAAAGAAGGAATATGTCAAAATGAAGGTCAATATAAAAAAAAAACCTCAGAAAGAATCACAGAATCACAGAATATTAGGGGCTGGAAGGGGCCTCGGAAGATCATTGAGTCCAACCCCCCTGCCACAGCAGGAACCTAGAGTAGATCACGCAGGAACGTGTCCAGGTGGGTTTTGAATGTCTCCAGTGAAGGAGACTCCACAACCTCTGTGGCGACCCCGTTCCAGCGTTCTGTTACCCTCACTGTGAAAAAGTGTTT
>VWZK01012766.1:41476-55627 GCA_013396935.1 Baryphthengus martii
TCTCCTCACCCAGCTTTCCAGACTGTCTAGGTCACGCTGGATGGCAGCACAGCCTTCTGGAGTGTCAGCCACTCCTCCCAGTTTTGTATCATCAGTGAACATGCTGAGGGTACACTCCATCCCCTCATTTAGGTCATCGATGAAAATATTAAACAGCATTGGACCCAGTACCGACCCCTGGGGGACACCACTAGTCACAGGCCTCCAGCTAGAGTCTGCTCCACTGACCACAGCTCTCTGGGCTCTGTCCTTCAGCCAGTTCCAATTCCATCTCTCTGCACAATCATCCAATCTGCACTTCTTAAGTTTGTCTGCGTGGATGCTATGGGATACAGTATCGAAAGCTTTGCTGAAGTTGAGTGTTTTGTCCTAAGAAATTCTTAACACATATTCTTAGTAATTTTTTAATAATTAGGCATCATCTAATGACATAATAGTAACGCGTTTTCTTTCTTTTCTACATTAAGATATTTATATGGGTATATTTTCTGAAAACAATCTCTTTTTTTTTTATCCTGTACAAAGGTATTGTTTAATCTCTTGAAAGATTCTTAAAGGCTTTAATTTTGTATTGCCCCTCATGCTTTGATAATATCTCTTTTTTCCCCACCCTTTTCTTCATGTTTCAAGCCAAGGATAATCTAACTGGTGTTCATCACATTGAAGTACTTTTAAGAAACTAACCAGTTTCTAAGACACAGGACCAGCACCTTGATAGTTCTTGAATATCCTTCCTGTCACATAGGCCAATGCAAAACTGGAGACAATGTCTTTTTTTTCTCAATATTACTCGTGCCTTGAAAATGAAATAATTCATTTTGCCAGATTCTCTGAAAATCATTTAACACTAGACAAACATCAAGATAAAAGAATGCATAATAATACAGTGATTAATAAAAGTTTCTCAGTTTTGAGAAAGCTTTATGTAAAAAAACCAAAGGTGGTCTTAAAATAGCCTGCACTCAACTCTACTCCATAATTTTTTTAATCCTGTTTGAAGTGGCAGGCTGCTGACACCAGCATTTACATATCTGTAATCCAGTCCACAGTCAGGCTATGATTCCAGGTTTTTCATTTGACCAAATGAGTCCTTGATTTCAGGGTAAGACTACCTTTATGTTACCATTTTCTGAGTACTTTTATGCATAAATTGCTTCCAAGTACTACTTATCAGCACAATATGTGATCAGTAATTTTCAATCAGTTATCTCATTCCTTAAAGAAGTTATGTCATTGTACAGGTCTAAACAAACTCATATCCTGCCTAGTAGTGTTGTTCAGTAAAGCTCAATCAGACCATAAATAAAACTTGCTAATTACTAAATTAGGCAGTACTTACATAGTATATCAATCAAGTGGTTTACCAATTCACTCCATTAACCAATCAAATGGTTAATGAAGTTGTCCTCTGAAGATTCATGAAGTAGACTGTCAGTCTCTGTACATAAGTTCTTACACTCTGAAAATTATATTTCACATAAGTAAATCTGTAGGTAAGCAGCTATACAAACACTAAAGAGAACATTGTGTGAGCTAAAGCTGAGGATAGCATCCAACCTTTCGAGTGAATCGCTCCTATATAGCTCTTTCATTTGTTCACCACGTACTATGTGTAATGCTCCTTTAAAAGGCCTTGGATAGCACCCTGCTATCCTGCATCAGTAGGTTCCCCTTGTGACAGCCTCTATGTTTGCCGATTGCTGGCACTCACAAACAGTATCCACTAGTCACAGTTAAATTATTTAGTTATGCATTTTCAAAGACAAAGGAAGAAATCCATTATCTCAGGACTTCATTCTAAATATTGACTTTCCTCGTGTTGACAACACTGATATTTATAGAATACTAAGAGATCTAAATGAGTACTGGGATATCATGAAGTAGAGTTGAGGATGTTGCTCTATGATTTCTATCAGCTCTAGGGGGAAATATTTCATTATTAAATCCACTGCTCTGCTTTGAAAAAGCTTAGCAAGTATGTTTTAAAATCTGTCTTCTAATATTTCATACTCATTTTGCTGGAATGGAATATGCCCAGAAGAGAGTTTTGTAGTTGCTCCCAGAGGTCTTTGGTGGAAGCAGTCCACTTTCCATTAGTCCTAATAGTGTGTGCCTGTGCTGTCATCCCACACCGGTTTATCTCTTTCATTCCTTCCTGTCTCTCTGTAGACATTAAAGTCATTCCAGCTTCCTTACATAGGCTTCATGACTCTTTGCTAGCCTCACCTATGACAAGTATGTGATCTTGTGGTGAAATATCTTCTTTGATACGTGGGATAGGGCAAAGAGGGCAATAAAGAGTGTAAAGTGACAGCTTTTGTTGTCCTTTTGCCAGTTTTTATTTGAAAGGGAATATAAATCACTCTCACACACAGAGATCACAAGAAACATTGATTACTTCAGAAGCTCAGCCCGTCATCAAGAAGATATAGCAACAATAACCTGGATTCCAAAGTATCGTAAGAGTTTTGTCCATTCTTGAATTTTAAAATAGCTCCTGTAACCACTTATTTCTGGAAATCATTGTGCTTCAATTATTGTCAAAAAGTTACTTAACTACACAATCAATTTAAACTGAAGACACTAAAGATTTTTAATTTAGTTCATTTAGCATAAAATACAGTTCTACCAAAACAGTCAATGTTTTCAGTCTATGAGCAAGTTATAAGCAACCTGAGAATAGCTCGTAGACGTGTTTCCCAAAGCATGCTCATTTCACCACTTGCTGAGTATAATGCTGCCTTCTCTCTGCACGTTTAGAAGAACCTGTTCCATCCTTGTCATTTTCAATCCTCTTCGCTTTACGGACCTGAAACTGTTTTGAATCTAGATGAAGACCCTTGATGAGAAAACATAAGCCTAATGACAGGCTTGGTTTTCATCATTATCTTTCAATGCCTCCTAACAGTAGTCCACGACTATGCTACTGGGAAATGAACCAGATCAGTGAATGTTCCTTCGAATAGGCCCTCAGTCATTATTGTTAAATACTTTTTACTTCCACCAGCTAGCAGCTTTGCAAACAATCCTGACGCTGGATTTAGGAGCCAAAAGATCCCAGGAACTATTCTTAACAAGCAGTTTACATGTCACTTCTTTGTTCTGGAGATTGAGACTTTATTAGCACGGACACATGCCATTCTGTGCCAGTTGACCTATGTGCCCAGAAATGTTCCCAGGTGTATTTAAGTTGTTTGCATAGGTTAAAAATCTGGAGGTCTTATATTGTAATAATTTATTGCAGTATAGATAGTTGATTGTCTTATTTTTCCTTTCTTTCCTTTTTTTTTTTTTCCTGCTCTTGGTTGTATGAGAAAAAGGTTTTAGCTGTTTAACTCTTTGCTTTTTTATTGTGGTAATCTTGGTTTTTGACTTCATCTCATTGTGATTACAGTGAATTCAAACATTGAAAATATTGATTTATTCAGACCCATACCTAATCTGTAATGATTACAACTTAGTATGAGGAAATATGAGGCCCCTCAAGGCATACAATAAATAATTTGACATTGAATATACAAATTGATAAGTTAAAATATTTTTCAGGTGTCCAGCTTAAGAGACAGTCACAAATTATTTGCACATGTTTCGCTCAAAAAGCAAGAGACCTTTAGAGAGACCTGCATTGGTTTTCCTCAAGCTGCATGAAAAGAAGTTTTCCCTTGTTATACAATAGCAACTATCAGGAATGCTCTAAATTGTGTTGATTTGATTGAATTGGGAATTTCTGAGCCTTTCTACAGCATCAATCACACTCATGACAAGAGCAGAACAAATGCCCAATTTCAAACACAATAAATCTATTCCAACTCTTCTTTGAATAGTAAAGAGTGGAAAATATATCACTACTTAATATTTACTAACTCAAACGTCCCTGCATGTGAAGCACGACTCACTTCACCCATAAGCAAAATAAACAGTAGTCCATACCTGATAAAATAATATTCAGGGTTCCCTGTCTCTCTTGGGTATTTTTTTGTTGTTGTTGTTGTTAATATGTAGGGAGCAGACCTATATTACATAAAGTCTATTGAAACAATGAAGATACTTGGTAAAATTTCAGAATTCTATTTAAAAATCTGTGCTGATATAAGAAATACATTCATTTTGTTCTCTCATTAAGTGACTACTACCACTAGATTCTCCTGAATTACTTGAAGGATTACCTGTACTTTTTAGAAAGGCTGTTTACAAACCTGTTTGGTGCCTGGTTAAATCTAGAGTACATCGAAAGAAATCGTAACTGCTAAAGCTTGCATATAGATGGGTGAAAAACAGACATGGGATATGAAAAAAGGTATGTGTAAGTCAGATACATTCTATTTATCTTCTGAACGATGACTTCATTTTATTGAATTGCATTTGTATACATTTCAAACATGTATTTAATGCTAGGACTGCTTTACTTTTCTGTGGAATTACTGTTGAGTTACAGTACTCAAGATAAGAAACAGGCTTTTTCTACTATGAGCTATTTTATACTATTCAGGATGAATACTAATATCGTACAACTCTATGACCCAGAATAAACAATATTTTTGCAATTAAAGATTCTCTTCATAATTGCTATCATGTTTCTGACCATAAGTGAATCGAGAATTTTCCAACATAATGGAACATCTTGCCTTTAAAAAAAATTAAAACTTGGTAATGTTATAGGATGGAGGAATAGTTTTGTCCCCTAAAATAAAAGATTTCTGAAATGAAATTTCTGCTAAAGGATAGATATTTCCACTTCAAATAGCCAATTTTGTAATTAGATTTTTGTTTATATGACTACTATTTACGCGTCAACATTTAATTTCCTGTTCTGTGGGAAGGTGATCACAACTATGAGGTGGGACTCTCTTAGTCTGTTATGCGGCTTCATTTCACTTCAGCACCTGTGAGCAGGGACTCCAATTTCCAGTCTGTGCTGTACGCAGCTTCTACAGTATGGATGGACTATAAATTTATACAGCACAACACGTTTTTTCCTGTAATGCACAAATTATGCCAGTCCTAGAATACTCCATTGCTTCTTAGTTGAATCATTAATTTAGAAGAAAAGAAAAACAGAATTACAAGAACTATGCTTTGATCCTCACATTTAGATTAACTACATTGTTTACCTAAATGTTGGTCTCTGTTTGTTACATTATTATTACTGAGTCTCTTTCGATTTTAAAGACAATTTCATTTTACATATCTTTATGAACATCATCTGGAAGTTATGGTGCAATTCTCAAATGAAGGAAGAAAAGAAAGAAACAAGGTGAAGAGATAAACAATATTCTGTTTCACTGTGAAAATCACTGTGAAATATAGGGATTTTTTATTTCTTACATAGGAATTTTTGCTATCTAACATGACATTGTGTCTGCATAAAATATTGAAAGTTTTAACTCCTGCTTCAGAAAACATTCCACAATGAAAGTTCAGTGCACTAAAAGTTCCTCAGCTGGGAGAAAAAAAAAAAAAAAACTATAATGAAAAAGAAAAGGCAGAAAAATAAGGGAAAAAAAAGGAAAAGGAAAAGAAAAAGGAAAGAAAAATAAGAAACAGAAAAGAAAGAAAAAAAGAAAAAAATAAGAAAAGGAAAAAGAGGAAAAGGAAAAACACCAAGGAGGAAAATTACATGGAGAAGAAAAAAAAAGAAAAGAGAAAAGAAAAGAAAGAGAAAAGAAAGGGAAAATATTTTGTTTATTTAAGCACTTCCTTTGGGGTAACTATAGACTCTGACAGAGGAGGATATTTTCTGATTGATGATATCTGTAAAGCAGCTGGTTGAACCATTCTTACAACATTTATGTCCCGTTATCTACCAGGTATTTCTAGTCTATTCAGCAATTCTTTTTTGAAAGCATCCTGTAAAACATAATTAAGGTACCCTATCTTGTCTTGGCCCAGCTTTGGCATTTCTACTAAATGGAGAAATAAAACATTAAATGTATCTTCATAACCGTCTCAAAATGATTGGTGTGCCCTGCATTCCACCTTGCAGCTGCAAAGAGATGTGAGGGAGCTTCCCTCATGCCTTCAATGTGTTCAGAAAATGACCCCAAAAAGAAGTCTTATTATTTAATTGAGTTCCTACTTCCCTGAACTTTGCAGCACAAAGAACTTTTCAATACCGTTTCAGAGATACAATGAGAGAACACCTCACTGCATCCCTTTTTTCCGTGCCCACACTGAGTGGCAGGGCAAACCAATCCTGAAATAGGCAGCAAGTCACAATCTTTCTGGAGGGACAGAACTGTACAACCATCTTCAAGATGCTAGAAGGAATTTTTGTAGGACTGCCACTGGGCTTCAGATAGAAATCCCTTTCTATACCTGACAGCAAAGAAGCCACACTCCTACCTTTACTAAAATTGCATCATTTTACTATTTTTCCTCCGTTTCAAATACCTAAATAGACTAGTTATTGATCCTCTCTTTCTAGACTTATTTGAAATATGAATATGAATAAGACTATTCAGGAAATATTCATGAATGTGAACAGACGGACTTGTAAACAGATAGACCCTATGCCTAGGGTAGACAAAGAATCAAAAGTTAACACAGTCTAGAGAAGACTGGGATGTTTCAAGGAATTTGGGGAACATTTCAAGAGATGGCGAAAAAAATGATAGGAAAAAGAAAATGTTAATTCTAAAGACTTCTATGAGAGATCACAGCCCTACAGACACTAGTAACTTTATTAACAATTTTTACTTATTTTTATAGAAAAATATTTCCACATTTTACCTCTAGTTTTTGCTTAGGGAATAGAATCTAATTAAATTTATATATTTGATATAATACTTTTCCCAGAGTCCTGAGGGAATTGGCTAATGTAGTTGCCAAGTCAGACTCCATGATATTTGAAAAATCATGACACTCAGGTTAAGTCCCTGGTAACTGGAAAAAGGGAAACATTGCACCCATTTTTTTTAAAAAAAAAAAGGTAGAAAGGAGGACCCTGGGAACTACTTACCTGTCAGCCTCACCTCTGTGTCTCAGAAGATCATGGAACAGATCCTCCTAGAAGCTATGCTAAGGCATGTGGAGGACAGGGAGGTGCCTCAAGACAGCCACCATGACTTCACCAAGGGAAAATCCTGCCTGACCAATCTGGTGGCCTTCTGTGGTGGAATAACTATACAGTCATAGAATGCTTTGGGTTGTTGTACGCCACATCAGTGGACAAGGGAAGAGTATGAATGTCATCTATCTAGACTTCTGTAAGGCCTTTGACTTGGTCTGCCACAACATCCTTCTCTCTAAATTGAAGATATGTGGATTTGATGAGTGGATTGTTCAGTGGATGAGGAATTGGTTGGATGGTCACATCCAGAATATAGGGGTCAACAGCTCAATGTCCAGATGGAGACTGGTGATAAGTGGTGTCCCTCAGGGGTTCTATGTACTGTTTAATGTCTTCATCAATGACATAGACAGTAGGATTGAGTGCACCCTCAGCAAGTTTGTAGACAACACCAAGCTGAGTGATGCATTTAACACACCTGAGGGGTGGGATGTCATCTAAAAGGACCTCAACAAGCTTGAGAAGTGAGCACATGCAAACCTCATGAGGTTCAACAAGGCTACATGTAAGGTTCTGTCTGGGTTGGGGCAAGGCTTGGTAACAATGCAGAAGTGAGGATGAAGGGACTGAGGGTAGCCCTACAGAGAAGGACTTGCGGGTATTTTTGGACAAAAAGATGGACATGAGACATCAATGTGTGCTCACAACCCAGAGGGCCAACATTATGCTGGGCTGCATGAATAGAAGTGTGACCAGCAGGTCAGGGGTGATTCTTCCCCGCTACTCCACTCTAGTGAGACTGCACCTGGAGTACTGAGTCCAGCTCTGGCATCCTCAGCACACGAAAAACATGGACCTGTTGTAGCGGGTCAAGAGGAAAACCAGAAAAATTATCAGAGAGCTGAAACACGCTTCATGTGAAGAAAGACTGAGAGAGCTGGGGTGGTTCAGCTTGTAGGAGAGAAGAAGGAAAGGCTCCAGGAAGACTGTTGAGATGTAGAGCTGGGCTAGCCACTAGACAAAGGACAGATGCTCTTTATTGAATCCTCTCCATTCCCAAGGGGGAAGAGAAAGGGAATAAGGGAGAGAGACTTATAAATTAGAAATAGTTGCAATTAACTGGGATAAATAAAAAGACAAATATAAAGAATAATTGCTGGTTTTAGGTTTACTGTCCTCATGCTGGAAGCAATGGAACAAATTTTGCAGTCTGTTTCTTGTTGGCTAGGTTTGTTCATTTTGCCTAACATGTACATCTGACTGATATTATTAGTTATTTTTTTACCTTTTTTTTTTTTCTCAATGACAGCATTTAGCTTCAAGGGAAAGTAAATATCCCTTCTTCCTACACACAAAAGCAATAGCTCTTGTCAGTACTAGGTCATCTCCAAGCTCACTTTTTTTTTTTTCTGCTGTTGATGCTAAGTGCATGGAAGGACTCTGAGATGGATTGGTGATATTGCCACTAGCAATTGCAACCAAACTCTTCTGGGTGCAAATTTATGGCAGCATCCCCTAGCCTTCCTGAGCAGATACATTTTCAAATGTTTTCACCTTGACCAAACATGTCAAACTCATAATCTCAGCATGTTTCTTGCTGGTGGAGTGCATTGTCTAGCTACTAGGAGTGGTAATTGTCTCCAATTCAGACCTTTCTTGTTTTACCAGCTTTCACATCTGCCATTTCTTATGTATCATATGCCAGGCATGAGGTAAGAATTAGGGCAAAATCCTAGGACAACAGCCTCTAAAGAAGCTTCATGCATTCTCTGATGAAAGTAGGTAAAACGAAAAGTCAGCTGGCAAACTATGTGTATTTTTTTTTACTATATAGATTGTAATGAGAAGAGTCAAAAGAGAAATAACTCAGAAGTTGGAAGTTCAAGGCAAATGTGTGGTAGATAAAGAATAAAATTAGTACCAGGGATAAAACTTGTGATGAATTACTGCATTTGATTCTAATACTAGCTGTTATTATTTATACATATAATTAGTCCCTGGAGTACATAAAGACTTTTATTAAATATTATATCTAAAAAGGTATCAACTGAAAATTAAAAGAAAAGGTCCCCGCTCCCAAAAGGTTTCAGCAAATAATTCCAGCCAGCAGCTCATGATAACAAAATTTGGTGCTGTGTAAGCAGTATCAACCTGAATTTTAGAGAATGTGTAAAACAAAAGCACAGAAGAGAGAGGTGAAGGAAAAAAAAAAAAATCTCAAACAAGGAAGCACTACTGAACAGAACCAAGCAGTAATTTATCTAATCTGTATTTGGTTTCTCAGTTCAGTCAGGGATGATTTTTTTTTCTTATATTTGACTAGAAGATAAAATAAAGATTATGCCCTATATCATTTATGTCCATTTCTTTCTCCAAAACACACATATGAGTATCTAAGAAAAGGAAGTTTAAATACTAACATTTTGTTTAGTGTGTAACATTGAAGTTGAGAAGGTTAAAGGGAGCAAGGAACACATCACTGAAAATAGCAACAAAAGTAATAAATTTGGTATACTACAGGGTTTTCCCAGATACTTGTGTAACAAGACACCCACCATCACAGTCTTCCAAACAGTCTAAACTTGAAGAAAAGCCAAGAGATGAATTAGGGTAATGCTGAATCCCATTTCAAAGCTCTATGTCTTTGGCATATGTGTATCTCAAACCCAGTATACAAGGATGACTTGAGAACTCAGCAGTTTGCTGAACAAAGATCCTTATCTTCTCCTTTTGTATGAGGGAGGGTGTACCACAAAACACCAAATTCAGTGTTTTGCTGGAGTTCTAGGAAGGCTGGAAGGAAACTCACACTGACTTTCAGTGCAACTCCCAGTGGGGCTTGCAAAATGTCATCCTTAATTGACACTGAAAAAAAGCTTATATTATTCTGCATTAAAATTGTGGTGATTTCATAGGATTGTCATAGAAAATTATTGAAATTACACAGTGATGCATGTTAATTTTTCCATATCGCCACCCAATAAATTCTACAATTAACCCATATCATTGCTCTAATATCATGTACTTTGGGGAAATATTTTCAATTAGAAACTCGACAGTAGGAGTGGAGAATTGGATAGGATGCCTAAAATTGGATTTCCTTTGCTCATTTTCCCTCAAGGTTAAAATAGGATTTTGAAAAATAGCATTTATTCTTTTCTTATCGGCTTTTTCTCTCCCTACAATGGAATTAATGAATGATATAAAGTCAGAAAGCACAAGAATAAAAGTCAAAGAAGATTTGTGCATTTATTAAAAGTAGAGATATAACTTAAAATAGTCATAAATGACTGGCAATTGTTTAAACCATCACCAAAAAATGAGTGCTGAGTTTTTTTCCAGTCTATTTATTTTTTGGCAAGTACCTCAAAGTGGATAATTGTCACTGGAAATTTAAAAAAAAAAAATAAAAAAATTAAAACCCCAACACAGTAACAATCACAACAACAGCCAAAGAGTATTTAATCTCTAAAAATGTATGTTATTCTCCATTTGTAAATAAACACCATTAAATACAAGGTGCTTATCATAACTAGGCTGTCTACTGAACTGTCTCTCTTGAGAGAGAAATAGGATATATTTTATATTATAAAAAGATCAGTAAGTGAGAGAACAAGTGCAGACATATTTACAGAGTTTTTCCAGAGGGGACAGGTTACGTGTTTATGACTTTAGTTTGTTTGCTTTGGTGTCTTTTTGTTTGAGCTTTTTCCTTTGTTGTTTCTTTACCTGTGTTTTGCTTTTACAGCTGTTTTTACAGTGTTGTTGGCACTAATCCAGAAGCTATTGCTCGAAGCCCACATTTTGCATTAGTGTGTTTCCCGACCCTAGCCTGGGGTTTGTTTTATATGAAATCAGAATTGAGGTTCTCAATATGCTTCTATAGTCTCAGTACATTTTTTCCTTTCACATTCTATTTTCATGTTCTCGTGCTGAAGGATACAAGAAGATCTCATTGATCACAAAGACTAAAACATATGCCCTAGGTTTGGAAAACATGACTCCAGAAATTTTGCAAACTTGTTCTAGAGTGATTGTGACAGCTTCGTTCAGACACACTGTTAGAACAGCAATTGATGTGGGCCTTTACAGTTGTGCATCAACACAAAAGAGCTATGAAGAAGTTTATAATATTCCTTTGCAATATTCCTATACTGTGACTTTTCTTGCTACAGGGAATTCCCAGGACACAATTCATCAGCAGTACAAAAATCTTCACCACTCTTCAATACACATCATGGTACTTATTAAGAGTTTAATAGGACTTCATAGGAAAAAAATCTACCTGTTAAAATAATAAATGAATGCTGGCATTAAACATATTTTTGGCAATAATCACTACTGTTCTGAAACAGAAAGATATGTCCTTTGACAAATGATATGAGAATCTCTTTGAAAAAAACCCTCAAGATCTAGTTCATCTTGAATACAGCAATTCTCATTAGTCAGGAAAATATGTCAAGTTTGCAGGAAAAACTCCTAATTTACTAAATGCTTAGGGTTAAGTCCAGTTTCCTTACTCATTTGAGTAACTCTAATACGGAAAAGTGAAGTGTTTATAAAAGAGTATCAAACAGTTAAGATTTGTTTCTGTAAAAGCCAGCAATCAGTTTACAGTTATGTCCATCACTCTATTTTTTTGTACATGTAGGGGGCACGTGACTGCTAAATTCCTTCTAGAATATGCATAAAGTCTCTTCTAGAACCTCCACAACGTCATTATTTACTCTTGTCAGTAAAGACCCTATTTAGAGTGCAAAATAATGAAATATACTACGAAATTATTTTCAAGAATCAGTCATTGCTTAAGCAAAAGCATTTTTTTCCTAGCACTTTTCTTTCTTTCATTCATGTCACTTTTACAATATCAGTTTCACCATAAACTAGTAATTAAAGATTTAGATCCATAAAAGGACAGCATTTACAAGGTACCTGAAATACTTAAGCACTTAAGCATTAAATTTACATTCTCCAGAATGTAAATCAACTGACTTAATATTCTGTGGTGGTTTTTTTGCTTGGTAAAGGTCTCAGAGTCTCTTCCTCTAAGGCAGGCTGGATTTGCCATTTATGGGTTTATTTTCCAGTTAGAGACAGTCCTCTGTCCTTTAGAATACGCTTTAACAGTACCTTTCCCAGATATTCATTGATGAAACAAACAAACAAACAAACAAGAAATTTAATTAATTCTTGCTCAAAAGCTTATTTTTAAATTTATTTTCATATCATGTATGATATAGAAGTTATAATCTATAAGCTTCCCCCAACAGCTGAATTCCTGCCTTTTTCTTTATCAATTAAGCTTCCTATCATCTAGTTTCAAAACTCAAAATTTAACCTATTACAAGTCCCATTGTCTTCTCACACACAGTTCACATCAGACAACAGTTTTGTTGACTGTTAGATATTCTAGAGAAAATTTACGATTTCTGCACTCATTGTGTGCAGAGCAAGGTGTCTCATTTAGCACTGAACACACCTTGATGACAAGAGATCTAAGAGTCTCATGTTATAAGCCTCATAATACCAACAACTCCAGTACCTATAATGTGTGACTATTTAGCCAAAGTTTAATTTGTAGCAAAAGTATTGTATTTTCCATAAAGGTCATCCTATAACTTGCATGCTACCTTGAATAACTTTTTTTTTTTTTTTTTTCACTCCAGAGATACTTCGCAGAGAAATAATTCTGAAGCAAGAATATGTGATATTAAGTCTGGATTGGGAAAAATTCTAACAATAGGAAGTCAAAGTCTTTCATTTGAAATACTGCTAATAGATTTCAGCATATCATAAAGACACAAACTGTCACACAATGTCACCTCCATGTTTCTTGGAATGATGGGATACTAATTTTTACAAAATTGAGACAGATTAAGAAACTGTGAGTGCTAACCTGTATAAATGGTTAACATCAGCTAGGGATAAATTCCAGTTGTTTAACAAATATAGAAAAGCAACTGAACTAGAAAATATTTTTAAATGGATTTTTCCTTTATCAAAACATTGCAAATAATTATCTCTTTACTCATCAAATCCATAACATCATTATGCTTTTTGCTTCCTGATAAATGAAAAATAGATGTCAATACTTGATTCTTTTTCAGTGCAGATTTTAATTGTTTTGACCTCTTGCTATTTGCATTGCCATGAAAAATCCAGTGACCTTTACGTTATATTAGAACATAAGAAAAAATGGAGATACATTTTTATATTGAGATGAAAAATACTATTTGTTTTCCATGTTCTTGTCTGTTGTTGGGATTTAAATCCCTTATGAGCGTATTTTAAACTAAGACTCCAAAAGGAAACATGTTTACCTCTTCCCTCTCTAAAGAGATGTAAATAAGGGTTAGAGAAACTGATATGCACGATAATGCATAAAAAGACCCTTCGGTTTTCTAGTCCTCCATTTTAAACAGTCACATCCTGATTAATTTTATTAGCACTTTCACAGAATCATAGAATTGTCAGGGTTGGAAGGGACCTTGAAGATCATGGAGCTCCAACGCCGCTGCCATGGGCAGGGACACTTCCCACTAGATCAGGTTGCCCAGAGCCCCATCCAGCCTGGCTTTAAAAACTTCCAGGGATGTGACTTCCACCACCTCTCTGGGCAACCTGTTCCAGTGGCTCACCATCCTCATGGTGAAGAACTTCTTCCTAATGTCCAATCTAAATCTACCCTCCTCTAGTTTGAATCCATTCCCCCTTGTCCTATCACTACCCAACATCCTAAAAAGTCCCTCACCAGCTTTCTTGTAGGCCCTCTTCAGATACCGGAAGACCACAATAAGGTCTCCTCGCAGCCTTCTCTTCTCCAGACCAAGTAACCCCAACTCTCTCAGCCTGCCTTCATAGGAGAGGTGCTCCAGCCCTCTGATCATCCTTGTGGCCCTTCTCTGGACATGTTCCAGCATGTCCATATCTTTCTTGTAATAGGGGCTCCAGAACTGGACATAGTATTCCGGGTGGGGTCTCATGAGAGTGGAGTAGAGAGGGAGAATCACCTCACTTGACCTGCTACTTCATGCTTCTCTTTATGCAGCCCAGGATACGGTTTGCTTTCTGGGCTGCAAGCATGCACTGATGGCTCATGTTGAGCTTCTCGTCCACCAGCACCCCCAAGTCCTTTTCTTCAG
>VWZK01012766.1:60916-91538 GCA_013396935.1 Baryphthengus martii
TTTTTTTTTTAATCAAAAGACATATACTTGTTCTACTTTTACAGGTTATTTACTACAGGCCACCATATCTGTCTGATTTAATACTTTATTTTGTTACAACATCATCATATTTTCTTACTACTATTGTTGAATTAGAACTGAGAAATAGGTAGAGTGGGACTTAAAAATATCAAGCTCAGCTAAAAAAAAATGAATGTATTCTTTCAAGTGGTCATATCAATTACACTTCTGATATAGATCTTTTTGATGTACAGGTCTGGATGACATTGCCATTTTAATTGTGGGGAAATATTCCGCTGTGAGATAAAGATAGCAACAGAGATGCATTTATTCCAATTCCATTGATTGGATTCCATGAGCTCCATTACCAAAAATGAACTTTCTACTTCTACACAATCTAGATAGGAATAAGCTAGGAGTTCAAGTTCTCTGGAGAAAGCAAAAAGTTATCATCAATGAAATTGCTATCTCTTTTCCTTCAGTTTCAAATATAAACTTGAAACTTGCATATATCCTAGCCTAGCCCTGATTTTACGCTAATGGAGATCTCTAGATACCCCAGTTATAACTGGATATCTGATCTTTTGAGCAATTAAATGTGATACTGGAGACTTTCTTTCCCATTTGTGCAATCTAGGTACACCCACCATGCTAGGTAGGTTCAGGTGTAAACATTTCCCTATTTCACCCACATCCAATCAAGACGAAAACAAAACGAAAACAAGACAAAAATGAAAACATGACAAAACCAAAAACAAACCAGAAGAGAACAACAACAAAAAACCCAACACAACCTAAACAAACCACGACAATTAAACAGTTTACAAAACAGCTGAAAAGTTCCTGTTGGATGAAGAAAGAAGTGTGTGGATCCATCTATATTTTCCCAGGGGTGACAAAAATATGTCAACTATGTTAGCTTTGGAAAGTCAATTTACAGGAAAATACCAAAGACATTGCATGAAAATGCACTTTAAAGGCAGGATAGCACCCTGTTTGGCAGCTGCTCTTCTTTTAATGTACATATTGGGATCAATCTTGTAATTGTAAATTTTCCACACCACATCACATAGGTTTATGATTATCTGATGAAAAGCTAAATGGATAAGTCTATTGTTTGCATATGTTATACCTTTTAAAATGTAATCAGAAAGCCTTTGTTCTATCAAAGAAGATAAAATGATAAAACTAACATCCCAGTGGTGAAAATTGACTAGTAAAACTACTGAGAGTTTATCTGATTGAAGAAAATTTCTCATTTTCATTTCAGTAGAGAACTGACTCTAAACTGATGGACCTCAAAATTTCAGTATACCTTTTAAATGCTGAACAAAAGAAGATATACCAATTTTTGGAGAGGAAAATGTTTAAATGCTACCCTTTTCAATGTCCATTGAGGTGAAGTTAGCTCTTCTCTATGAGCTCATAATCAAAACAGCCAAGGACTTTATTTCACTGATTTCCTTGGCTGTAAAAGAGAAGCATCAAATGCCTATCTTCTGCTGCAGCTTGTTCAGCAGCTCTCACTGTGCTCCAGATGCGGAAGTGGGGTTAGGAATAAAGACCCTCTAGGCATAGTCAGTTTCCAGTTTTTTGGATGAAAGCTGAAGAATCATTTCCCCAGGATTAGATAAAGATATTCCAAGGACTGACTTCACGTAATTATTGTGCGAAAAATAGTAGGTTAGACTAGAAGCCTTAGGGAAAACAGGCACCTATTATGTGACAAATAGTCACGGTATTAATTCGTTATCCCACTTCTAACAGCAGTCAATCCATTGTTGTTGGGAATAGGAAGCTGTATTGAAGAAAGTTGAAAATTTCATGGAAGAAATATATACATACCACAAAAATACACAAAATAAATTTACTGAAGTGGTAATAACACTTTTGTACACTAAAACTACTCAAGGTTTTCAAGGGACAAAGAAGTAATTTCCCTTAGTAAAATTTGAATTATATACAATGCAATTATAGCATTATTTAAATATGAATATTACTCTTAATTACAAGATAGGTTCACTGGCATGTAAAGTATTTTTTTTTGAAATAATTAAAACTGCTTCTTAAAATGTTCCGTAATGGATAGTGACACACTAACACTGCATAGTTAAAATAGATTATTTGAAAATTGAATCTAAATGTACCGTAATTCACATTCATTAAAAGGCTAGACATTTTTCAAATGAATGAAATTGTTCTATAAAAATCAATTCACTGTACAACAGAAACATATTACAAACTTGCAGTTAAAATGTAATCATTTAAATGGGAGGAACACTAATCCAGCAGTAACAATTCCATTACCCACAAACACTTATTCATATTTAAAAAAACAAAATACCCACCCTGCATCTGTGAAAATGTGAAGGGTATCTTTAGACTCAGTAATTGTTGGTTAGCCATGAAAAGAGTAATTATTATACATAACAAATTTAAAACATACGTTTAGAACTAGAAAAATGAAATGACTCGCAGAAACACTTCTATATTCCATCTATAGCTTGTAGTCCCAGCATTTGATGTAAACATATGGACATAAAATTAGCAGTTTTGTTTCAGTTTATTACCTTAATGCAAACTATCAGATTATTTATAAATTATAGTGGTGTATAAGTCTATAAGTAATGTTATACTTTTACTGAAAACATAAACTAACGCGGTATTTACAGATTTTCAACTTAGGAGATTTCTCCAGGTCTTTTTAATTTACTCAGGAGTGTTGCAAAAGTGACTTTTGTTTGCATTCTTAATATTAAGCATTAAGTACCAAAAGGCAGAATTTAGAAAACTGACAACTGATTATCAGCTTAAGTTGATGTATTCTACCTTTGCTTAAGAATAACTCAAACTTTTATTACGAGTAACTGCCATTGTGGAGTCTACATTCAGCAAAGTGGACTCAAATTGTGAAACTTCAGATATTTCCCATTCCAGATGTGGTGATTATGATCATGATTTTTTAGTTTATATGGCTTATCTCTTCCTTCTAAAAACATCAAAATAGATTGTTTGGGCCATATTAAACATTTCTAAGGGTTTTTTTTGCAACAGACTAACATTCTCTTTTTCAGTTTTCATGTATGCAATATAGAAATAAGGCAGGATAGTCACAGTTCTGTAAGAGATATGTCTACCTCAACCCATAAAAAAACCCTACCCCATTTCAGCCTAGTTACAAGGCTTTTAAAAGTTGCAGTTTACACAAGTAAGAACATTTGTCCTTTAAATCCTGACATTCTTCAATTATTCTATCTGAATCAGGTCAGCTAGAGTGGTGATCAAAAGCCACGCACAGAAGTAGTTGCAGAAGCCCACAACGTCAAACTATTTTCTATTTTCTGTTTGCAAGACTGTGCATCAAGTTATGCTGCATAAGGCAACAGAAATGTCCCAGCATTTGTTATATGTGATGGAATTTTCTATTTTAAGTGTGCACTATATAAATTTTCTTCAGCATCAAGGGCTTTTTGAACAAAAGATGTCTATGATTCTCAATAACCATTGTCAAGTTCAGTTTCATCTGGATGTTACTGAGCTTCAAAAGATTCCTGATGCATAGTTCATTCTGCAGTGCCACAACACCGAAAGACTGAAATTGAACTTTGCCAAACATTGTGTCCAGCAGACAGCTGACTTTCTTAGGTCCATTATTTCTCAGGAGAAACTGAAATTTGTTACCGTGGCCACATCCCATCACAGATTATAAACATTACATTATCTTATAGTTTGGTATTCTAGGGAAGGTATTTCCTACCTATGTTTTAATATGCTTAGCTGTCAGGATAATTATTTCAAGAAAACCCCAACCTTCATTTGGGTAAATCAGGCACAAACCAGCTTCAGTGTGATTAAAGACTACACTGTGAACAGACAAGCACTTACAGTTTGATTCCTTGTTACCTGAAATTATGACAGTGGTTGGCAAGACAACAGAGTTGGCTTCACACCTACTCAAACCTATGAAGACAAACCAAGAAGAACATCTATGTTAAGAATACTTAAGCAGAAGCAGTTCACAAAATATATCCCACTTGTGAAAAAGAATCACTATATTATTGTTTATGGGCTTTGGGAAATTTAAGAAACAATCTTTGAGTATATAAGTTCAAACTGGCATACAGATCACAGCTCTTTGATGACACTTAGCAATAAAAGGATTTAGATGAGCAGGAATGTAAATTGCTGGATGATCAGTGACAATACTTCCATTTATGTATGACATATAGTATAGACCAGAAACTGAAAATGTGATGGCTGACTGCTTATCTCATCTGCCCTTATCTCTACCAGATGCCCAGATAAATGATGATACAGAGTACTTGCACAGATTACAAGCATACTTACTACATGGCAGAAGAGCAATTTAGAACTACAATTTAACACATCTCATTCATCAGAAAATTATGTGATCTCCTGATAACAAAGTGGCCTGACAATCCCAAATAACTTGATTTATTTCTACAGCAGCACAATACACTACAAAACAAACGTTTCTTACAAGATATCTGTGACAGGACTGTTCACTGCTTTGGTTTGTCGTGGGTTTTTTGTTTGTTTTTTTTTTGTTGTTTGTTTTTTTTTTGTTGTTTGTTTTTTTTTTGTTGTTTGTTTTTTTTTTGTTGTTTGTTTTTTTTTTGTTGTTTGTTTTTTTTTTGTTGTTTGTTTTTTTTTTTCCCAAAGAATACAGTTATTTCATGACAAGCATCAACTGTCGGAACAGAAGAGTGATTACGAGAACTCTTCTGGTGGCCAGAATTGTGTGTTCAAGATAAGTTGATCCAAATTTGATGCCGGTCTTATGCAAAAAAAAAAAAAAAAAAAGCATTAATGTATATGCTATCATCACAACATTTTCCTACACTTTAGGCATCATCAGAAAATTTATTTATTGATACTTAAGGCCCATTTAGTCACACATCGACATACTTGCAATTATATTGCCTTGGTAGATTATCTGAAAAAGTGTTTATGTGCACACAAAAAAAACCCCTCATTTTTCCAGAAAATCTTCAAAATTTTTTTTTCCCAAAAGGAAAGATTTTATATAAGGTCAAAGAAGAACATTCTGCCTTTGAGACAACAGAGAGATTGAGTGCCTCAATAAAACCTTAAAAGATTGTTAACCTGGAAGGAAAAGCTTGGAAATTCTTCACTGCAGAATTCCTATAGAGTTACAAGGCTACATGTCATCCAGCAGTTCAAGGAACACCTGGTGATTTACTGCATAGACAGAGAATGCACCCAAAGCAAAGATGTTAATGGATTACCATTGTCTTAACCTGAAAGATCAGGATCAGATTCAAGGAAGACCCCAAAAGAAACAGCAAAGATTTGAAATTGTATGCACCTACTGACAGCAAATATTTTGAAATACACATTTGCAAAAGTATGACAATCCAGGACTCCAGAAATAAGATCTCATGAAGTGTTTTTCTACTGTCAGTTTGATTGCTCTATGTTTCATTCCACTGCAACAGGAAATAAGAATGGGGCAACACTAAATCTTGCTCCCTCCTCCTCGTTCAGACATCCAAAAGTATTTTTGCTGGCTTTCCACTCTCAGACACACTCATGTGATAGCTCTCATCATGCAGAGCATGCACTTCACACTTAACTCTATGACAGCCTGTGAGGCAGTCCTCTTTATTTTGTCTATGTTGTAAAGAGATACAAAACAAACAAACAAACAAAAACCTGGGCTTTTTTTTGTGGCTTGAGCTATACTGGAGCTGAGAAAAGGAATAGGAAATTATTTGTGCCTGTTAGAGCATGGGCACATAGAGGAGCATGGAATTACGACTTTATATTGTGGGACATGAGCAATCCCAAATAAGATTATTCAAGCACAATCGTAAGAATAAAAACAAATTATTTTTGAAATCTGTCAGAAGAACCTTTTAATGTGTCTGCAGCACCCTAAGTACTGTGCAGACATTCTGAATCAGCTGGTAAGGGGGAAACAAGGACTCGATTTGCTGGAGTAGGTGACAAAGAAGGATAGCTCTAGGCTTTGCCTCTCAGGGTACCTAAAGGACTTAAAGATCCAGGCTCTATCTTCATAGGTATAAACAGTTGCTTGGCCCTTACTTAACAGAGACAATACTGTGGTTTTACCTACCAGTTGTCTTCAGTAGAGTGCTCTCTGTTATTCACTGTAGTGCACTGAGCATGACAAGAAGCTGACTAATCAGCATTCTCCCAGATACGGATTGTGGAGACTAGCTACATATATACTGAGAGTTAGTCATTATTCCTAATGTTTAGTCTTAAATCATAGGTCATTGCATTATTTGGCCTTATTAACTGGCTAGCTATTTACTTACTGTATAATTACTGAGTGTTAGAATAAGACAATTTTTTAATTAATTTCCGTACTTCAAAGCTGTCCAAGAGAAATATGAAGAATCATTGCACTGGTGCTTCTGAGTAGAGGCTGTCATTCATTTGCTATCAGGTGAAAATAGAAGAAACTTCAAGCTGTGATATGGACTACTATTTGTGGTTTTTCCACAGTTTGCAATTGACAGTCATCCATACTGGTAGAATAGATTTCTTATAACCTACACAAACTCTTTCAATTTAGATATGCAGTAAGTGTTTACACAGAAATATCATGTGCAGCCAGAAAGACAAGACATGGTTCTTGGCTTACGTATTTGAAAACCTTTTAGACCACAGCTAGCTTCTGTTGCAGTGTTTGTTAGCTACTACCTAAAATCACTGCAGTGCACTGTTAGCAGATTTTAGCAGCTCAAATCCCCTCTGATTCCAATTAAACTGAACATTTTCCTACCACCTGAGAACCAAAGGGAGTAGTTCCTGCCATTCTAGATGTTTCCTTCTACATACTGTGCACTGACTATGATCAGGCTTTAGAGGGGAAATCACAGGACCAGCCTCTTTTCTAATTGCAGTGAATTGCTGCAGTCAGCTGCCTACAATCCTTCTCGGCCAGAGGTGAAAGGAAAGGAAGTTCCTGAGTTTGAATTCAAAGTCATTGAGAGAGAGAAGAGAACTGAGAGGGAGCAGAATTTGAAAAGGAATCAATTGGGAAGATGGTCTTGAGCTGAAGTGCAAAGTGGCTTCGTAGATTGTTAATTTTTTTTTCAATGGGAAAACGTGTCTGCAAGAGTATTGGACTTAGCGATTAAAGAGATTAACATAAAAATGCTAAAAAGCTTTAATGCTACAGATGTGCCAAATCAACTCATTTTGCTAGTACAAAATGTTTGAAGTTATATGATGGCCAAGATGAATTTTACACTGAAGAGAGGAACAGATCCTGTCTTTCCATTTCTTACAACCAATATATAAAACAGAGGGAAAAGAGTAATGGCTAAATGAAGAAGAAATAGAAGTGCTTAGGCTTCCTTTTACTTAGTGGAATCAAAATCAGAATATCAACAAGATCTATGGTACTTCTGGTAGAAATAAGCACTCTAGCTATGGTAATATGATCTTTTTAGGCTATTAAAGAACATTTTGTGAAACGTAATCACAGTAATTGCAACCTAAATCTTATTAATCTACAGTGGATTTCATCTTCAAAGCATTACAAACAAAACAAATTCTTAAGCATTTCCCAAAGTGGAGTGTGCCCCATGAGAGGCCTGATAAAGTGATTAGATGCAGCAGGCACCAAATGACCTCCAAATCACTATGCGGAGTCTCAACTGTCATTAGTAGCGACAGAGTGAAGGTAACATTTTCAAAAATATCTATGTGATTTAGGAGCTGCCAGGTTGGTAGATGAGAACTGCAAAATTGCTTCAGCACCTGAAGATGATAATATCCCACACTGATCTGTTTTCTACCTCAGTTTAGAGTTAATCCCCCTAAATCTATGGTTCTATGATTCTATGAAAACAACCTCAGCTGTTTGCTTCTATACACGTGAATCCAGACTCTATTTTCTAAAACTTTTCGGGCACAGGAATATATAAGCATGTGTCCTCAAAGCACCTGTGTACATCGTGTGACTAACTCTTGTTGCTTCCCATTCAATCCCAAGGTCTTGGGCGTCTGACTCTCCCAACGAAGTAAGGTACTTCAGTGATCACTTGATTAGAAAGAGAGGAATTTTAGGTATGGGAACTAAAGTAATGCTTCCTTTTGATCCCTGAATTACTCGTTCCACTTTCTTACAAAGTCAAGGTCAAGACTAGGAGGAAGGAGCTATCAGTTCAAGCCTCCTAAGCCTGAAGGAGAAGACACTTCTCCTTTCCTGACACAACCCTGTCACCACTGAGAGTTTGATGAGAGGAATACATCATTCCTGATGTATGCCAAGTATGCTTAACTCCCTCTCAGAACTTAGGTGACATTTAAGATAAAGATTAAAACCAGTATAGTCCTATATCTATGTTGTTTTATTTTGCACAGTGTATAATGTCAGATGTCTCTGAAACTCACACTATACCAGCAAAGATTTGTGGAGTATTATGCAGTGGTAGACTTCTGTGCCTAATGTTTAAGTTCCAATTTAACTGTTTACCCTTTCCTAAAGTTTTTAACAATACGGTCATTTAAAAAAAAAAAAAAAAATGTTACCAGTTTGCTTTTTCTGCCTCTGTTTGCAGATATGAAACAACCGCAATATATTAATTCCTTCTTCATTTAGAACATCAAAATGGGCAGGATGAGGGCCTGGAGATTTGCCGAATCCAATCAAGGAGGCACCATTTCCCTGATAGAAGTTTAGCTTTAAAAAGTTTTCTTATTAACATTTGAGCTCCTGATAAGGGTCTAACACTGTTGATAAAGTCGCTTTCTTGCAAGAAATGTGGAACATGTGGAACCTCTAAGGATACACCATAAATATGAGTCCAATTGTGAAGTCATTACATGAAGTTTTTGCTTTAGCAACCTGTGTTTCAAATACCTCGTGGCAAAGCAGATACTTTGGGAAAGTGAGCATAAATGATAATCTCAACTGCTCAGAAACAAGATCCTGTAAAAAGGCTTGAGTGGATTTAAAATAACTGCAGATTTGTTAATTTTTAAAACCATATTTACTACATACTTATTTGTTTTCTGTTCTTTTAATATTTAGTATATGCTCCTGCTTTTCTCTAAAACACAAGGGCAGTGAATCTTTTATTTTTGAATTAAAGTTGAGAGTATCATGAAATATAAAAATGTTGGAATCCACAGCTTCAGGAAAACCACCAAATTTCATGAGCATAACAATAAAATTGTCAGCATAGGCAACACTGCTCTTCCATAATGACTTTTGCTACTCCTATAAAGTTCATCATAAAACTGAATCATGTAATGTAACTTAGATTACAAAATCAATTAAGCAATTTTAAAACACTTGCTTTATTCAAGTGCTTCACCTGAAAATTATCCTTTAGTGTGTTTCATAGAATCACAGAATCATAAAATATTAGGGGTTGGAAGGGACCTCGAGAGATCATCTAGTCCAATCGCCCTGCCAGAGCAGGATCTCCTATGGCAAGTCACACAGGAACGCATCCAGGGGCATTTTGAAAGTCTCTAGAGAAGGAGACTCCACAACTGCTCTGGGCAGCCTGTTTCGCTGCTCCATCACCCTCACAGTAAAGAAGTTTCTCCTCATGTTGAGGTGGAACCTCCTGTGCTCTAGCTTGTACCAGTTATTTCTTGTTCTATTACCGGGCACCACAGAAAAGAGACTGGCCCCTTCCACTTGACACCCACCCCTTAGATATTTATAAACATTAATAAGATCCCCTCTCTGCCTTCTCCAGACTAAACGGTACCATTTCTCTCAGTCTTTCCTCATAGGAGAGATGTTCAAGTCCCTTAATCATCCTTGTAGCTCTCTGTTGAACTCTTTCCAATAGATCCCTGTCTCTTTTTTATTTGGGAGCCCAAAACTTAATACAGTATTCCAGGTGTGGTTTCTCAGGCTTCTTTCCTGTCATCTGAGACTACATTTGGGATTTTCTGGTTTTTTTGTATATATATTAAAATGTGGGTTTTTTCCATTCCTCTTCAAAACTTAACCAGCTTCTGCAGTTCAAATGGCTTAATAGTAACAATGGTTAGAAAATCCCGGTGTATATAAGGATTTTTAACCTCTCTCTAGGGCTGAATATACAAACATATTCCAGAAGCAATTCACGAACTAAGACAAGTTGCATGCTTGGTATTTTATTAATCAAGAGAATATCTGTACTTGACACTGGACATTAATTCTCTTGAAGAATGACTCAACATCCTCAAAACACTGAAAACAGCTGTCATCAACCCACAAATGCAAGCAAGGCATTTATGACAAACTCAGACTTAGCTATACATTAATCCATACAATACTCTGCAGAAAGGGAGAAACAATTAAGCCCTCACTCTCAGGGCATCTACCTGCGCTTTATGTGCAGCTTCTTGGTATAGCTTCTTAGCTCAAGACCATGCTAACTATGACAATGCGGCTTCTGATTTGGAAAAGATCTCAGCCTTCAGGCTTAGTGTATATCTAGAACACACTCAATTTCACCTGTGATCAACTGTACAGGTATACATTTCATCTGAGATATGGGATACTGGGGCAAAAGGGAGATACTGTATTCCCTGGTTTATCAGGAGCAGCTGTTTGGCTCACAGCAATTGCAAGAAATATAAAAGTTACTGTCAGTTGTCTCTTTGAGTCTGTGTATTCTATGGGGTTTTGACTGCTCAGGAAAATAGGACTCCCTTTAGCCATGCTGCTCTGTGGTTCTACTAAATTCATAGCTCATTTTGAAAGGACTCTTTATTCCTGGGGCTGTTATGGCCGTGGTATAGCCTGCATTCATGTCTCCAATGCTGATGTTAATCCTGGAAGCCGTTTAGCCAGTGTCATAGCACCAGCCTAACGTATCAGTCTTGACTGACTCAGGGTTTTCCAATTTACAGTGACAAGAAGTGGAAAGAAAGAATAGATTATGAAATGAATTATATATGTTTCAAACAACAACCATAACAGAATCACAAATTTAAATAAATAAATAAATGGATGAGTAACAGCTACAGGATAAGGATAGGACAATCATAAATTAATAATTTCTAAAAAAAATCAGAATGTAAAATCTATTAAAAAAAAAAAAAGCAAAATAAAGCAAAGCTTTAAAATCTTTAACAAAAATTCTTATCAGATCCACTTGAAGTAGTCATACCCTACACTCAGGAGTATATACAGAAAACCTTGCAGAAAGATAGATAGAGAATATGTCAGGGCACTGAAAGCACCAGTATGCCTTAATAATCCTGATCAGCTTCACCTGGGCTATTTAACTCTATTTATGTGCAACCCTGGACATCTCTTCCTTCACTAAGCTGTGCTACGGGAGTGCTGGTCTCCTGTTCAGTTGTGTCTGGCTCTGGGTACCCTCGGTCTGGATTTCAGCCTGTGGACTGGCTAGACCTTGAGTCTGCCCACCAGGTCCAATGCACATGATCCTGAATCCAGTTTCAGAATCCAGTTCCCATCCTGGCTGGCTCCAGTCTGGGACTTTCCCAGTGCCCGTTCTACAGCATCAGTGGTCCTCATTATCAATACAGGCCAGGGGATGAGGTCACAGAAAGCAAAGGAAGCACTTGGGGGTACTGGTGGATGAGAAGCTGGACATAAGCCAACAACGCACACTTGCAGCCCAGGCGGCCAATCACATCCTGGGCTGCACCAAAAGAAGCATAGCCAGCAGACTGAGAGAGGTGATTCTGCCACTCTACTCTGCTCTGGTGACACTTTACCTGGAGGTAAGGAGATACAGTGGTAGAGTGGGTTCATAGGAGGGGCACAAAAATGATCAGGGGGGCTGGAGCACCTCTCCTGTGAGGACAGGCTGAGAGTGTTGGGGTTGTTCAGCCTAGAGAAGAGAAGGCTCTGGCGAGACACTACAGTGGCCTTCTAATACCTGAAGTGGGCCTACAGAAAATCTGGAGGGGGATTTTTTACAAGGGCAGATAGCAATAGGAAGGGGGACAATGGTTTTAAACTAGAGCAGGGTAGACTTAGACTGGAGATTAGGAAGAAGTTCTTTACTATGAGGTTGGTGGAACACCGGAACAGGTTACTGAGGGAGGTGGTGGAGGCCCCATCCCTGGAGACATTCAAGGTGAGGCTTGATGGGGTTCTGAGCAACCTGATCTAGTTGAGGATCTCCCTGCTTACCATAGGGGTGTTGAACTAGATGATCCTTGGAGGCCCCTTCTAACCCAGGGCATTCTATGATTCTATCCCAACTGTGAAGTATGGACTGACTTCATGGCTTGACTTCAGACTTGTGTCATCACTGTGATATTGCCTTATCATTTGGACTCTTGGTTGGACCTGGCCACTGTCTCAGGGTTTATCCTGCTTGTCTTGCTTGGGTACTGTGGGATGAGGTTCTGGCTTGTAAAGCCCTGATGGCTGTGCTATCCCTCTTGGCTCCTCAGCCCTTAGGGAGCAGCTGTTCCTTGCTATTCTCCAGGAGGACAGATGTCCAGGTACTGAATGGTCTATCACAAACTTAATTTGTTTGACTTGCATATATTGATTTATTTGTTTTTATACCAGAATTAACTGCCGTAAGTTAAGATAATAAGAGCTATATTCTAACAAACTCAAAGGCTGAGATTTTGGTCTCTAGTAGTAAGGGTAAAAGTTGTATTTGTAATACACCATGGAACCTTGTCAGGGATGAACTTGGTCACACTGCAGTTACTCTGCAGGAAGCATTTCTGATATATAATATAAATATTTCACACTACACTGCAAAACTCACTGCATTCTTTACTTCAGTCAAGTTGAGATGTCAAGTTTTAGGGTCAGGGCCATCTACTAGACCTATAATAGATGCTCTCTGTTAACTCTATCCCTCCCCAAGGGGAAAGTGAAAGGGAATAAAGGATAGAGAACTATCAATTAGAAAAGAAAGACAGAACAATTTTAAAGAATAATCATAAAAATGGAATACAAATATATACAAAATCAGTACTGAATCCAAACCTTCTTGTAGGCAATTATGTCACTGTCGCCACTGGTGCTGTGGAGCACGCACTAAGGAAGTTCCAGAACGGAGTCAGCCAAGATGGGAACTGCGTTCAGGAGCTGCATTCTGAAACTGGGTTCCAGAACACATGGATTGGGATCAAAGGCAGAACAGAGAGAGTCCTGCTCAGATGCCAGCCACTGAAGAAGAGACTTGGCCCTTGTGATTTCCCATCTTTATGCCAAAGGTGATGTATATGGGATGGCTTACCTTGTTGGTCAGTTTAGGGTTACCTGTCCTGTCCACTCCTCCCCAAAGGTGAGACCTTTAACTTTCTGCACGCCCACAATGTGGTACACAAGATCTAGAAGTGACCTTGGTCTGCGTACAAATCCTTGGTAGTAATGCTAAAAATCAAGCGTTATCACTGCTTGAAGTAGACACTGTGAAAATATGCTGTTAACTTCAGAAAGGACAGCTAGTTAGAAGAGACTTAGCTGAAAAGTAAAAACACTGAACAGAATTTTTCTGTTCTAGATGCTAAAGTAGAAACCACTCAGGGTTTGAAATGTTTCTTATTTTTCAACAAATATTCTTGAAAGTAAAATGAGAAATTAAGTGCCTAAATCTGTATGAGTCATATAAGTGATCCTGAAGGAAGGTGCTAGAAATGTCTCTAGGTATCAGGAAACATGAAAAACAGCTATCTGATAGGGCGAGGCTCTCCAGATAACTTTAGTATCCACTAGAAAAGCCAGCTGATGTTTGAATTTCCAATTCAAAACATACAATGGCACAAGAAAGTCTTGGTAACTCTCAAGGGGATTTAATAGCTTGATTTTTTCCTTTTGCTTTCTTTGTTGCAAGGTCCCAAAGTAATCATATTGCAAAGCAGGAGAATGATACTATTAGACCCCTGCATGCAACCTGATATCAAAGAGAACCTTCTCTAAACTTGCAGCTCTACCTCAAAGAACTGGATTTCATTTTTCCACTTACATTTAGGGTTGTTCTCTAACTTTTGAACATGAGGAAATCCCTTTTTGATGTTTTTAACTTTATGCATTTGTATAATGAAGGTCAAGCTGTTCCAATTTGGAGAGGTAAAGAAGTTTTTTGAGACTGATGACTAAGAAACTAGAGAATACTCAGATACATTCTTTCTTGAAACTAATATCTAACTTCTACTGAGTGTAGGAACTTACCCTTTCATAAGTATTTCCCAGAACTAGCTTAAACACATTGAAGATTAATGTTAAAGACTTTGGAAATTTATTCTTTTAATCCATATTTCCATCCTTTACATAGGAAACCTGACTGTCTGAAACAAGGAGAATAGCAGGAAACAAAAGTTGGTTTTTGGGCTCTTCAATGACTAGGAACATAAAGATCTCTAATACAAACTGAAAAAACAACCAGAACTCAAGTATAGTTTTAGTAGTTTTCTATGTGCGTATAGGATTCCTAAATCCTAGCCCATTGTCCTAATGGCCTGGATCACAATTTTTTAAATCTATGCGTTGACAAAATTGTTAGATTCATTCTTTGTGCTTTGGATTCTGTGGTTACAAATAGGGATTTAATTATTTATTTAAAAAAAAAAAATAAAATTTCAATGGCAAATGTAGAAAATGAATGACCCTATTTTTCCAGGGCCAAATAAAAGTGTCCTGCTATTTTAAAATGTGACGATAGGGAGATTAAATACCCTTTGTAAAGTCAGACTGTAGATAAACATCAAAAGTTTAAGGAAATTTTTGCTAAATATTTATACTTACAGCTTTGAAGTATCTATAATTAATATAAAGCAATGGAAAAAGCTATTGAAATGATAGTTAATATGTTAACTTTTAAAGATATGTCACAAAGAGCAGGGTCAGTGAAAGGTTTCATGTTTTGCTCATTATTCAGTTATTACTTTCTTGTGTAAAGATTACCTTATGTTTACTCAAATTTAAGGTTTGCAATTTTTCCCAGTCATTGTCATTAGAAACAAGGAGACCACTACTTAAATTCCTATGCCTAACTGAAAAGTGAACCATCCAAAATGAGAGCGGCCTCTCTGAGGGAAATACTAGATGACTAGCTTTTAAAGATAGATGTGAGTTCAATTATTGCAGAGAAATAGTTATACAGCACATTTTGACATATTTTAGAGGTAATGCAGGAAGCAGTATGAATCAGCTCTTTGACTTGCAGAAGTCACCAGGGAATGATGCAGTCTGTTTACTCTTCTTGCTAGATCTTACTAATTAGCCAGTTCACCCATGTTGTTACTGAGTTTGGACTGTAGCTAGGGAAAACACTAGAGAGACAAACCAATTTAGCTCCTTTTAGTCTGTTGTTGATATGTTTTAGAATTTGCTGGGCTTACTGTACTGGAATCCAAAGTTGAGTTTATTCATTTGTTTTTTCTCATGTGCTGGCTGCTTCTGTACATTTTTTTCCCCCTATGGAAAACAGCTCATAAAAGCTCTAGCACAATACAGATCTCCGCAGCTAAGTTATAAACCTACAAAGCCAGGGGTGCTGTATTTCATGAAAATACTGCCAGACCCTTAACTGAAGGGATGCAAGCAAAAACTCCTCTAATATTCTGTTTGCTATTATGTTCCAGAAAAGAAAGAATTTGTATTGACAAGAACGAACTTGGAGGCTAGTCAAGTATATTGAATTCTTTTTTTTTTTTTCTTGAGGCACTTCATGTTTCCAGCTACCCTGGCCTCATGAGGCAGTACTGAATTAGTAACTGTGGTGTTGACAGACATTTCTATGGTTGCATGAGAAGGCATGGCCTCTATTCAACACTCAGTATAATATCTATTGCCTCAATGGCTTGTTTTAATGCAGTCCAATACAAGATATGATAAAACATTCTGATGTAATTTTTAAAACTCTATATCAAGAATGTAAACAAGGAGTACTTTAGTTATCAGCTAAGATACACACTTAAATCTCAGCAGTTTCAGTGAGTGACCTATCAGCGTATGACCAATAAGTATCTTCTAAAAAGAACTAGGCATCAAATTGCTGTTTATTTTTAAGGTTCTTTTGCAGAAAATAATAAACATTTTCTTTTTAAAAAAGCATTTTTTCCTCTCATGCATTGTTTTTCCCTTTTTTTTTTTCCTTTTATTAAGTACCTACCAGTATAACAGCATTACCTGGAAATACGTTCTTCTTTCCTTGTGCTAGAAGAATGAAGTATCAAAATATGACTTTAGTTCCAAATAAGTTAAAATATCAACTACGAATAGTAGCCTGCAAAATACTTGTAAAGAGATGTACCATGACCTGATTCCCAGAAATGTTACCTTGAAATATTTTCATTACAGGAATGTCACCAGTGATGGCCAGTTTTGCCGTGTCTGAAGCAAAAACACTTCTGCTGCCGTTTTCTTGCTTCAGGGTGCTGCCTTCTGTCTGCCTCCAGCTGAGGTGTGAGCGTGGCCCCACAGCCATCCCCAGGGGATCTTGTTCACTGGTCAGTTACTCTGACATAGTACTGACATATCCATTTCTTATTCAAATTATTAATCTCTAATATTAGGCCACATATATAATAAATTATTATTACTCTTAGTAATTAGATTCATGTTAACTTTTTGATCTGCAAAGCACTGATAAGATGAAGCATCCAAGTTCAGCTTCTCTGCTGAAGTGGTTAAGCTGCAAGTTTTATTTCTGTCTGGTTTTCGCTTCAAAAACCAAAGGCTTAATGGTTAAGCCTTCTCTGGCCTCAGTACAGTTATATTATGTGATGCCAATCACTCAGAATTAATATTTTTTTAAAAATACATATTGTTTTTGTGTTTCTCACGTTTTGCAAGATCTCCATGGAATTGAGACCAGCTAGCATTTCCAGTGGACAGATCTATTTATTGGCAGGTAATGACACTTTTATCACCATTATATAGGTCTCCAGCCCCCTTTTCTTGAAGTATTTTGATTTTTACTGATTGTCATTTCACTTTTTTTTTTTTTTTAATTTCCCCTGTGTTCTAAATAGTAAAACAACAAAGGCAAAACAAGCAATAAGATAAATGCAGGAAGTTAATTTTAAATGTTTGCATTTCATTTAAATTATGGTTCTATACCTTTGAAATTACATTTTTTTAAGAAATCAAAAGAAGTCTTTTAACATTAATATAGCACGGTTCCAACTAAACCACTTGGATTCTGAAAAGTCTTTTTTGGTCCAGACTGAAATTTTAGTGAGCCGCTAGTTTGTCTCTTGAAATAAATGTAAATTGCAGTGATGCAACTGAAGGTTCTTGCTTTTCTTGGCACAATACTAAGAGGCATATGATTGTTTTCCTCTCATCAGATATATACTGGCATGTTCACCTTTTGAATGAAGTGACTTTCGCATTAATGAGCAACACCCTCAAACAGAACAGCAACCCAATCTAATGATGTGGAGAAAAGGCTGTTTACACAGCTCACTCTTTCCAATACTGCCATCTGTAATTTAGGCATTTTAATATGTACTCCTAGTGACTGAGAACTATTTAGGCATTGGACTTATTCTGAATGATACTATAGAAGTATTTTTTGGGAAAAAAAAAAAATATAAACTGCACAGCTGTCAGCAGAGAGATGTATCAGAAAGCCTTTGATAAATTTGAGTCCTTTGGAGGCACTACTCTTCAAGTCCTGTTCCATTTGATCTATACTATTTTGATTGTTTTCCGATGCTTTACATGCAATGACAATTGTTGTGATTTGCATGCCCCTACACAGTGCACTGTTTTGTGTATACACCACTGGGAAACATAGAATATTGCAGTGGATATGTGGCTATGATAAAGTTAATCATAATAATAGATTCACAAATATGTCACCCCCTTTCAACCAAGGGAGTGACAAAGTATCTTGCTATGCTATTACTCATATTGTAATTCCCCCTCTTTCTTTTTTTCTGTTACATATCAGTGTTCCTTGACATTTTCTGACATTTGAATCTTTTTTTTCTGATTTTACCCTGAAGATGTGGGTGTTTATCAAATGTGTTCCTTTGCTAAATCCTTAACATTGAAATATTTTTCAATGTCCATATTAAGTTTAACTGACTAGTACAAGATTGTATATTGTGGATTGCTACAGATTTATAATATTAATTCAGACTAGTGAAAGTATACATGGTAAATTTGCTTTACTCTTAAAACAGCAGAAATTAATTCCATTTTTAACAGAGGAATACATTCTACTTTGGCATAGATTTTACTCCGAAGTCTCTAAGTTACATCTACAGTTGTTATATGTACTTCACCCCTCCTCCCCTTATTTCCTATGTATATAAAATTTAAAGGATCATACTAAATATAATGTAGTCCTAACCAAAGAACATATATAGTAACTTCTACATCTAAGTAATTCTTACCTACTTTTTCTAGCAAAAGCCTAATTCTGCTTTGAAAACTATAAATACTTACAGATTGAAACCTCCTTTGCCAATAAATCATTTACTTATGTTCTCAATATGAAAATATATGAGATATAAAACTATAGCTTAACTGAATTCAAAGTATACTCTGGAAAATAAATAATTCTATCTGAAAATTGGAGGTCTTTAATAAATAGCCTAAAAGTCATGAAGAAAACAAAACTTTTGTTTATTTTTACTTTTTTGTTGGCTATTGTAAGCCATTTCTTTGCTTGTATTGAAAAAAACATCTGATTTATCACAGAAGAGGAAGTGAAAAATACTGAAGCCTTAGAGTGCTTAACTGAAAAAAGATGAAGCAGCTGTGGTATCTCCTTTTCCATTTACATCCAATCACGGTCCACACACCATAGGCAGGAAAACAATGATAACAATACTTATGCTCACAGTGAATTAAGCTGTATTATTGAAAAAAAAAGAGAGAAGATATGGCAGTGTTTAACATAAAATAGATCACATGTACTGTAAATCATGCTCATGTGGAAAACTTCTCATGCTAGTTTGCCTTGGTTAGTAAAGTGACATATATGTGCACATATATGTCTCCGTATATATTTATACATAAATGCATTTCAAAAAAAAAGACAAAACCATGATTTAGGTAAAACCGTAACCTTAAACTATTAGAATAAAAATTCTTCTGGTGGGAATAGGAATTCAGGAATTCAAGACAGATATTTTTCTAATGTTGCAACAATTTTGTGAAATACTCAAAAAGAATACAGTAACCACTGGAGGAAGGAGGTGAAACATGAGAATGAGGTTCTTCCTAATAAAGTTTTCACTTTAACATTATCATCAAAGATACAGGATGTATCAAATTTAATCTGCAGTCTAATTTATAGAGAAGTACTAAGAACCAGATGGAGAACTATTACATGACTGGTTGGATGTGCTATTTTTTTGCTGTACTACCACTGCAGGAATTTCTGTGTACATCAGCAAAGCAGCTAATACATTTGAGAAGGAATAGCTTTCCTATGGATGTTTAAAGTATAGAATACTGTATTAGGAACTGTTGTCTGTTAGGTGAGAACCAGTAGTATTGCTGTGACATGAATGGGTGTGGTAGAATTCACAGAAATAAGAAAAAGATTAAATTTTAATATAAAGACCCAGATTTGAAGACATCTGGATCTACTACCTCTTTATGAACTTGATATGAAATCCAGAAGGACTTGTTCTGTAAGACCATTCCACTGTGCCTCCAAATGTTTTCTCAGCATTCATGTATTTTTGAAAGTCTTCATAAAATTGGTCAACTGTAAATAAACTGTATGAAATACAGTTAGAGGTGTATGAACTGTATGAAATACAAATAGAGAGTTACAGAATTCAGAAGGATAGCTAATAAGTATATGGAGCTAGTTGCTAGGATTCAAGCATGGAAATGTTGTTTTGTAGGTGCACTTTGCAGCAATTTACAGGTTTTTAGTACGCTTCTGTTTACTTTCTAAACTAGATAATATAAATACAGAAACATGCTACCTTTTCTGATATTTATCCTCATTCACATACCTGTTAGCACTGATATGATACAAAGAAAAAAAATTATTATCCTAATATATCCATGTTCTTTATAATTTTACATGTGCTTTATTCCTTGCAGCTTTTCTGACAAAAGTGTTTTATAGGTTATTTCTTTCACTTTATTGTCATTTTCCCCAAGTTAACATATGCATTGCAAAACAAAATGCACATCATGACAGGAAGACATCTATGTATAAGGTATTAGTTGTAGATCTAGTTCACTGTACTCTCTCTCATTAGTTTAGTGCTTGTAGTAAGAGAATGTTAGGATCTGGCTTTTGTTTTAACTAGCATCCTATGTCAGCCTGTTAAAACACCAGAACCTGGATACTGCAATGCACAGACAACTCAGCTCAGCTACACTTATCTCTGGATAGCATAAAAATAAAGGCAGGACCACAGGTAATTTCATTATTGCATAGCTTCTGGGGTTACGTAAGCTAGCTCCACACTATTGCCCTTCACACACCCATTTTGGCTAGTCTAGCTGTACACTGTAGATATCATCAACTTTTCTGGCGCTGTGATTTTGGAGATGTTTTTTTGCCTGTTATGGATATATTCTTTCCTTTCTCTTTACAAGGCAAGAAAATGGAAATGCTTTCTTTAAAGAAGAAACTAGACACTATGGCACTGGGAAAAGACTTTCAGTGGCAAAGAACTATGATGCTCTGACAGTGGCCTCATATACCTGAAACCTTTTGCTCAATCATAACTTTTGTCTCTGTGCAATGATTTTTTTTCAGCTCCATGTAGCTGTGCAGATAGACTGTGATGAGGTATGCCTCAGCTAGCTTTGAGAACAGTAAACTAAATCTCACTACAGATGGAGCCTGGTGGAGAGCTATTAATCAAATAGCCAATTAGCCATCTCTCATGACAGCAGCCTTCAACACCATGTGAGACATCACATACCAACTGTAATTATACAACACTGATCATCTTTTGGGAAAAGCTGCAAATAGCCACAGAAGTCTTAACATCCACCCTTCCTCTTCATGTGACATCTTACCATCCATCCTTCTTCTGTGAGGCATTTAATGGAATCACTGTGTCTTCGAAAGAAGTGTCCATTTGAAATTAAAATTCTATTTAAGATAATATTCATCAGATCTTGTTAAACAGAAAATGAAGAAGACAATTCTGTTGTTGTTTTTTTTTTAGTGTAAACTGGGAAGAAATCTTCCATCAGTTTTAATGAATGTCATTCAATAATTCTAGTTCCTTAAAAGCATTTGTTATTTTTTGTTATGAATCTGTGGCCTAATCAAAGACATGCAGATGAAAAGAAACCAGAGGATCTTATGGGCAGCAGTGCAATGATACACAAAAAAAAAAGGAAATAGAAGTCTTGGAGACATGCAGATTAAAACAAGATGGGGATATGAGGAGAATGAAATAACACAGATTTATTCCTACAAGTACCATAGAAGAAAATCTAAGCTTGCCTGCAGCCAAAGAAAGAACAGTACTTGCCTGCTTTACCTTTGGAGAATAGGCAGTAACAAGACCAAAGAGGCCAGCTATAAGGATTCTACTCAAGGGAAGCAGCTCTAAGTTACGCCTTGGGCTTCATGAGATCTGGCTGCCAAAGGCAGCACAAGAGATACTGTGACTCAGCCACCCTCTTCTGTGCTCTGTCTTTGCCCATATGTTATGTTGAGCTTCCTACTTCTGTTTTCACCACCTGAATCCCATAGCTTGTTGGAATACCAGATCTTGTGTCAGAAGGAAAGATGGAGAATTAAAATGTTTCACTGAGGATATGAAAACGAAGAATCTCATTAACAAATCATGTCATATCATAAACATGGAAACAAAAAAACCTGCCGCCCCTTCCTCCTCGTGTTTTTCCACAGTTCCAGTGTTGGGTGTCTGCCACAGATACAATGCTTCACAAATTTTTCTCTCATGTATCCTTCCCACAGGCTGCATTTCTCCATAAACTGCTCCAGCATGCATCCTTTCCACAGGATACAGCCCTTCAGAAACAGACTTCTCCAATATGGGTCCCCCACAGATCACAGTTTCCGTCAGAAAACCTGCTCCAGCATTGTCTCCTCTTCACAGGCTGCAGTTCCTGCCAGAAGCCTGATCTTGCATGGCATCTTCACAGTCTGAAGCTTCTTCTGGGCATACCCATCTGCTTCAGGGCATATCCTCCATGGACTACAAGTGTAGATATCTGCTCCAGCATGACACTCCATGGGCTGCAGGGGAACAATTTGCATCACCATGGCTTTCTCCAAGACCTGCAGGGGAATCTGTCCTCCAGTCTCTGCAGCACCTCCTCTCCTTCCTTCTTCACTGACATGAGTGTCCGCATGGTTTTTCTTAGTTTTTTTTTCATTTCTTTTTCTAAGAGCTTCTGCACAGTGTTTTTTACTCTTCCTGAATTACGGTATCACAGAGGCACTGTCACTGTTGCTGATCGTCTCAGCTTTGGCTGGCCAGGTTTGGAGCTGGCTGAAACTGTCTCTGTCTTACATGGGGCAGCCCCTGGTGTCTTCTCACAGAAGACGCTCTTGCAGCAACCCTGCTACCAAAATCTTGCCATGTAAACCAAACACTTAACAAATTAAGAAATAGAAGACATAGTGTTAATTTAAGTGTAAAATATCACAAGTTCTTCAAAGGAGAGTCATACAAAAGTCATGGATCCTACCCCAGTACAAGCTGGGGTTCTGTTTGACCATGAGGATCCTTCTTTAAGTAAGAAACAGGCCTGATCCAAAGCCAGATGAACCTATTAACTGTGCTCCTGGAGAATACTACAAACACTAATAGAAATCAGTCCATTAATTTTTCACTACCTCAGGTGATATAAATTGTTTTTAACTTCAAAGGCATGCACAAAGCTGCTAAAAAAAATCCTGTTACTAGGTACTACTGAAAGCGTAAGCATGCAAAATAATTTAAAAACAATACAAAGGATGATATACAAGTAAATTATTAGCTGTCACTTTCCCACAGGGAACAATTCCTAGCCTTGAAAACACATCCACTCAGTTATCAAAAGGATAATAAGAATTCCTAAACCATCTTAAAAGTAAAGTACTTCCAGTAGTTTTCTCTTTTCACAGTTAATATTAATTGTTCATTTGGCCTCTAAGTCTTGATTTTTTAAGCCTGTAATCCACTTACTTTCTATTCCCTCTGTTAAAAAGAAAGAGAAAAGTAATTATTGTCAGAAATAGTAAACTCATATTAATCACAATTACAAGCAGTAATGTCTGATTACAATTTTTAATCAATCATGCTATTCCATGTTTAATTCGCTAATGTTGGGACCACTAGAGTGGACAGCCATCTGTGTCTCTGTAAAATTAGAAATATGATGAATTATAGCTACTGGTAGTTTGAGGCTATACTATGAATACAAATTATTAGAGCTGTGACAATTTTAACATTACGCCAAAATATTTTTATCAGCTATGTTTGCTGTTCTTGTCATGGGGATAAAAAAAAAAGTACCTAGAGAAAGATCTTCACTTCACTCATCAGGTTTTCATAATGATTTGCAATGAATGAGAATATAAAGTTCTCCTGAATTTCTGTTTACATAGCTTGAGTCCTTTTTGTCATAGTCAGTGCTAGTTTGAAGACCACATTCTGCTCTTATTTCAAGTGGTCACTATCTAAAGTCTATTAACTTCCAAGATTCTCAAATAACATATCTCTCAAGTATTATAATCAGTCAAATTACTGCATATTCATCACCCGTATAATTCAGAGCAGAACCAGATCCCCTGCAAATAGCTGCATTCACTAATTTGTCAAAATTACAAACCTTGGTCAGTAAAAGAATAAAATGGCAACTTGTTTGAAACTACAATAAAATACAATTAATTCCTTATAGAAATTGGTTACACTGTGAAGTAATAACACACACTTTATGTGAATATACTTAATTTATGGGCAGAATCAGTAACGCAGACTTGGAATTTTTATGTCTAATATCTTTTGTTACGGGAAAAGATTTCTTAAAAAAACCCAAAACCAAATAACAACAAACGAAGTGACTTTTTTTTTTTTCGTAATGAAATTTAAAATGGTTGCTCATCATTATTTTTGGGACTGCTTTAAATGTCTGTCATGTCTGTGCTATTCCAGAGAATAAAAGAATAATTCAGGTTAGTAGGGACCTTAAAAGACCCCCAGTCCAAACTCCTATTCAAAGCATGATCATGTATGTGGTTGATCAGTACCTTATCCACTCCTAAGCATGGAGAGATGCTGTACAATCACGCTGGGCAGTCTGTGTCATGGCCCTAAGTGTTCTCATGGGGAAAAGGTTTATCTTTGTATCCAATGAGAGACTCTTGGTTCAGTTTGTGCCCTTTGTCTCTACTCTCCCATCTTGTGTCACTGTGCAAGGCCTAGCTCCATCTTTTCCACTGCCTACCTGTAGGTGTACAGAAGCTGCTGTTTGGTGCCCCTAAAGCTGTCCTTGCTCCAGGATGAACAAGATCAGCTCCCTCAGCATCTCCTCATAGGGAAATTACTCCAGGCTTCCTATGCCCTCCAGTGCGCTTACTCCATTTTTTCTATGTCTCTCATGTACTGCAAGATCAAAATTGGATGCAGTACTCTAGATGTATAGCACCAATAAATGTTGACTGAAAGGAGATTACCAGTTTCCTAAATTTACCAGCTATGCTTTTGCTAATACAGCCCAAACTGTAATTAGTATTCTTCACTAGGGAATCAAATACCTGTTTACAATGTGTATAAATACCTGTCCAGTGGTTAATATTTTCAAATCCCTGCGGAAACATACCATAAAAAAGCAATTGTTTTTATTTGTCACTTAGTCTCAAAACAAAGATATTATTCCAACCATAGTGATTTTTCTTTTCCTTTAATGTTTTCCCAATCATATGAATTGATCAATTATTACCCTAATTTAAATGCTCACTAGAAGTATGTACTTAAAACAGACATGGAAGCCAAAGACACAATGAAGAGACTTTCTCCAGATGTATTGTTTCAAATCATTGGTTGAATATCATCCCCTTGAAAAATATAGACAAAAATCACCTTGAACCATTTAGGATTTAACATTCCTTCTCCTTGGTGTATATTTATCACAACTCAGAACAATGTTTTACTTGAAATATGAAATATTTCTGTTATTATTAAAGGGTACCACAGACAGTATTACTTTCTAGAGTAAGATCCCTAAGTGTCTCAGCTCCTAACAGAGCTGACAGTTGTCTTTGAGGATGATAGAGCAGCGAATGGGGGTAAATCTGTGACTTTGTGCCTTATAAGAAGAGATAGGATTTGGACAAAAGTTAGTAACCAAATAAGACACTGGACTCCAATCTTAATTCTGTGAATAAATTTACTCTGCTAATAGTAATCTTTCATCTAAATATACCTGATGTTTGAGGCATTATAATCTAAATCCAGGTTTAACTCCAAATTTCATGGTGTTAGAACTTTTTTTCATTTAAAAAAGAGCTTTGGATAGTTGGATGGTTCAACATAAAGGTAAAGATAGATAAAGGCATTCACTTTGAAATAATTATTTCGTGATTCTTGTTCATTCAAAATTTTAAGAAAGAGAACAATGGACACAACACCTTAGTTCTTTGAATGACTTGCATACTATATTGGCTTCATTTTCCTAAAGCCTCTTATAGCAACTTCATGGTAAACATAGTCACAATATATGAGTTTTGCAAGAATATGTGAAAAGAGCAATGAAACAATAAAAGAGAAAATCTAAACCTTTTTCATCAGTGTTTTCAGTGCTTTCCTGCCATTGTAAAGAAAGACATGTTTTATTTTCCGGCTGTGTCATGTTTCACCATAATGAACACCAAAAAAAAAAAATGCAAATATGTATCGATTTTATACAGAGGTCAGTAGAAGTGACAAGCAATCTGTGAAAAAGTTAGCAGTTCTAAGTAAGAAAAGTAATTAGAAAGATGACTACAACCTTTCTTTAATGAATAGTAATAATAAATGATTTCCTTGGTGTTTTTGTGACCCTGTCAAGTTAGCAAGGTGGTCTTTCCTGAGTCGATTCTATGTTTCGATCCCTTTTGTAATCTCAGTCTCACAGCTATTGAAAATAGCATCATTCATTAATTGATCACTGATTATTAGCATGTGTGGGGGCAAGAAGGACTCAGGTTCAGCTTCCTCTCTTCTAAATGGTTCTTGGGAGAAAAAAATGGGGGACATCTGTCATCCTCAGGTCTCGAATGTTGTTTTTATTTCTTCTTGGTATTGTTACTTGAGTCAGTCACTTGTCAGTGTCACGGTAGGCTAGTGAGCAAGAAGAAATTACACCTTTAGCAGCCAGCTCTGATGCATGAAGCATGTTCAAAACATCCTCCCAGCACTAGCACTGGTGTTTTGAGTTCCATTAAATCTATTATCTAGTAAAAGATATGATTAAGAAAATCTACTTGTGTGCATGAATTTAAGGATTTGCCTGCTAGCACAAACATCCTTTATGAAAAATAACCATTGGTAGTTAATACTCTAGTTGGCATCCAATATTTTGAGATTTTTTGCTCTTAAACAGTACTAGACAATACAGGGACTGGAATATCTTTGTTGGCTACGGGACAGGGAGGTTACTGCTGTGAGATAAGATGCAACAGCTGTTTTAACATTTCATTGAGGTATAGAGGGAAAGAAATAAAAAAGCCACATTCGATTCATTTTCAAGTAGTGCATCCACTGAGGCAGTACCTGAGAGCAGCTTGTGCACTAACATGTCTGATGAATTTAGCTGTAGTGATTTAGCTGTCATGATTTCTGCCTACAGTATAATATTTAGGAACTTTCATAAATAGACTTCCTGACTGTGTCCACTAGGAATAATCAAAGCTAACCTCCCTCACAAGGTATTAAGATGGTCTTTTTTCCAGGTATTAGTATTTCTCTGTTTCTCTACAACAGCATTGCAGGAGGTAGCAAGTTAGAGATAAGATAGTCATCCCTTGTGTATTCAAGACAAAAATAATTTAAAAAAGAAAAAAAAAATCAGAGAAATTCTACACTGACATTGGGGATTTTTGGTGCTACAATTTTTTTTTTTTTCAGAAATCTGAAACTGTAGAAAAAGCAGTGATATATGCAGCATGAACATATAACTAAAAAATGTGTTGGAGTAGAGAAGTGACACTACAGTTTCTAAATAGGTTTGCATCTCTGCTTATATCTGAAGTTCACACAACTTCTGAAACTACAATAATGATTTTACTATTGCCTCTGATAAATCAATTAAATAATTAGTAATGCATTCTAGAAAAAATCTTCGGTTTTTCTATTCCTGCAATTGCCATCAACATATATTTTCATAAAATGATAAGAAAAAAATATTCTATTTTCTTTAAGTAAAACTTGATCTTGACCATGGCTTAATGCAAATGAGGAGTTTGAATCCAGATATACTTTCTGATACTATATAGTTTGCAGCTGAAGACAAAACTTACAATATTTATTTTTCAGATTTGATCTACATTCACATGAAGTCACACAAAAAAACATTTCTGCTATTTGCAGACAAAAGTTCACACAAACAACTTCTGAGATTTACTTTAACTTGGATCTGAACCCAAGTGCCATTTCTTTAGCGCAATTAATCCAGATTCAAACAAGTCTCCCTTCAGTGCACCTCAATTTTGGGGATGGGGCAGAAAAATCAAAATAAAATTCTAGGTTTCTATAAGGAAGAAATTGTGTAGACTAACTGCAAGACTTGCCCACCATCAAAATTTTATTAAAAAATGTATACTAGAAGATGAACTGGAAGATTCTTGGGGAATTTTCTCCCCAAGCCACATCCTCAGTCGTATATCTGGCTTTAAAAATGCTAAGAGACAAGCTAAATGTCTTCATATTTTATTGTAGGGTTTGAGAATAGCTTGCAATAATGGCTTTTTGAAATACAACTATTAAATCCTGTAAATATCAGCGGCTTGAGAATCTTTCTAGGCTGCCAGTCTTGTCATATGGGCAGAGTCCAAAGGCTCATCGAGGATGTAGTGCTCATGTTCAATGAGCTGCCAAAATGTAATTAATTTTGTTTGGAATACTTACATGTTAGCACATTTGAAAGAAAAAAAAAAAACAACACCGTAAAAGAAAAAAGAATGTAATTTATCACACTAAAATAAAAATGCTGAAGAAATGTGGGCTAGATTTTAGAGACATTGCCAACAACCAGTCATGCATGTCTATTCTTCTACCAGTGTTAAACTTGTGCATTGTATATTCCTTTTTTTCCCATGTTAAAATTGTTTCATTATATTTGAAAAATACAAGATAGAAACACATGAGGTGTGGGTGGAAATAGACAGGAAAGAAGTAGGGAAAAAAATGTAATAATATCATCTTGATTTTTACCACATATTCTGACACTTCAAATTTGGGAATACACCCAGTGATATTCCATTATCCAGGTATATTTGAAAAGCTTAAACATATTACAGTTTCCCTTATCCAGAGGAATATAACCATATAAATGCAGTACGTCCTTATCTAAATACAAAATATTTTCATTGTCATAACTGCTGAATTTTAAGGTGGAAATTAGCAAGTCTGTCTTTCATTTAAGTGAAAAAAGTTTTCACAGTATCACAGTATACCAGGTTGGAAGGGACCTCAAGGATCATCTAGTCCAACCCTTTAAGCTAAAGAAATACAGTTTAAATGAGATGGCCCAGCACCCTGTCAAGCTGAGCCTTAAAACTGTCTAAAGTTGAGGAATCCACCACTCCCCTTGGAAGACTATTCCAATATCTAATTGCTCTCACAGTGAAAAATTTTCATCTGGAGTCCAATTGAGATCTCCCCAGGAGTACCTTGTATCCATTACCTCTTGTCTTTTCTATGTGACTCCTTGTGAAAAGGGAGTCTCCATCTTCTTGGTAGCCACCCTTTATGTACTTTATGGTTTAGGGCAATACTGATAGGCTGTTTTATACAGAAGTTTGTATAGAACTGTAGAACTACTGACAGAAATCTCACCCTAACCTTGACTGAAGAATTATCACTTATTGTTGACGTCATTTACCTTGGAGTCAACAAATAAATGCCTAATTTAAGTTTAACACCTAGCCTCCTTCCGTAACAAGGTATAAACCCCTCTATACACTACTTCATCTAAGCCACACATAGGAAATATGTACATCTTTTGTAACACGTCTCTGTACTGTGATTACATGTCTTTACAGAGGATGTTTGGAATCTCTTAAAATAGAAAAAGAAGTGAAAAAGGCTCAGCTTAAGTATTTAGGCCAAGAAAAAGTCAATGAGACATGCATCAGAATTTCAGGCTTTTAAAATATAACACTTACTGGTTTCATAGAACTGAAAAATCTATTTCCTTGTGCTCAACTTTTCCCCAACTTTTTGTATAATCGAACACATCTACATCTACTTCCTGGTAAATATACCAAGTGTGGAGCTCATCAGATCTGATTTCATTATTTTCTTCATGTGAGTTGTGCAGATCTTTCATTTAACAACGAAGGAAAGATAAATACTATTTATTCACAAAAGAGGTGGAGATGTGACTAAAATACTCACAAAAGTTACCAGGGGAAGCTACAGTCCCTTTAAGGGACTCAATACCTCATTATTTCTCAACTGTTTAAATGCTAAGCAGTTAAAAAGATTCAAGTCTTGATTAGATTACCATAACTAATAAAGAGCTATAACTACAATCTAAAAACCTGACAGTGGCTGATGCAAATTCAACACATGTAGGTGCAACAATCATGCCATGCAGGTATGTTTAAAAACGCAACAGCATTCTTTTTTTTCCTTTTTTTTTCTTTAAAAAAGCATCTGTATGAATACCATCCAACATGTATATGTTGAATGGTATTATCAGGATTATTTTATATGAGTCAGTCCAGAGTTTGTGTTTTTCTTCTCCTAGAATCAGCGGCAAGACCATTGCTTTCTTTTAATAAAAATAATAATCAACCTTTTTACAACAAAACCTTCCAAGAACTAGCCACAAAGACCAAGCTATTAACTACATATATATAAAAACTATATACTACATATATAATATATATAATATACTGTATATATACACTTTATAGATAACTATTAACTATATATATATTACTTGCCAATGTGACACCCATCTACAAGAAGGGCAGGAAGGAGGATTCGGGGAACTACAGGTCTGTCAGCCTGACCTTGGTACTGGGGAAGATTATGGAACAGTTCATCTTGGGGGTGATCATGCGGCAAGCTCAGGACAACAAGGGGATCAGGCCCAGCCAACATGGGTTCATGAAGGGCAAGTCCTGTTTAACCAACCTGATCTCCTTCTGTGATCAGGTGGCCCGCCTAGTGGATGAGGGAAAAGCAATGGATGTTGTCTACCTGGACTTCAGTAAGGTTTTTGACACCATTTCCCACAGCATTCTGCTGGAGAAGCTGGTGGCTCATGGCTTAGACAGGTGGACTCTTCGCTGGGTTAGAAACTGGCTGGATGACCGAGCCCAGAGAGTTGTGGTGAATGGGGTTAAATCCAGTTGGCGGCCAGTCACCAGCGGTGTCCCTCGGGGCTCAATTTTGGGACCAGTCTTGTTTAATATCTTTATAAATGACCTGGATGAGGGGATTGAATGCACCCTCAGTAAATTTGCAGATGACACAAAACTCAGCAGGATTGTCAATCTGCTTGAGGCCAGGAAGGCTCTGCAGAGGGATTTGGACA
>VWZK01012768.1:0-76085 GCA_013396935.1 Baryphthengus martii
TCAATTTATTAACTCTTAAACCACAACAGTAATACTGTTGTTAGACTCATTATTTTTTTTCCTCCAGGGAAGGATATTTTGACAAAATTTATCACTCTGTATTTTAATGAGCTAAGACCTTCTTTCCAAAACACAGAAGATTAGACTAGAGTAAGCACTCAGAAACAAGTAGCGGCAGGTAAGGCTAGATGAAGGCTATCTAGCAGTATCTCTTAAATTGGAAAAATCAGTCTTAACTGTGAAGTATTTTGGAACAAAGTTTTATTTAGTTTTCAAATCAAATTCATGCGAACTTTAAAAAAATTAATTCCACAACTTGTTTTGTCTACCATCTGAAAAGTGGTAGAAGTTTTCCGTAGTGTGTTTCTGAGTGCAATGATGCACGTTAATGGTATGGCTGTAATGCCAGGCTGCTCAGATGAAAGCAGCATATGAAATGAGCCTCTGATGTATGCTTAGATAGCATTCCAGTTCAACATATACAGTAAGTATTATTTCTCACTAGGAGGAACATTTTGTGTTTTGAGAACTCTAGACTTGTACTGGAAGAGTACAAGCCAACTTACTCTTTCACATTTGTCTTTCAACGCATCACCCAAAAAGAAAAATGCGAAATAGATCAAGTACTTGGTAGATGACACTAGTAAATGGGTTGAAGACAAAAGACAAATCCAGGCTGTTGACCCTATATCAAATTTTTCCACAAACATCTTCGAGGACTTTTCAGAATGTCATGAAAATAGAGCAGTCCCAGGGAGATGCCATTTGGTGCTCCAGAGTGTTCTCCTTCTATCTGCAAAGAAATATCACAGGAACAGCCTGTTCTCATAGTGGGATGGGAACTAAACCTCTCCATAACATTTTCAGTGCCAAGCAGCCCGTCCCCCATCTGTCTGCCAGCAGGAGAGAGAGAAAACAAATGAAAAATGGAAAGGAGAAGCGACTAGAATTTGGGCATAGGAAAGAAACATCTGCTAAAGGGACAAAAAAGAGGTGAAGAGAATCAGACAAAGAATCATAAAGGAGCTAACAGAACAAAAACGGTCCCAAAAAAATAGAGGGGGAGTGGATGTGGAAGCAGGAGGGAGAATAAAAATAAAGGAATTTTTCAGGAAGTAAGGAAACATAATGCCAGATATACTGTAGTCATTTACCTGGATTAGTAATGAGAGATTAACAGAATGACTTGGGTAACAGTGCGTTTGATTGTTCTAATGTAAGGGTTTTTTCATTTATTTTGATCTTAGCTTTTCTCAGCTTTTGAAATCCATGCCATAAAAAAAAATAAAAAAATTAAAGATCATTGTATGAAAGTTATTTTCTACATTTGAACAGGCGTTGGGGGGGAAAAAGATCAGCCACTTAAATGCAAACTTTCTAAGTTTTCTGATTATTTCAACACAAACAGATGAGCATTCCTGTGTGCCTAGATGAGAAGTGTGAGTAAAATAAGAAAGCAAACAAAAGAGAATAAAATGGAACTAAGTAAAAGATCTTTAGTCATGTAGAACATACAAGCAGCTGCCACAGAGGAGATGACCTAGCAAGGAGGTTTAATGATAACACCGGTAGGATGGACTGTGAGTTCTGAACTCTTCAGAATTAGGAATTGGGCTTTTAAAAATTATGAAATTGCCTTTAAAACCATCAGATACTGAAAATGTACAGAACATTTGATTTTGTCTTTTTTTTTTTTTGAGATAGCAACACTTTGAGCTTTGAAATATGATTCTTAGGAGTATTTTCTCTAATTTTTAACATTTTTTTTTTAGTGTAATAAACAAAAGGCTTTACTTCTCTATAAAAAAAGTCAGTAGATAGCACTTTCCTGAAAATTCTATCTGTTTTAAGGTGCACAATACAGTTCTAGGAGACAGTAAACATGGTGAGAAAGGGCTATAATACACAAAATTGGAAAATGGAAGAAGAGCAAGGAAGCTATTGGAGCCGTTCTACCTCTGAAATCTTGTGTAGTCTTCCCTCGGAATACTTTAAGTGTGACTGAAACAGGAAGGATGACCTTTCACAAACAGTTTGGTGTTGCACATTACAAAAACGTGCTAAGCTCTTTTTTGGCTTAGAAATTCAGAGGAAAAATAGGCAGTCGTAGCTTTACCGGTTATTATCCTTGGCACTCATTACCTTGGCATTTGTCATCCAAAAGACAAGGCAACTCCCATGTGCACTAGGTGTCTGAAGATTTAAACCATTACTCAGCAGTGAGCAAAATCACCGGAACACCTGTCTGGACACCCATGATTCAAGTAAATTCATGTTTGAGTTCACTTTCTTCTCTGTCCACTGGCCTGACTTCTTTGGTTCTTCAGTGCTGGTGTATATGCAGTAATTCAACTAGATCATCAGGAAGGTAGGATTTCTACCTTCAAGTCCTGACAGTTTTGCTGGCAGTTAAAACATGTCTTTTTTACTTTCTATCTTAGTTTTACTCTAAACAAAACGAGCTAGCACAATAATTCCTGATTACTTCATACATGCCATCATGAGGATGGTTAACCTAATGCTTTCCCAAGGCACTGCAAAGGAAAAGCATCATTCAACTGTTTTAGGCTTTCTGTTATTGATACTGACACACAAATGTAACAGTTAACAGTCATAAAAATAGATTACCATGCAGCATATTCCTACTAATACTCTTTATTCTGGGTAACTAATGTGCTGACTCTGTAAGTCTCTTTTCTGTTTGTTTGTGCATATATTACAAAAATTCTAAACTTTTAATAAATGTCTAAGATACAATAAAAAACATCCATTTGAACAGGCAGTACAGTCCTCAGGAATACATTACGCCAGTAGATGTTTTCCTCCCACAAACACAAATAAATAAGAGCAAACGGAAGGCAGTGTGAGTGGCAGAGCATTTCTAAAAATACCTGCAATAGTTGCACTTAAAATTACCTATAGTGTTAGAAGCAGAACTTCGGCCATACTGAGAAAGGACCAAAAACTTCTTGCATAATACACATTAGATATGCATTTTAAATCTACCTTACATGTTTTCAGTAGCTGAATCACTAAGAATCCTTTATTCACCAGGTATAGCGTGTTATTTGAAGACTTATTGCTAGTTATATCCATTTCAAAAGAAAACATTATGTACCAAACATGAGTGGCAATATAATTATGTTAAAATGATTATTTCTCTCTGTAATATTTCAATGCAATTTTCCCTTGCCCTTGTCTCTTTTACCTACTACAGATCATGACTTCTCTGACAACAAGGCAGACTAGGTACACCAACCACACTGTCTAAGACATTGGTTTTCTAACTGTTTTGTTTTATTCTTTATATTGTATTGGCGTATTCAAATAAAAAAAAATAAATAAAAATTGCCCTGGTTTGAGCAGGGCAGCTCCTAGTACTTCTTAGCAAGTTATCACAGCTGCTCATTTTAACATTAAAGGTGCTCCCAATTTATGGTCAGTCTTGAACAAACATAAATGTATCAAGTGTTTAGAAAAGGAAAAATTATTAGATCAATTTCTTTGTACACTGACATTTTGTTGTCTCATACAAATTATTATACCTCTCAGTGATGTTGTCCTGGTGGAGTATCAGAGATAATTCACAAAAGAAAATATGTTTGCCTCAAAATATAGCAACAGCATTTCACAAAAGATTTCTATATGCATACAGTTTTGATGTTTATTAATCTAACCGTGTATTTAGAATTCATATCAAGGTGTTGGAAAACTCTTGAGATAAACACATAATTCATATTTTGTACAATTATACTAATTCTATGTATTAATTTTTATTGGTTTATGTTCACGAAATATTTGCAAAAATATTAACATTCTCAATATGATTATGTATTCTAACATATTTCCTCATTAATTTCTTCAGAGCTGACCTCTGAAATGGTGACATTGTCATTATATATTCACCTTAACTTGTGCTATACTGGTTATTTTACAGCTTGGCAGATTATATAGGCTTGTGGGACTTTTTAAAATACACATGTGAATATTTGTCCAATTTTTTTAAGCGATGTTTTTGTTCACAGACTTCAAGACATTCGTAACTAGTAAATAACATGCAGTTTTCAAGAGCAGTATCTGCAATACTGATTATTTCAGACTGATTTTTGTGTTCCTTACTGCTGAAACAGATACGCTGCACAGGTTCAGGAAAGAAATAACACGACCGTCCTTTGAAACTTAAATTTGAAACTAAATTTACTATTTGCAAAATAATTTTAATATTGTTCATTTAATTTTGCTGGAGTGACTGTAACGTCATTGTATACAGCAAAGCGTAAAGATGTTCTAATATGCATTTATCTAAATACACTTACAATCTCCTTGCAACAGAGCCACAAACTGGTATAAAACAGACAGAATAGTAAAGCACTACCATTTAAGATTAGAAGGAAGAATCAACAGTATTTGTGTTCCTGTCCTTCATACAAAACTTTGGGACATATATCCTCTCCCACATTTCTATTTTGGGGAAAATATATTTAAAATTTTGCTTTCCACTGCTTACAAATTGTTTTCCACTTGGAAATTATTTTCCAGTTCCAACATCATCAATATTCTGTTCATGATTTTTGGTTGTAGAAGAATGTGAGCATTCAGTATTTGTGTTTTGGACAGTGTAGTACAGTGACTGTACATTCATCCTGAAAGATTTTGGGATAAAGCCTACGGGTGGAAAATCAAGCTATGTTCCCCTGTAATTTATCACCTAGATAACACAGGCTAAAGCAATGCTTTTAATTCTCCTTTGTACTGCTGACAGAGTCTGTAGGGATGATTTGGAATTATCATGCAAGGTAAGTGTTACTGCTTCTTCAATTTTGAATTCAGTTTCCATCAATATCTTAGGGCACTGCTAGAATCTAGGGTTACTCCAACCTGTCATACCTATGGTCTCACAATACAGATTGTCAATGCAGTCAAAAGTAAGTGGGTTGCATAATTAGTATTTAAGATGCTTTTGACAGCGAAGAATCCATTTCTAAAGGAGAGATGTTCTATTGCTTAAGAAGCAGAAAAACATAGAATATATGGATTAGAGCTTTGATTTTGGGAACAGGTCTTTCCTACTCCCTGTATCTAAAGCTGACAATTTTTTTCTCACTGTATAACAGCATAACATTTCAATGGGAGATGGACATTGACCACTCCATTCTGATCTACGAAAACTGTTTAATGTACAGTCATATGCCCTCAGCAGCTTTACTGTATTTTAGTTCTCTTCCATTTACCCTATGCTTAAGGACTAAAGTTCAGTGTTTTAGAACAACATAATGAGCTGTTGTCTCAGACATCTAACTACTATTGAGTACTTATGCTTTGGCACCATGACCAATTTAGCTACTGGGCATGACATTCAACCATCAACAGTCAGTTAAAGCATATGCAGATACTGAGCATTTTATCAGCTCTTACCTAACCTTGCCTTAAGCATGGAAAATGTTCTCTAGTTTAATACAGAACAAAAATAATCTTTAGCATATTGAAAAATAATCGAGCCTTTCAGTCTCCATCGCATCTCACACCTTCTCAGACTTTGTGATTCTTCTATGCAATTTTTATGCCCTCTCATATTTTCAATATTTGTTTTCTAAGTAAGTGATTGCTTTTACTGCTTGCAATATGGAAAGCTACTGTTATGATAGATTTAACCGTATGTATCGTTCACCTGTCATTGTCACTATTTGCTGTGGCACTTTCTATTAAGATGTTTCAGCAGCTGATGACAAAAATATTTAATAAAAGCACTGTCAGCATGACTGAATCAGATACTCTGAGATGAGGTGCACTTCTAACAGATTACAGTGTAGAGGGTGCTATAGGAAAATCAAATGCAGATGACTTGAAAGGGAGTCAAAAAGTGGACTACAAAGTGAACTCAAATTGACATAATGTTCTGAAACCCTTCTCTGAAAAAAAAAGTGTATAGAAACCAGGGAACAAGAGAAAACCTTCAGCCTTTACTCACAGGATATCAGCAAAATCTTTTCTGTGGTTCAAAGCCAACATTACAGAGCTTAGCCTACTTTCATTAGATTTACTGAGCTTTGAAGTATACACTATCATAATAAACCTTGACTAATAATGAAGCAAATTTTAATTAATCAAAGAAATGGAAGACAATAATTGGTTAGCGCTAAATCCATGCGTTTTCCATATGATTTCAACAATCCACAAAAGTGTCCAGTTTTCTATAGCATCAGTTCTCAAAACTGGTCACTGAAAGACTTTCTGTAGATACTCATGTCTCAGATGTAGTATGACAGAGAAGACAATAAAAATGTACAAATTAAGGTGCGTAACTTCTCAGACCTGGTAGCTCTGCATGAGCCTCGGGAAAGAAAATTTGAGCTTGTATCTAAGGAAAAAACCTCTTTGAACTGCACGTTTGTACATTAGTTTCACCGTATAACCTGTCATAGCTATGTGTTCTTTAAAGATGTGACCATGTTAGAGTAATTGACAATTTTAACATTTCATGTTTAGAGGGAGAACTGCACAATGAACAGTGGAGAGTGCTGCAGCTTAGTCTTACCTTGCATACTAAAATTTCAAATGGGTTTTTCCACTTGGTGTCTGCAAAACAGCTTAACTGGACTGGTTTGTGCAACTGCAGTTGTCCAAATACAGCCTGATCCAACCTGTAATGATTGGCAGAACTCACACTGACTCAGAGGGTACAGCTCTGAGATCTAGTATGGCAAATTAGCAGTTTTTTGTTGGAAGCCTATGCTATGGTGAGGAGGAGCATCACTAAAATTTTATGAAGTTATGAAGATAAGTACAGCGTTCGTTGAAAGGCATGAGAATGTTCCTTCCCTCATAACCATCCTTTATTACTAATGGTTTATTTTTCTTCTAGTTTTAGTTACTAACTGCAAGCCATTCTCATCCATTTCCATAAAAGCAACTGAAGGATTTTAGAAGACTTTCATTTTATGACGAAAATGATTGCAGGGCTGGAGCACCTCTCCTACAAAGACAGGCTGAGAGAGTTGGAGATGTTCAGCGCAAAGAGAAGGCTCCAGGGAGATCTTATAGTGGCCTTCCAGTACCTGAAGGGGGCCTACAAGAAATCTGGGGAGGCCTTGTTTACAAGGGCATGCAGCAATAGGATGAGGGGCAATGGTTTTAAACTAGAGCAGGGTAGATTTAGATTGCAAATTAGGAATAAGTTCGTCTCAGTGAAGATGGTGGAACACAGGAACAAGTTGCCCAGGGAGGTGGTGGAGGCCCTATGCCTGAAGACATTCAAGGTCAGGCTTGATGAGGCTCTGAGCAACCTGATCTAGTTAAAGATGTCCCTGCTCACTGCAGGAAGGTTGAACTAGATGACCTTTAAAGGTCCCTTCCAACCCAATGCGTTCTATGACTCTATGATTCTCTTACTCTTATAATCTTGCTCATTTTTAAAGAACAGCACTTTCAATGGATATGGCTAAAATGGCAGTATTTGCATTGACAGAAATTTCATGATTTTTTTTTTTTTTAAAAAAAAAGCTCATTTCAAATCTTAGCCAGCTTATTTATCACACTCAAGCTGCCGAGAATTGCTGTGCAAAATCTGTCAGTTTTTAAATGCCAGCTACTGCATATTCAAAGCCTGTTTGAAGTATTTCCTTGGGCTACCTCACACATAAGCAACCACGCCCCCCACAAATCCTGTCTACGCATTCAAATAATTCAGATAGCAGGGTAACAAAGCAATATTAACCTATCACATCTGAAGGGTTATTAAGGCTTTTACTTTGATTGTTTTTTTCAAGGCAAAATGGGAACACGTAACTTGCCTTTTTCAGCCTTAGCTTCCCAAATATCTAAACCCTCTCTTGGAGACTGTAGGGCCCTGTAGGTAATGATTTCTGCAGGAAGCCTTGTTAATCAAAAATTTCACTGAAATGGCTTAACAATTTCACCCACAAGAACTCCATGTTGTGAAAATTCATAAAGCTTAATTTGGCAAGCATCTCATTCTGCCACTTCAACTCCAAAGAGCAGTATCTGACTCAAAGACGAGCAGCTCTCTGTAGTTGAAGGGGTTGGTTCGGGCACGGAAAGATTATTCACAATGACTGAGAATGGCAAAATTCAGCTGCAGAAGCCAGGGCAGCCTTTGCAGTATCAATCCAACAGTATTTTAAAACAGCAGGGAAATGGGTATTTCCTGAAACAAAAAGGACTATAAAGAGGGGACAAATGCTGTCTCAGTTTAAGCAGGGATGCTGGATTTAATTCATCTAATTGCATTAAATTGCTAATAGGCTAATTCAAAGAGCCCAGCACATTCAAGAGGCTGATATTTAATTAACAAAATCACGCTTCACACAATGCCAGACAAGGGGTCAATCCTTGAATGAGGAGCTCCCTAGAGAGGAAAAAGCATGATTAATGCTGCCGAAATTTCTCATTCATTCTTCTGCTGCTAAATATCATTATTGGGAAGGACACTATTGTTTCTTAGTTACTTCATTTGGCATAGCTTTCCCTCTTTTGCTATGCTAGCTTGCCTCTTCATCTGGTCCCTGCATCCTCCCTCAACTAGATTTTCACTTGTATCTGGCTTTGTGCATTTGCAACTATATTTATAAACTGAAATAGGGCTGGACTCTGACAGTGTTATTCATGTAGGCTTCTGCCACGGTGACAGTAGTTTCACTGATGCCAATCTAGTATCCCTCTAGAAGTTCCAACTCCATGTCAGGAAAATGGCAGCATCTGGCTTTGAAGGATTTTACATGCCACTAATAATGCTGGGTGAACTTCAGAACATTCCTATAAATGCTTCAAAGTTCAGCTACTGTTCCAGTCAACCCAAAAGTCTTAGCTTTAGGATGAGACCTTGTACGAGTTGATTACCTCAGTTCAATTTTATTTGCAGGGATTGCTCAGAATGAATAAAGGTAGCGGAATCCAGCCCCTATTTGGACAGCATGCACACACAAAACTTAAGCAGTGAGAAGCTGTGGGGAATATCGATGAACACACAGAAGAGATTGTTTGAACAAAAGGTATTTTAACAAGCAAAGAGAGACTACTTGGTGAATATATTCAAGAGTCCTGGCAGGCATGATTTAATAGGTAGAATTCAGAATAATTTTCAGCCAGGCAAGTTTCTTCCTTGCTCCTTAAATCAGAGCAATTTAAATATAAGTTTACTACTGTTCAACTGAGGCAACATCCAAGAGACTATCTATAAATAGCAGTGAGGATTTTTAAAGTTAATTTTTGTCAGTGGCAAGATGCTTTCACTCCCTGCAATTATACTACTACGATGCCTGGGGCTATATTAACCACATCAGCCAGACTTCTCAATTAGCAATAACAGTTGCTTCTGGCTCAATACTTTTGATAGTTGATATTGTGCTTGTTATCCTCAAGTGTTTCATGTGAAGACTAGTGACCTGTTATTTATCACATGACAGTTATTTGGTGTCGACAAAGACCTCAAAGAGCAAGTTTGTTTATATATATGAGAATATATGTGCATAAACTTTAGGATGAAAATGTGCATTTATATTGCATGCGAAGACTGCAGCCTTCTCTCTCTGCCATTTCCAGTTCTTACAGACTCTAGTCTATGGACAATGTTCAAGAATTATAAAGTCTAACACCTTTCTATTTTAAAGAAATGACACATTTTCAAGACATATGTGGAACATACGATTCCTCCCTGCAATTCAATCCCAACACTACAGTTGTGTAAAGTATCAAGTATACAATTTTTTGAAAGAAAAATAATTAAGAATCAATTAAAAAATAGTGAGAGGGCAATGGTGAATTTGTGAATATTCCAAGAAAAAGGCAAATTACACTTATATTATATATCAGCAAATAGGTTGATAAAAAATATTTACTCATTGGACACAACCTAATTCTGTTTAAGTTTCAATAGTAGCTAGCAATATGTTCTCCTTACTTCACAACTAAATAATTGCTTTTACTTCACATTTCTGGAAACAACTTCCTTGAAAAATGTCACTTCTTTTTTCTGTTACCTAGTGTATTTGCATGATTCACCATGAATGCTCAGCAATCTGGCATATTTGGAGCTTTGGTTGCATCAACACAAGTATAGGAAAAGGAAGAAGAATATGGGCATTCTTTGTCTTGGACTTATCTATGAGCTAACTGTAAGAAAGACCTATGAAAATTCTTTAGCATCATTTGTGAATCATTAAGTTAGAGCTGACCAGCAGAATTCAAAGTCATTATTATGAGAATAATTTCAAGTAGAAATTTCAGTAAGTCACTTTAGAACAATCCTATGCTCCCCAAATAAATACTTTATAATTCTGTACACCTGATAAACAGGTAATAAACATCTGAATCACAGGATGAACTCTTTTCTATAGGTCAGCAATACCTTAAAAACAAAGATTATTTATTGGACCTCTCACTTTAAACAAAGCCTTCCGCATCTGTTCCATCCTCTAATTGCAAATACAAAAAGAACACAATCCTGAATTATACCTTTTAAAGTTAGATTAAGTGATTTAAATGCATGTGTATGATCCCCGTTCAGTGCAGTACAGGTTTGCACTTTTTTTCTTATAGCTTAATTACAAATCAAGAAAAATGTTCCTCCTTTATATGCTTAAGAGCATTCCTCATAATCCAAAGCCTCCATCTGATTCACTCCCATAAGCAGTGGCAGTATAGCTTTACTACACTTCTCTTACCTGTGACATCACTATCAGGTGGTATTTCAAACTTCATTCTAAGACAACTTTTACCAAAATATACTGCAGTATGCAAGCAGATACACATGAAGTATGTTGCAATAAATTTAACTTACAGTACCCATGCTAGCCAGTAACTGGTTAAATTTCTAACCATAATCTTTAAAATGCTACAAAACACCATTACAAATTAAAAATATTAGAAAAGCAATAGATGGCATTCTCCCTACAGTGCAGATATACAGTCCTTAAAAAATGTCCACATTCTTCTATAAGAAAAAGAATGACAAAAATTACGTTTGATTTTAGTCACTGGAGGAATATAGTTTTTCAAACTTGGGATTAAAGCTTACAAATTTCTACTTAGGCTTTTACATTTAAAGGCCATTTTAATTTTTTTTTATGAGCTAATGATCAGTGGCCTTCAAATTCATAATATAGGCCTTCTATTTAAGGTCCCCTATTAGATTTTCTATAAGCCATCTGCAGGTAACCAGATGTTAAGCTACTTTATAGCATTTCTTTCCTATTATCTTTCTACCTTTGAAGACTTAGAAAATGATAGGCACAGAGATTTAGCTAACATTTAGTTTGAGTCTGGGCCATGCAACTTCCGTAATTTACAGAAGTTCAGTGCTCAGCACCTTTGAAAGCGGCAACTCCTTGTTTCTGCAACATTCACTGGGACTTTACAGTCAGTAGGTTCTACATGGAAATTCTTAGGCTTTCAAGATCTTTCTTGCCTCATTTTATCTTATTTATCTATCACGTTATTTCTCTATGCGTAGCTCCACACGTGAGGCCTTCCTAATAATCCTGAAGTCCTAAATCTGATAGTTTTCTCACATTTTAACAGCTAGTTAATGGTCTGTGTTAAATAATTCTTCGAATTTCCTTGTGGTGCCTAACAGCCAGCAGTGAGTGAAGACCAAGACCACAGAGGGGAAAAAAGGTTCTTTTTATTCACCTGATTTTCAGATTTTCATTTCAGTTAGGACCTACTGAATAAAAGGCTTTAACTAGTAAAAACTAAGGAACCAAATAATATGTTCAATATAAAATTACATCTGCTTCACTTGGAAGCATTTCAGAAGAAAGCATAGGTAGAAAAGAGAGAGCATAAGCGCACTCTGAGGAGTAGTTACGTATTAGTTGCATTAAAAACATACAGTATTACATCTTCAGGCCTCAGAAACCACTCTGAAGTCATCAATCAAATTATCGACATAAGACAATCATTTCACACAGCGCTTCAGAACAAAGCAGAAGTATATATATATTAATTTGTATGTCTAAGACATGACCCTTTATCAAAGAGAGATAAGGATGTACTTACATTTATCCCTAGGAAGTCAAGTTTTTAAACTGGGATTTGAGGATGTGTTTAAATGGAGCTTAGGGTAAGGATTTCTCTCTGATTAGGACATGCATCAGCCTTTGTCTTGATAATATATGACATACCAGAGCAAGGCTTTACAGCAGCTCTGCGACCAGAAAACTCGAAACAATGGTGGGGTCCAAGGGGACTGGACTGGTTTAAATACATTCAAAATATTCTGCCTGCTTGACTTTGTAGCAGGTAGACATTTCTTAGCCTCTGCGTGGAGTTATACTGGATTTCCCACAGCTAACTTACCAGATTTTTTTGCAAAGCATCCCTCATGTGCTTTCCACTCCTCAATGGGAAGTGCCTCTTAATGAACTCTCCAGGACAGTATCTCCATTTCCTTCCTGCACATCCACAACAGCTTTTTGTAGCCATGCTGTCATATGTAGAGGCTGTCCAAAGTGGGGGATGGAAATCTTGACAAAAAATATTTTAACCATTTAACGCTTTGAACTTGCTTCAGATACTATAGTAATAAAACCAGAAATAAGTTCTTAATGATGGGACCTTGAGTCATCAAGAGATTTGAGATAGATCTACCTTGGATTTTTTCTCATAGTTTGTGGCTTTTAAAGGCTGAAATGCCTTTTAAACTCAAAAGCCAAGTTTGTAAGCTTTCGCTTTTTCTTTTCCTAAGAAAACTAAAACTAGGCCAGAGGAGGAAAAAAAGGGTCTATCCTGTGTCCATACAAAACAGATGTTTGCTTCCAAACTGTGTGTCAGTCACTCTGTGACTCACCATTATAGCTTTACAGACCACTCCAGTGCTTCAAAAAGAAATTTTTCTGTTTCTTCTGCGATCTGACTGCGTGCTCCTCATGTTTTTCACCATTGCTTTTGCAAGCTGCGTGTTTCCCAGCTCCCAGTTCCTGTTGGCTCCCTCCTTGGCCTCAGATTAAATGAAGCTTTTCTCCTCCACATATAATTTGTTCCAAAGGAATTTTCTCCTGTTTTGAAGGCATTCCTTCTTCCTTTAACAAATGTGTCTTCTTTCTTAACAAATATCAACAATAAACCAAGAAAAAAGAGAACAGATACTGTCTTTCACAGGATTATCTACATTATCTTGTTCAGTTTCTCCTTTACAATGGAGAGGAATCAACACTTTTGGAAACCTGATACAAAAAATTGGAAGTCAGTACTGTAGCCTCACAGCAATGAAGGAAACTATTCAGCATGCACAAATGCTATATAATGTGGAAGGACAGTTCTTTTGGTGAAAGCATTAGTCTAGGACCTCAGAGACCAGATGTTTACTGTGACCGTGGCAAAGTCACTTAACCCTTTCATCCTCCCTATTGCACTCTATTGCTACTAAGATGTCCTATCTTATATGGCTGGTCTGAGGATGAGAACCCAGGTGGAAAATACAGCAGTTTGGTACATGTTAGTAACAATAGCTGGATAAGAATCTGAAAGAGACAGTTTGTCATTGATCAGATCCAAAAAGAAAAGCACACACCCTGAATTGCTTCAGGTTTTAACTAGACAGGACATTTGGCAGAGTAGCTCTACAGCCAATTTTTTTATCTACATGGGATCTTGGAAGTGCTGGAGGACCAAGAGTACCACATCACTCCAGAGATACAAAAGATTCTTCTATATATGTTTGTGCTGAAGTTGTTAGGCAAAATTAAATTTGAGAGGATCAATATGTAGGATACAAAATAGAAAATAAGCAATAAGCAACCCCAATATGGTGCATGCATAACTGACTTTCAGGATTATAGGCAGTAGCTCAATGTATTAAGATACTCTTCAGAATTAATGCAGTCACTTACTTGTAAGCAAGATTTGGCTTGCAGTGTACCCTAGTCTAGCCAAACCTGTAGTACTGACTTCTCAGAGAGCAAATAATTTCAGTGTTATATACGGTGTTACAATTTTCAGGACCTCCAGTCTGTTGCTTCTGATTGAATGTCACTTAAGTCTCTTTATTAGCTTCTGGAAAAGTGCTTCTTAGACAACCTGCTACCTAATAATGAGGCAGACAGAACTTCCAGCTTAGCAGGTCAGTGCAGGAAAACCATTTATTTCTCACTTCAATAAGCTTAGCTGAGAGGCTCATCTTGAGCCTACTAATGACCCACTTCATAGTTTCCACGCCAAACTGTAAGTATAACAGAGTAGCCTCCAATATTTAAAACCTAACGTGTAGTTTACTATTTTTTCTTTAAGGAACAAAGAAAGAATATTTTGTGAGCACTGAAAACTCCATCGGTGGCAAAGTCCTGCATTTTCTTGTCCAGCTATACTGGGAAGGAAAGAAGATGGAGACAGTCATGGATTTTCTCATCACAAATTGTATAGGAGGCTCTGTCAGTATACAGCATTCACAGACAGGACCACAGATGACTTGAAGTTGTCCTGCTTGTTTAAAGTCTGCCACAGGCTGCTGTAGTGACCACAAGTGCATGCTTGCTTTTTTACCAAGAACAAAACTACACCTTCTGTACTTCCCCAAAGCTCTTTCACAGATAATTATTATGACTGATTGTCACTTTTCATTCACCATCCCTGGGTACATAAAGATAAGCCTGTAACTTTACAAAGTCATTTATAAATACTGTAACATACATAAGCATTTTTGATCTCGCTGTTTTATCAAAAGCTATTTGCATTATCTCTTCACACTAAGAGACCATTATGCTCAGATACCCTTAACACTAGGTAGTTCAGTTACAAAAACCTAGTTCCAAAATCTATTTAGCCCCCATGCAGATTCTTTGGAATGTGAATGTGAGTCAGCCCCACTGCAGTGATGTGCAGCTAAACGTCACGCTGCAGGTACGGTGGCCTGCAGAGCACAGAACAAAACCTTAGTAGCACAGATCGTAACATTAACTAACATATGCAAATTGCTGTTCCATTAAGTAAGCAAAAATACTTTGTCTGCTGAAAAAGTATAGCAGACAAGAAAATAAATATTTAAAGTATCAAGTATGTGAGTTTTCAATGTCTACATTTTTACAGATTTTAAGACTAAATGCAAAAATATTAACCGACACTGATATCAACATAACATTTCAAGCTGGGGAAATAAAGAGTGAAAACCAGTTTATTATTTGAGTGATACAGGTAAGATGCTCATCACCACTTTTCTCTCTTCCTACTACTAACACTGAGAGGTAAGTTAGCTCTGTCATCCTCAGATGGACAGTGAATACTGAGGTGAATAGGCATCAGCAAGAGATTTGCTGTAAGTAACTAACATTATGGCATGTTTGATTTCTAGAAAATGATATAACAACCTGTTCAAGTAGAAAAGAGAGTCTCACATCCTACTCCATCATAAATATGTTTTCATTTGGGGATCATGATAGTATGCGATTTTATTTTTTTTTCCTTGCCATTCTGTTGCAATAATAAGCACTATAGAAAATGGCATTTGCTGCTGCCTACTTCAGCAACAGCAAAATGAAAAGTAATCTTAAGCTCCTCAATATTTTTGTCACACAAAAAAATGTGAGATCAACTTGTCTGTAGAACAGTGCACCTTATCGATATAACACTGCCACAGGATAAGCAAAGAAGAGGAAGAAAAATAAAGTTGTGCTGTCATTGCATAAACTAACAACATAAAAATAAATGTACCAAAGAAATAGACTCTTTAAAAAGTGGGATTTCTCTGGTAACCTAGAGCTTTCAGTATAGGTCAGGTGATACATTCCAATACTAATGAGGAAAACCATTTAATTAAGAGAACAGTGGAGCAACAAGGATAGATTCTATCACAACAGGATAAACAGATAAGCATTAAAAATATACAATATCATATAATGCAAGTATTCAATATAAAAGGATTGCACACAGTTTTATATTGTCCTGACGAAATTGTCAAAATTGCTGTCATAAGAAAGAAGACCAACAGAGAATCTGTTTGGATCATTTGACTACCCACTGCAGGCTAGCAATTTTAATTTATGATGCTGGTTTTATTCCAAAATGTTGAGCAAGCCGCAACCAACGGAAACAACGGGCAAGTCAGATAAGTGGTTCAAATCATATACAATAATTAAATCCAGCAAGTAATGAATAGGGATGGAAAAACAGATTTAAATCATGTGGAGTGAATAATGGCAAAAGAGAAAAAACTACCTAGAGATACAGTATTAATGAAGAAAAAAACCATTTCAAGAAAAACTTATTTCAAGAAAAAAAGCGTAAGTGGGATATAATAGGTAGATAATGAGAAGTTTCTGTAATATTACTGGAAATGAAATAAAATAATCCAAATTATGTCTCCTGGGGAAGCATACAATGCAAAGCTTAACCCTAAATTTTAGAAGACTGTGGAAATATATTGCTCATACCAATAACCTGAAATACCTCTACTTCTTTGCTTCAAAATTGTAATACCTCATGAGAATACTAGTGAGAATGCTCTCAATGGATTTAATGTTGTTATTATTCAGCACTTCTCCAAGTGTGAGGACTTCGAAATAGAACTTTATTTTTAAATCTTTCTAAGTCTTCTGTGAGACTTTAGAAGTTATAGTACAATTTAGTTAAATCATAGGTGTGTTTATTTTTTTCTGTTTTCACTAATTCATGAAAACCTACTATTGAAATGACTTCTTCCTCATAAATTAGCATTTTTTTGTGTCATATAAATATTTTCCCCGTAGTTAGGAATAATTGCCTTCATGTACTCATAGCAGCCCTGGTACACTACCACTGAGAAGGCTATCAGAAAAGAGAGAAAAAAAGATTCAGGGGATTTTTCCAGGAATTAGTGTTTTCATATTTCTTGATGGTGTGTGAAATTTGGCAATCGAGTAATAAACAGGATACCTTAATTCACCCTGAAATGAATGCATTTGGTATCCCAGGTCTACCTCACTACAGTAGGTAGTAACAGTTGTCATCTCAAGGGCATAGTTTGTTCCAACTCCTTACATTCTGTGCAACACCAAAAAATATAAGTTGGTTTCATGATGCATGCCATAAAAGTGGGTTTTCACACCTGAGTTTTAATATGCTTCATGTTTTTTTCAGCTGTTTAACAGCTCTAGAGACATAAAACAGCCAGATTTTTCTTTTAAATATATATAACATGTATTCTGTTACCTAAAAGTCCTGGTGCACAACATTAAAACTTGCTTTTTCACATGGCACTTTTAATTCTAATGGCTTTCAATATTTTCTTTCTTTAGACGTTATAACACTCCAAGAAAAAAAAAGAGAGAATAAAAATAAATATAGACGCAGAGAAATGCATATGCATACAAACACACAAATACACATTTTTATATATTCCGATTTAATTCAGAGGATCATTAAATGCTCAGAATTTTAACTGAATGTCAGCAGAGAAGTACACTTCAGATTATTAGAGAAGTAATAAAATAACTGAACTCTGGGGCTGTTCTTCACTAATACAAACTCTCACGTGTCAACTGATTGAGTGGCCTATGGAAATTCATGCCAACAGATCCAGACTCATGCCTTCAGTTTTCTTGCACTGCTTTCTCTTCCAGTTTTTATTTTTGCTGTCAACATTTAAATATTCTTCAGTATATTAAAGATTTTAGCTACTTCCTCCCAAACAACAATCTTGTCTTATAAACATGCCCTTAATATAAGCAGAGGAAAGCCACATTTAGAGCTTTTTCTGCTTTGGCAGATTAGCTGGAGATAAAGTAGTTCAGCATAAAAAAACGTTGTTTGTTTTCTGAGATAAAAGTTTCCTTATATAACCACCCCTGAGCCCATGAAGTGTTCTCTCTCTCTCTCTCTCACTCTTTGCATTACCAGCCATGGGAGACAGGGAATTTAAATTGTAGCAGTGAGGTCACTTAGAGCTCTTCCCATGCTCAAAGATATGAGAGTTTTAGATACTCTTTTTCATAAATACTTTGAGATTGGACCTCTCATATATGCATCTTACTTTAGTGCCTCATTAGAGAAAAGGAGTGAATACGTAAACACGTCATCATGATTCAGAGGAAGAGATTGGATCTGGATGACAAGAGCAAACATGCAGCTTAGGAGGGCATCAGTTTGGTGTAGAAGCTTTTATGCTTTAGTAGTTATTAGTTGCAGCATCAACAGGTACCCATACAACAGTAACTGAAATACAAATGACTGATGGCTGGTGAGAGAATATTTGTCTGGCATCAACAAGTTTCATTATTCAAAAAAAAGCTTTTTCTTTGTCTTCATTTCCTTTTCATGGAAACCTACTGATGTTCTAATTAGGGATACTGAACATTAACAAATTATAGTAAGTTTAGTATATCACAGTTATTCACTTCAATATTTATCCTTTCCCTCACACTACTAGGAGCATATCACAACATCTATCAATTTCCCTTCAACAAAGGCATCAGAATCGATATCCATTACTACACATTGCAGCTTCAGATACAATGTCTCCCAACAGCATCCTTACAGGCTCAGCAGTGCTTCCTGTGTGTTTAATCCTATCAATCAGTAGTACTGTGTTTGGTTTGTTCCATGCTGCTTTTCATACTCTATTAGAATTATTTCAGATCTTCAGTTGACATCACTCCTGGTGAAGTGAGGGATTTTCAACAAAGTATTTTAATGATTATGTTCTTCAAGGAATGGTGTTTTGTGCCCTCATCTCACAGTAACAGGCACAGTAACTCAGCATACTATACGTGTTAGTGCCCTGCATCATAAAAATGCAGGCAATAAAATATATTGTCTGCCTTTAAAGAAAAGTTCAAAATAAACTCAATAGGTAATAAATTCGGCTGCCTCCTGTTTTGAGGTTCAGTCGGCACCATCTCTCAGAGCTTTACATCTTCCAAGACAATCGTGGGGAATGGTTCCCATGACAGGGGTTGACAGCTATGACAAAAAGATTTCTGTTTATAGGGGCAAGACATTCTTTCCATAGAAGCTAATTCCAAAGAATCATCACTTAGGAAAGGGGGATGTCCTGAGAAAAAAATGAATGGTATTCCTCAGAAAGCTGTATCTACCAACACCTGGAACAAAAAAAGGGTCATAAAGAAAGCCTATAGTCATATGCAAAGCTAAAGACAGCGATCTAACACTTAAACTCTATTTGTCTGAAGCCCTAACTCTTAGGAATAGTTCCAGTTCCCTATTTTAAGCTCATAATGATTAATCTTTGGCTTAGGACATAGTGTGTTCTAGCAAAAACTGGCACAATAGGGGAACTGGAAGGGAAGGAAAGAATCTCATTTGTAAATATTTCTTAATTGCTTCTATTCTGGCCTTTGAAACATACACTTTTCCACCAAGAAATGGCATCTTTATTTTCTCCCTCCTGAAGCATAAATGAAAATGTACTTCCTCTGTTAATATTGGGTGGTTTGGGTCTAACTAAAGCAGTATACAGAAACAGATCATGTAATAGCTAGCATCTCACAGAAGCATCCCAATGATAGGTTTTACTTCTAAATAGGCCAGTCAGGAAGCTCAGGCCAGGAGCAGATTGTTAAGGCATTCTTCCTACAGAAGCAGCATGACAGTATATAACCACGTATGAAATCCTCATACTGCTGAAGCAAGACAATTGGGATGCCTGGAAGTTGTTAAAAACTTCCATGCATGAATTCAAATTAATTGCCTCTTACTTTGAGAGCAAGAGGTAAAAGGAGACTTTTCATACATCTATTTATTTCTGAGGAAACACTGGGTATTATGACACAAATATGTGTGTGAGGGAGCAACTTACTGTCTTTTGCTCTCTTTATTCAAGACAGAAAGTAGATTGAGAAAGCTGGATGGAGCCAAGAAGGGCTAGAAGCTGGAACTGTGTGTTAGCAAAGCACAAGCAGATGCAAGGAAAAAATTGTGCTTTCTTGTCAAGAGCAGTCAGCTGTGTGGGTGCATATTCAGGCAGTAGCATTTCACAGAAAATAGCATCTCCCAGAGAAAATGAAATGTCTTAATGCACCACCTAGCCAGTGACGGTCATCTTCTTTTGATTTTACTCCTTTTGGAAAAATCTTTCCTTTTGTTGTTTTCTCCAAAACATTTATCATTATTCATAGTCATTGAAACAACAGACAGAGAAGTCAGTGGGTTTGAATAGCCAACTGCAAGTCACTGACTTTGGTCTGTATACAGGAACTGTAGCACATACCATTTTTCTAGTCCTAGAGGCGAGGAGATGAGTTTGGGATTAACATTTCAGAACTTTTAAGCCTTTCATGAGACTGAATCGAACTTTTTGGAAACATTCATGACAGAATGATGAGAAAAAAAAAAGAGCTTAGAAAACTCTCTATGAACAGGGAGCTTCTTCCACAAGGCTTGTTCAATACTGACATAATTGAAATGGATTTCATTACTGTCAACTAATGTTTTTTCACTGTGCAAAAGGTGGAATTCACTAATCCATAAAATCATATACAAACCATACAAGCCACATACAAAGGAAAATTCATAAAATATACAAATAGGAGTTAGCTCAGAATTTTCCAGCTCTGGTTAAAATAAATAATGGCCAGTGCTAGTAGGACAATCAATTACATCTCTTTTTTAACATGGAAAAGAGATTTACCACCTGTGTTCTGGAAAGAGAAGAAAAACAACAGCAAAAGACTTTTTCCTCATGATCTGACTTACAAATTAGTAGTAGCTTGCAAGTCCCACACTAGGCAGTGGCAGCGGGAAAAAGGCCAGCGTTACTACTTGTAGTAAATGCAGTTTTAAGGGGCATGCAGGTTTAGTGCCCACCAAATGACTATTTGTGATTGTTTCTAATGAGTCCTGGAAGACCCACAAGCAGAGTGAAAACCTGTTCTTTAACAGTGCTTTACTGTTGTGTTGCTTCCTGGGAAGCTCTTCAGAGAATCCCCAAATCACCTCTTCTGTCTTCACAGATTTCTTCCTTGGAATCTTTCTTTACATTTGATGGGTCCTAAGAAGAAACATCCTAAATTCCTCCCCAAAGTCTTGTGAGTTTCTTCTCTTCCATATCCTGCAGTGTTTTAGCCTTTCTACAAGTTTCTTTACCAAAACTATTTCACTTTTAGAGACAGCAAACCTCTTCTTTGAATATCAAAAATTGCACTATCATGTAGGTATCGCATAAGAAGTATACAATTACATCTGTGCACACTACAGGACTGAATCCAAAAAGCACAAGCAAGCATTTGACAACACAGAGGCATAAACATTTCTCTAAATAATAATTTTATCTTCAAGCCACATTCCCTCTGTTTAAAAGTAATACATACATGAGGAGCCAATATGGGGCTAAAATCTTCAGAATTGTTATTTGAAAGTCAACTGCTGAAATCTGGTACTGAGAGCTGTCATCTGCTGCCTGCCTATTAGCTGCCAATAGATTTTCATTTCTATTGCCATGGCAACACAGGTTGGCAGAACTCATGGAAAAAGAAAGAAAAGTGTTTTAAACAGCCAGAGCTTTCAAACTTTGACCCAAGAAGGAATTTGCCTTTATTAGCCATAAAGGTCACACTGAGAGAGTCAGGCAAGAATAGTGCGTGCCATTGCCCCTTGTTCCAATCTGCCAGCTGTCAAAATCATGAACCTGGCCTCTGGATGTCATACGTACCTTCTGGCTGAGGCAGCTACCTTCCCAAGAAAATCAGACATGTTGGGGGAGTATGAATACCTGAGCTTGGTTTCACCTGGAAGGAGGACATTGCTGGAGAACACACCACATGCAGGAACATGGAAAGGGCTTTACAAGCACCACAGCCACTTGAGGTCTCACCTAAAGACTCACATATTGTATCCAGAAAATTTATTAAACTATATGAGCTGCATTTCCCATTGCAAGCATAAAGCATATCTGAAATAATGGAAAAATAAACTCCTTCGATGCCTGTTGTATATCTTTATCTATTACTTCCATTACAGTATTGCTATAAAATACTAAAAGGAGTTAAAACTTACCTAGCTTTAAGGTGGACCTTGCCCTGCTCCAGATTTAGTAGCCATTTCCTAAGTCTCTCAGGTAACTGAAACATTCATGTAACTGCTTGTATTACACCTGACAGTGACAGAGTAGAAATGCAGTTTCTATAAAACAATTGCTAGCTTTCTCCCATCCAGTTTTTCTCTCTGATATTTTGAAAATTGATTCATCAATTTAACTTCATACATGGCAAGATGTCATTAACTGGGGAAGTTATCCCAAATTTTCCACTTTTTTCCCAGGTATCATTCATAATTTTGAGCAATCATTTGACTTTTAAAATTAGCACAAGGAAAACTACAGTTTAATTACTTATTTGAATCTGCTACTGATGACAGTTTAGTCAGCTGTTATGGGCTCTATATTAACAGAATTTAATGGTGTCTTGCTATTGACTACTTGGACCCTCTGTCTTATTATAGCTCCACGTGCATTTTTTTACAGACTTAGCTGATGCTGATTTTTTTTTCCCTATTTTTTTAAACTATATGAGCTTTTCTTTCCTCCCTCTTACTTGAAAAACACTAAGAGACTTAAACACATTGAAGCTTCTGCAACACTAGTTTTCTTCACTTAGTACATCATCCCCAGAGACCATAAAGAAGTAAATCGATTCTGTGTGCAGGTATTGTACCTGCATTCACAAAATGTCCCAAACTACCACCTTAAACACAAACTGCCAGAGAAAATGGAAAATGAATAAGCAAGTACAATATCCAAAAAGCACATTCTGCTTCTGTATCTCTTGTCTATTACCAGAAGATTTGCAGCAGCTCAGTCCTAACCTATAGTATCTTTCATGATGCTACTGCAGAGTAGTTTTGATTTGGGTTAGGAAAAGGAAACACGATTTGTCTGGATGCTTGGGGTTTTGTTGTCGTTGTTGTTGTCAAACTAATGTTTAAAAGCTGAAAAGGCAAGGACAAAAAATAAGTAACAGTCTCGTGCCTCTGTGACACAGGTATCCCTACATACCTGTCTGATTCTTGTTTTAAAGAATTCATTAAAGTAACAGATGTTACAGTTTGACATGTCACTTTCAGCCCAATAGGGTGAAACGTCAATCAGGGTTAGCAATGGGGTATCGCAGCTATTATTTCAGGCATTTAATAGTAGCTTTTCATAAAAGTGACGTGAACAACTCTTTTCCCTCCATCCTATCTACTATTTTTCACTTTTAAAAGAGTTTCCTCTGACCTATATCACAACTGGATGAAAAGTCATGGCATTTAAAAATAACAGTCTGGTCTTTATTTGGATTATGGTATTAGAAACTTTAGGATTGTATTTCTGTTCTTCTGATGATGTATGTGAAGGCTAGAAATGGCTTTCTTGAAATGAATGACATGAAAGGATTACATAATCATGTAATCAGCTGCACATAGGAAATTAAAAGCAAAACAAGAAACATAACACGATTCACAAGAAAATTCAAACATTGAGAAGTTGCAGTGTCATTCCTTTGCCAGCTCGCAGAGCTTGGGGAAGCAATTAGTATCTGATGACCTGCAGACATTTACCCTATCTTGATAATTCATGTCAAAGTAAGCCTAAGAATGAAACAGTTTTATTCTGCCCTGACAGCTCTCCTGAGTACTTCCTGTGACCAGGAGAAGGATCTCAAGAGGATCGAAGGCACTCTAAGAAGTGAAGAAAATTAAGTAAGGGAGCTCAGGAATGATGAAGGTGGATATAGCAAAAAGAGGCAAGGACAGAAGTGACATTCAGAGAATTAGGAGACAGTGGAAAGTGTTCAAGGTAAGTGGAGATGAAGAAAGACATGTTATCTTTTGCCCAGTGGAAACAATTGTGTTTCAAAAAATGTCAAGACACTGCTAAAAAGAGGGAGCAAGGACACAAAGAGGAAGTTTAAAGAAAAGAGTGGTTCATGAAACTGCCAGACAAACATCCCTCATAAACTATAGGCTAAAATTTTGTCAACAGCTACTGCGGTGATTGAGATGCGTAACCACTGGCACTTTCACTGCATCATTTCCTTGCAGTGTGCTGTCAGGGCGTCCTAATACACGCCTCCTTTCCCAAATCTAGCAAGCCATATTTAGGCCTATTTATTTCAAATACTATAATCTCAGACTTCTTTGCCATTCCTACCGTCTCTGAAAATACTAAGCATTAGCCACATGAAGTTTTCAGTTTCTTAAGTTGCTATTTTTTACACTTGAACATTTACAGCATCTTAGAAAGTTTAGGTCTTATCCTAAGACAAAAGATTTTCATTCCTACTATTTAATTTTTAATTGGTTAAGTCAAGTACCAAGTCACCATCTTCTGTTACAGTTACATGACAAAAAGATTGCTTGTACGTGACTAAGTTTTGAGATAGACTGAATAGAGCAAAAGAGAGGGGCATCCTTACAGCCATCATGACTGACCCCCTATCAGACAAGATACATGCAGAGCAGGCATGGAGTGAAGTATCACTTGATGCTCCTGACTTACTTGTCAAGACCAAGGGTCCAAATGCAGAAACCTACTGAATAAAAAATACAGGGATATATTGAAGCCTCTGCCAGACATAAGGATGAAAGGCACAGCCTCGTTATTTTTCTGAGCATTTCTGAAAGGCTTTTCTGAAGCTCTGGACTCCAGTTCTGGGGAGTTCTGGATGGACTTGAATTTGTAGCTGAAGAGAACACAGCAAATGCTATTTAAAAACAATGTGGACCCAGTGCAAAGAGAGGGGAATTTTTCTGGGATTGTCTCCAAATACACTAATTGTTGACTAAGCTTTGCAATTGAGTGAGATATTATTTTTAGTTGCTTCAAAACTCATCAATTATTTCAGGGCTACTGGCAAAGTTGTGGCTTCCCAAAGGCCTGGTAAACCCAACATCATAGATTAACTTCCTCTCTCTAAGCCAAGCATGCCAAAATAATGCTTCCGTAATTCTGTCAGTCTCTCTTTCTCAAAGCTTCAAGAGCCAGTTATATGGAGTGTCAATTATAGAGAGGATTCATCTTTAGCAAGGGTTTCTAGAGTCACTTGGGCATGTCACATGCCAGTAGGGAGATTGCTCCTTGCAGTGGTCCTTCCAGAACTTGACAGTTACCTACGTTCAGTGCTCCTGTAGAGAATGTGTGATTTCATTATTACAGGCACTCATGGAATTTTATTCCCCAGCAGCAGCACACGAACAAAACTTTGCCTAAAAAAGATTTACAGAAATGACTCTTTGGTGCAAACATGGTCACATCATACTTTGTATTTAGAAGCTGCTGAAGTATGAATGATTTTTGCTCCTCAGAGAATTCCACACATGGTGTTACTGCTTCAAAGAGCCCAGCGCAATAGCGTCTGTTCTCTAGCAAGCATCTCTCAGAATGCCAGTGACAGTTCTCTCCTAAGTGCTTTGTCTCAAAAGAAACATGTAACTAAGTTCTTGACACATTTTAAGATTTTTTTTTGCCATCATGCAAAGTGGGACAGAATTCTCCATTTAGAAGAAAATGCAATTATTTTCTCAAGGCATTTATTTAAAAGAAATATATTTTGCTATATCAAAGGGTGAAGAGAGTGGTCACTGTGAAGTATTAAAGAACAACAAAGATACTTCCCAGTGGATGAAGTTTGGAGTAGAGGTAAAGAAAGTGAAGGACAGGCTGATTCAAAACTTACTGTACAAAGATAGCATTAAGTCTTCTTTTTTTTTGTGTATTTGTTTATTTATCATTGGTGGTTTGCAAAACCACGCTAATTCTGGTCATGCATTTTTTATAAGCTGCGCTGCCAATCAAGTTGAAATCTGTGGAAAGTTTGTGATGAAGAATTAATCATTTTTAAAGTATTATGTAATAATTTCTGTGGAACATTTATCAGGCTAAAGAGTATTTTATCTGTCTGTTAGAGAGTATATAAATTGGTGTTTTCAACATACTAAAGCAACTTGGTAAGAGAATGTAAGACATTTCCATTCTCCAAAATAATCTATTGGCAACAGGGCAAATAAATATTAGAAAGATAAGTGCATTAGCACTTAAAGTGCCCAGAACAAGAGAAGTTGAGGCAAAATCTATGATATTAGACAGAAAATATTATCTTGCCAATGCTTTTACACAGAATTTTAATTGGCTGCATAGCGAGTGCAAATTACCATTTGTGATTTGTTGCCACTATTACAATGTTTCATTACAGTAAAGTAGTTTTTGGAAAAACACCTAACAGATCTGCTTCATTTTCTATATCCAAGTGCAGAAGCTCTATGACAAATGGTAATTGCTGTATCAAAAAGATCCAACTAATTCTCAGCATTTCACATTCACACTGCTGTGCCACAACAAAGAAATTGATAAAGCAATTGTTTTACAATATTGCATTGGAAAAGAACAAATAAAGATTTTAGTCTGATTTTTCACTGGCAGCGGTGGGACAAGTGAGGGAAGAAGGTTGTTTTAATCTTTCACTACTGGTTGATGCTGGAAGTGATGCCTCTCTTTTTCTTCTTTAATATGCGGCTTCAGGGGAAAAATGCTGGGAAGAACCAGCCAGAAATTGCAGCCCAGAGACACTGCTGTAAAAATAGATCCCTGCATGTTGAGGGAATGTCTTGATTATATTTTCTCAGCCTTATGCTGACTGCCCTTTCAATCTAACCTCCTCCCTTCCTCTTCTTCAGTCACAGCAGTTTTACTCCCCATTTGGACCTCTTTTTATCTTCTTCCTCAGTCTTATCCCTTTTTTCCTACAGTGTCTCACTCCATTTTTACAGTATTATCCCCTAACTAGAGCTGGCTAGGGAAAAAATATAAAATATGTTGAATCTTTTTAGAAAGTTTACTCTGTTTTGCCCTACTACTTTAACCTCAACACTTCAGCCTGATCTTAAGACTGCACATGTCCTCTATTCCAAAAAGCTTAGTTCTCTGAACTTGCATAAAGCCATATGATCAGGAGGCTGGGCTGTTGGTTACTCTCTGGCAAGTACTAGTATGCTGTCCACTGTAATTCTTCCCTAATATCAACAGGAGCATCTTAGTAAGGGATTTCAAAAACATCAGCTAGAGACTGTAGCAGATAATACATAACTTTAAAGGTTGAGAGAGCTACAGGCTTTGTCCCAAAGGGAGCCTGGTCTGTCTATGTAGAGTATGTTGCCAGAGAACACAAACAATGGCTATGAATATGCCCCCAAAGATTGGTTCACGGGATAAGAGAAAGACTCTTTCAGTATATCTAGCATGCATATGTCGCATCTGGTGCTTTGATATGATGTACCTTTGTGTTCATCTAAGTGATCTAGAGAAAAGAGTAATAATGATGTCACCAAACATAAAGGTGGTGTATTCTTTTCTTTTCTTGTAGCATAATCAGCTTCCAGATTGAATGGTATCAAAGGAAACAATCTCTCCAAAAACAAAACATCTCCTTCTCTAGCAGATAAAAAAAGCACTTAAGTTTGCCTGCTTTGCCAAAAGTACTTTAAAACATTAATTCGTAGAGACTTCATTTACTTGGACCTTGCTATCACCTCATCTCCCTCTGTTCATCAGCAGCCATCATTAATCCCTCTCGAACTCTAAAGGTTAATTAGGACTTAATTGTTCTCCTTTACAGTGACTGGTACATACACTCCAGAGATTCACGGGCATCTTCTAGTAAAAATGTACACTCTTGATACTGAAGTTATGAAATAAAAAACACATGAAAACCACCACCTTTTATCTAGAAGGAGAATCAGGGAAGTAGTGGAATCGGCAAAAGATGCCTGATGCATATCATTAATTTAAAAGACTTACTTCCCATGAGGAAACATCCCTCCCCAAGTCTCACCCATTTTCTCCTTTTCCCTGAAGAAGAAAACAGTATGAAGGATGTTCAGACACCTATAAGATTACTAGTTTTTCCCTTTCATTATAATTAATTAACTAATTAATTAAACTCAACCATTACCATTTAGGATATGCTCTGAAAGAACTTATTTGAATATTGATAAGCAGTTACCATGGCAGGATTAAATAAAATCCAACCAGTAACTATATAACTTACATTAAGCAGTGGGGTGTCTTGAGAAAGAGGTTTAAAAGAATTGTGGGGAGGAAGATAAAACTACCCTTGTGATTTGTATTTTTCATATCATATGCAAAATACAGCAGTAACTGTCAAACTGCAGCAGCTGAACAGTTTATGAAATTTGTTACTAGCATTAGCTGTGGGTTTCAACTTTGTTACTCAATGCTCAGGTTTAGTGTTCAAGCAGAGTCACCACTCTGCTCATCTGTGTATCAGTCAGATATGGAAATGTGCAAGTGAATCGTAACAGGAACAGAAAAATATCCTCTTACACATATGTCTTCAGGATCTCAGGCTTTCTTTTGTGTTCTTTGGCTTTAGGTTTCCTTTCCTGCCACCACAGATGACAGATTCAGAAGATGCAGTAGATCGGCATTACAAGTACTTCAATCACCATTTGGTGACAGACTAAAACTCTATGTAGAGTTAAAAATGTTGAATTATTTAATTCTAACATCTAGTCATTTTTAGTACATTTGTGTTTGTTAGATTTTCATTATAAGTGACATGTAGGATTAGCTAGACTTTCAGTCTTAACAGAGGCTGTTTTCTGACAAAAATTAGTTTTCTTACAGAGCCAGTGCTTAACTTTTATTCTCTTTGGAGAATGAATATCTAAGAAACCATTTGGAAACAGGAAAGTTTAACTTCATATTTTGATTTAATAACAAACTTGATAACGGCCAACATATAGTAACATAAATTGAATCTGTGTTCACAGATAAAATTCCATATTGAGGGGGGAGTTCTTCTTAGGAAAGACTAAACTATACCTAAAAAAGACACTTGTATTCTTCATCTGGCAACTGTACTCTAAAGGAATGATTGAATGGACATGAGGGAGATGGAGAAAAAGGAAGGAATCATTTGAAAGGAAGAGAAGGTGAGGAAGACAAAGGTCATATGGTATTTTTGTCAAATTTCCTCTCAGTTATGAAATCCTGTGCAGGAAACAAAGAGAAAGCAGAGAATGAGGAAGGAATGACAAGGAAGCAGCTGAAGGTGGTTTGAATAAGATTTTTAGTAAGAAGATGGCCAAGAAAGAGAAAGCTGCACCAATCTGTGCATGCTGTTGTCATCACAGATACTTTACAATGTGACAAGAGGAGAGGAGCAATATTCAGATGAAGCTTGAAGTTGCTTTAGCAATCTTGAAATTCAGCAAGAGGGCAGAAGAGCTATAAACAAGAAGCTTCTAAGGAGTTAGGAAACAACTCCTTAGTCAAAGCAAGGGCAAAAAGAGAGCTAGAGAAGATGGGGGTTGAAACTAGGTGATTTTAAGGTCCCTTCCAACTCAAGCCATTCCATGATTCTATGACTATGAATATGCAATGTTCATGCACCACAATACGAGAAAAGAAAGGCCATGTGATAGGAGACTTGAAGAGGCTGATGGACAATACTCACTAAGATCAGCTGATTAATAAGATAAGGAGCAAAGATTAATAAGATAAGGAGCAAATGTCATGCTTAGTAAAGCCCAATATCTCATCTGGATCATGTAAAATCACATAATCACATTAAAACAGAGCTTGAGATTGATTGACAGTGTGGACATGTAGTCAAAAGTCCATCTTTGGGGAACAAAATGGCAGAGGACAAGCATGTGAGGTAGTGAGGACAAAAAAGTATCACTGGTTATTGGGAGATGTTATAAAGAGCCCCTGTGTACTAAGTACCTTAATCTGAGTAGTTGGCAGAGAGACAGTTACTGGTGCTAGAGGTGAAGAGAGTGTGAATAATAACCACCATTTTAGAGCTGTAATGTGTATTCTACAGCAAGAGAAAGGGAAAGTCTGACAAAAAGAGAGGCACAAAAGGTAGAGAAAGTCATGAGAAAGAGATAGGTGAGAGAAAAATGGAAGGTACAATCATGAGATATAAATTTGCATAGTAGGTTAGAAAGGGAAAGAAATAAAGGTCACGGTATAAAGAAGCTGAACAACTGGACAGAAAACAGAAATCACAACGCAGAGTGAGAGTGTTGTGGAAGACATGGATGAGTGCAATACAGATAATGGTTCTAAAACATGTTACCCCAAAGAAAAGCAATAAAAAAGCAGTATCTTAGACAAGCTGATAAGGAAAAGGAGAAAGGATTTTCAGGAAAAAGGTTTTGCTATTGTCAGCAAGGATTTTTGACATTTTGTAAATCTGAATTAGCTTAGTTTAATTGATATCAATTTTGGGGAGTGAAATTTTCATGTGGAGGTTCAAAATCTATGAAAATAAGATAAATGGCATTTCAAGATATTTATATCCTGAATTACAGATTGTGACACATATCCAGTTGGACATGAGCCTTGAATATTGTCAGTGTAACTAAAAGTTTCAGAAAATAACATCTCAGGCTCCAAAAACCTGTGCAATTCAAGAGAAAAGATAATCTGATAAAAATATTTAGAAAACTATATACCTGTGGTGGTCTTGGTATTTTCTAATCAAAAGAAAATTTTGTTTTCCAAAGATACGTTTTGTTTTCCAATTCCTTTCTAAATTATTGAAGGATGCTGCCTGTCTTTGTAATTCCTGAGCTCAATTAGGGGATGGAGTTCAAATAGCCAAGCTATGCATGCAAGCTGTGAGTGTTTAGACTCAAGTTTCTGGTAGAAACCAGGTCAGTTGTATGTGCCCACAGTACATTTTGAAAGGTTTTCAAAAGTCTCACTAATGTTACAAAAGAGGTGGAAAAATACAGATGAAAGCATTGCACATAGAAAAAAAAGCACTCAGTGATAAGAAAGAAAAAAAAAGAGATGTTCTCACTCTTCTTTGAAGAGCCTTGATAATGGTACAATTGTTTTCTCGTTCACATCTCAAATAGGAACCCCTTTTGAGCAGATATTTCATGCCATATATTTAAAAATCTGACAAAAGTAATATTACATTTATTGAGAAAGCTTATCTTCCTCTCCAAAATTGTTTTCAAAACAAGCATAAATCTAGCTAAATCTAGCATATTGTTTGATTAAATTAATAAACAAGTAATCCTGTTGGCATAACACTCTCTCAAGAATTTTGATAAACACTTCAGTTTAATAACTGTTAAAATTTCTAACTGCTTAAAATTATTTTCTATTTTCTACATGTGTCAAGCATCAAAAAATTATTTCTTGATGTCAGACTGCCCAGATACGCAATTTTCATTTTTTGTTTACCACTCCTAAAAATGAAAATATAAAATTAGAGTGGTAGAGAAATTTAACGCTAATTGGTGGCAAAACCATCATCATCATTTAAAATCACATCATGCCGTTAGACTTTGCTATGATAAACTACTGGGTTCATTTAGCTTGTAAATCACTTAGACCTTTTACATTAGATGAAGAAATGACAAGGGTAGAGTTCATGCAATCAGCTAGTAATACATAAAAATCAACTAGTCACCAGCTGCTCCACCATAATTAATGGAAAGGTGGAATACAGCTATCTTCTTGAACAAAACGAGATTACACACTTGGGAGTATGTTTAATCTCACTAGGACAAGGTGGTACAATTACAGTAATAAAGTGTAAAATGATCGGAAAACCCAAAAGGTACTTTAGAGACAAACATGGACATACAGAATTTTAAAAAGACCGTATTTCTTCCATCACCATTAGCACGTTTGATAAGCTATTCCTATATTTGTTAAGGAATTTTCTAGGTGTCTCACTAGAGCTGCATATGGACTTCTCTTCACAAAGGAGGGGGGCTGGACTAGATGATCTCCAGAGGTCCCCTCTAATCCCTACTATTCTGTGAAAACTAAGTCCAAATCTCTGTTGAGTTACTAGCTGCATTTGAACTCCCTTCACGTCATCACACTTTACCTAGAAGGAAGAGCACATGACTGAACTTCTGATGACTAGTGACACCATCAAATAAGAGCTCAGAAAGCAATGGGTTTGGAAAGCTCGTTAAAACTGGGCATATATAATCACCTTAGAAAAGACACCTATTCAAAATTCACAACAAAATAAACTGGTAACTCCTACCAACCTTTTGTTCTCCCATTTAATTTGGAGCAGTTGAACATGTGCAAAAGCCATGGTTTGTAGTATTTTGCAATGTTTCATTATGGTATCTACGCAAATGAACAGATTTCTCAACAACATTAACAAGCATGTACAGATGCTTCACCATAGTTTTCTCATCATAACAAATGATTTTGCAACACTTTCTTTAGTACTACACAGATGTCCTTTTCACTGCAAGAGGGAATATGCACTCTGTTGATTAAATCCACCTGAAAGGAAGCCAGCCTAAGAAGACCAGAAGAATAAAGTTAGTGGTCCACCTATGATTGATACTCTCTAAAGACCCATGGGTCCAAAAAAAAAAAAAAAAAAAGACATTCTGTAATAATGTTGGGATGGTGAATTCAGTTCTGTGACCATTTCACTGCTTTTAGCATAAGCATATGGAAATCTACTGTGGGATCTCAGAACACTAACTGGCTATATAACATCGGTAAAATCCTCGTCATGTGCTGAGAACTACTAATGATTTAAAAAAGCCCGAGCTTCCACTCTTGAAAAATGATATGCCAGGGAATTGTTATGTTCCAGTAAGGGTTAACAGTTGAGGTGAACTTCGCATGACAATCTTCCAGGTGAAATCAGAGCTCTCTGTCACAGATGTCATGGCCCTGAGGACATCAACTGGCCTTACTTTCCTCACCAGGCCTGATCTTGACCCCAACACAGCCTTAGAGGTGCCCCATGCCCAGGGCTGGGGCTGTCTTCGGCTGTCCCCCAGCCTGCCCTGCTCCCTGGCTGGGGGCAGTGGGATGGGCCCTGGCTGCCAGGCTTTGCCCTGGTTCTCACCGTGGGAAGCTGCATCACCTCTCTTTGCAGCCTGGCCCACAGAGAGCTGCCAGACCTCGCTGCACATCATCAGGCAGATAATAACAAGGTCTTTTTCTCCAACCTTCCTCTCTTCACTTACCCACAAACAATGAACATTTAAGATACAGTGTGTGCTTACTCTAGCTTGATTTCTGGTTGCTTAAGCAACTGCTCTATCCGGTCCTCTAATCAGTATAATCAAGAACGCACTTTATAGATTCCAAGCACGTACCGCAGTTACCATTGTTAATATAACAAATGAAAAAAGGGAACAGTAAACCCCTCTGCTAGTTGTTTTCAGTATTCATTCATTTCACTGAAGTATTTTTAGCTTGCTGCTTACTATTATTCACTTATTCCAGAGCCAAGACTCGTCAAAGCTTTCAAGAACCGTGGGTGAAAAATTACTTTCAAGACCTTCTGCTGGGAACAATGACAACTCCGACTTTGCCTTTCTTTTGCAAAACACTTCTCAGGACAAGCACAATGCATTTGTAGCAATTCATGTAAAACTGTTCTGCGCCATGCAGTAACTTGTTTTATTATTGTATGAAGCATCATTGTCTGTAGCCTTCAGAAAGACCTCAAAAACGCGGTTCATTAGAATAATCATATTCACAATATATCCATTCTTCTTTTTCATTTACATTTGAAAGTACTGCTCCTAGACTTCAGTACAGAACAGTATTCACGAGATTGAGTGCTTCTGCTCACTGAAAGGATACCTTTGAAAAAGGGAAAACTTTGGTTCTCATTGAAGAGAACTTCATTTCTTCAACATGTCCTGTTATCTGCCTTTATAAACTCTGTCCCAACACCCCTGATTAGTTACCTTTTTAAATCTAGTTTTTCTTTACTGAGTGATTATAAGACAAGTCACTCAGTGCTAGAGGATACAATATGTAGGAAAAAAACCCACAACATTTAGGTTTGGGAATAATTCTAGCTGTACAGCAACTGGGGAGTTAAAAAAGAATAACAAAACCATTATGTTTAGAGACAAAAGAATGATGTGTGGAAGTTGACTAAATCAATAACTAATTGTAAAGTATGCATCCAATTCCACAGTTGATCCAATAATTGAAATCTGCTGCTGGTCACCTGAGTCCTATTTAGCAGGGTTAGCTCATAATTCAGGCAACTTTTGTACTTCTCATTGATCTTGGTTAGCGGCAGATTTGTGGTTCAGATAGGACTATTCATTTCTCAGCACTGATTCAAACTCAATGAGAGCAATTACACTTGATTAAACACTTTTGTATTTAATTTTTAAAAACTTGAAAATAAAATTTTTTTGACCATATACTAATAGCAAGTCTTTGTATAGATAAAAACTGCTAGTCTTACTTTCCTCTTTAGGTTCACAAAATTATTTTAACTTGTATTACAATAACATTTGTTTATGCACTCGTATTAGAATATATGCAAATATTTCCATGTAATCCCCATACTTTTCAGGGAATATCATAGTTATCATACACCAATGAACAATTGGAGCAGTAGGAGATGCAAGTAAAAACAGGACAAATCTTTAGACATTAGGGAAGTTGTTTTGATTACAGAAGAAAAAAATTAACTAACGTGCTCTTTTTTCATCACGCAAATGATAAAGTATCCCTATAAACTTTTCCACAGCAGTTACGAATTTTCCAAAGACAATCCTGTTATGGTGATTAAGATGAATGTCAAAAACCAGTAGATGTAGTTCTTGATTCTAGAATTCATTAATAAAACATACTACTGTTTAAAAAAAACCCCAGATATCAACCCCACAAAACAGGATCATCTTTGTATATCCATCTCTACCCTAACATATATCACCTAATTTAAACTCACTTGCTACTTACTTCCTTGGAGATTTGCCTCACCCACTCTCTAAACCTGTTGCTAGCATAGAGAAAGAATAACCAGAGTTATTCTTCAGTCTTGTTAAATGGACTTTCCTTGTGCATAACAAGATTCATTTCTCAGCCTATCATGCTGAATCCAGGAGCACAAATGTGCATGGGGAACAGCTCAACAGAGAAGCTGCTCCAGGTAGGTCAGAGCAACTTCAGAAATTCTCTAGTTTACTCTTGTTTCCAATGCAGCACAGGAAACTCATATGAGATAGCTGGAATAACCCTGTCACATTTGTGGCCCAAACACATTTGGGCTTAAGATAAACCTCAACTAGATGTGATTTCCTGCGGTCAGCATGTATAGGCAAGTGCAGTCCCAGAATCAAAGAGGAGAAAACCAAAACTAAGTGAAAGAAAGAAATTTCTGAAGTTTGCTATACCGTTTCCCAACTGCAAATGAGTATGTTTAGTCTTTCTTTAATGAATTTTGACAATTCTATTACACGAGCTGAAGGGACGAGATAATGGGGGGGAATACTGTCTTCGGGAGTCATCCACACTGAACTGTGATGGGACACTAGATCTCTTCAGTGCTTTACTGTGTGCCTGGAATATAAACTGTAGGGATCAGGGCCTGACTGTAAGGAAAATTATTAACAAGATTTATATGCACGTTCTGTAGAAATAATGTATTTCACTTTTTGCTCCTACAGTGAGAAGTCAGTTTGTGATAGTTCAGTGGTGCCAGCTGATGCCCCCTTTCCTGTTTCCACACCTTCAACAATTAAAACTTTGATTTGTTTCTCTGTATCTATGTCTGTTTGTCTGCCTGCACACACGCAGCTGTAGCTGTGCTTTAGTTGTTGCTTGACTTGACTACTGTTTATAGTTGTGTATCAGCAGGAGAGTGTAGTGTCACATTTGGGAATTCAGCTACTAATACTCAATTTTTGCACAAGGGTTCATACCCCAGTCTCGATTAATTTTGCCATTTGAGCTAACATGGCAAAATAAACTCAACTCTTAGATGGAGATTTTACTGGTGTGGGGGTCTGTCAGGTGTCCGCTTTGATCCTTTCCCTATTTCCTCATGCAAGTTGCTATGTTTCACAGCTCATTTAAAGTAAACGTTTAGTACCTGTGACATATATTCTCAGAGATCTATCAGGTACTCATTCACCAAGTGAGGATACAGGAAAAAACAGTAGACTCTTTTGGGTACTTTCCTGCTTCTGGTGCATACAAGTAAGCAGTTCTAACACCATTTCTATTTGCACCGGCTGGAAGGTGCCCTTTGGCTCCAGCCTAACACAGAGTACAGGAGTTCTATTGGCAAAATTGCACTCTGACAGGTAAATTACCGAGAACCGTTTGGAATTGTGCTGATATAAAAGAAGATACAAACAAAAGATCAGCAAGTCTTAGCATATCTCAGGGCTGCTGCCAAACCTCTGAGTTCTGCAAATACAAGAGGTTTGAGGCATTAGTGCAGAAAACACAAATGGTCCCTACCCTCCAAATAATTTACAGGAAGTGTTGTATCTATGAAATCAAAGTTTGTGTTTAAACATGCTATTTTCTGTGAACACAAGATCTTTATTAAACTACACTGTGAGCTAAATAAACCGATTTATTACCTTAGGATTGCTTGCTTCAGGACTTTTAGGTCAAATTCTGTCACACTAATTGATGCTAATAAGTGGCATTACAGCTGCATCTGTACAAACGACTTTATTTATTCTAAACCCCCAAAAGATACTTCACAATGGCTTCTGCCCATGAAAGAAGTCTCTTAGTTCACTTAAAACTTAATTCAAGTGTTTAGAAAATAAGACCCTCTGGGCTATCATACCATGCAGCTGTGAAAATATCCAGGTCTCAAATCCTGAGTTAGAGAGTCATTAGACCATGCTTTTCCACATGAAAAATCAATCCTATAACCTATTCAGTGACCTTCTTTTTCTTCAAAACAGTTATTTTAAATATCTATAGTTGTTACCTTCCCCAGCCTGTACCTGAGGCATAGTGGTAGCAATTTCACAGGGTATCATTTCACATCAGCTACATCAATAGCTGTTTTAAATAGTGCTTCAGAATTTTTTTTTTTCCTAAGGAGTCTTATTTTAAAATAATTTTTACATATATAGTCTCTTCTAATTTTAAAAGCTTTTGAAAAGACCTGTAGAAAGACTTATCAGCAACTTACTCTGGAGACAGAAAGGACAGAGGAAGGTTATTGTTAATCTAGATAATCCCCTGCCATCTGTGCTTGTTTGATGAAACAGAAGATGCAAGGATTGGATGCAAATCTGTAGTACTTGATTTCATGCTAAGGCAAGAGCTTAAGCTCAGATGCTTAAAGGTGTATCTGTGCAGGCATAATGCTGTATCTCGAAAATGAATGGGATACTTCAGCATGAGATACTACGTACTTGAGCAAGGGAAGCATAACTCAAACTTTTGTTTCAGGATTGTGGCTTTTAAGAAAGCTCGCGCAATTACCCAATTTCTACACCAGACAAGGTTAATTTCCTTACTCTCCGCAGAGACTGAGTGATGCTACCAAACAAAAAACCTCTAGCTACATATCACATCGGCACACACCAGAAACACGGCCTAAACTTCATGAGGAGTTCCAAGATTTGTCTTTGAATACCACCTAATATCCCAGTAATATTTGCTGTTTGTGAAAATACTGTACAGTATATAACCTGATATATCTTTAAAGCAAATATTCTCTGTTTATATATATTTTTAACTGTTAGGCCTTCAAACTCAGCCTGCACTCTTAAGTTTAACCTATCTCTATCACCAAACTATACACTCAGTTACATCTAGGAGACTTCAAGTTTGAAAGTAGTATTTAGGCAAAACATATTACTACATTCATACCATACTCTTAATAGTCACCTGTGGGAAAAGAACCAGCCATAATTTTTTGATTTGGCTTATCTTTTTAAGGATAAAAGCCCTAAAAACAGGCCATGGAGAAAAACCGTATATGCGTCTAACAACACGTTTCTAACAACCAATCTCATATGATCACCATGACAAGAGACAAAATGTCACCTACAGAATTGCTTTTAAGAATACAACAAGATGGTGTTCACATTGTTTTGTTGCGTGCTGCTACTATGATCAGGGTTCTTGAAATACTATGTAGGATTTTGACACTTTTCATTGTAAATCCCAAATAGTAAACCTGCAAATAGACAATTCCCATTCCCATTTACCTGGAAGTTTGTATCAGAGCCGATAGAATTTATCAAATGACAATTTCTGCATTAATGATTTTCTGTAGCTCAACGGAATTACTTCGTAAAAGTTAACTTTCAGGCTGCATTCCACTTTCCTTAATATAGGATGACTATCCAGGCTTCTTTCTTGTAATTTTCATTTCTAAAAGTACAAATGCTAAAACTCAAAACAACAACTCCCATAACATCTGAGGCACTTAAGATCGTCAAATAAAGAAAAGTATTGTAATTACTAGTCCTGTGAATCACTGAATAAAAATGGAATGGAAATGACACCAGTTCGCTGCTTGGACCTGTTCTACCAAATTTGATACGTTTCCTTCACAGTGCTGTTTATATCGGTGGTGGATCTAGAAAATGTGGTATATTTGAAAACAAAATGTCAGCTAAATTGTATTGCAAGCATCTGCAATTTTCACCACATATTCTTTGTTAGCACAGCGATAGTCTTGGAAATACAGCTTAATCTAAATGCTCTTCTAAATTTCCTGTGACCTTTGAATCTTTTCCTGCCTTGCAGTCTAGTAGCTCAGCCTCAAAATTGTTCTCATAACATAGCCCTACAGATGCCACTGAGTAGTAAGAAACACCATTTGTACTGCAGTGAGAAAACAAAATAATCAGATATTAAAGGAAAAAAAAGGAGATTTTATACAAATTAGAAGCTATTTGGTTCAGGTGCTAGTTAAGAATAAAAGATAATGATGTGTTTAGATACTGCTGTGTTAATATTCATAGTTAAATGAAAATTCTACATACCTTGAGAAGCGATGAAAATGAGATGGCATGTGACTTTAAATTCCTGTTAAATGCCTCATTTAACAGTTCTAATTAACTGCTATGCAAGACTCATCTACAGAATAAAACATGGAGATTTTAAACAGTTTCTTAAAATTAAGATGGTAAAGCATTAATGCAGAGTTCAATAAAATCTTTAAAACACAAAAATAGTGTAGCTATGAAGCCTAACTTCAAACATAGTCAGATAATTAAAAATTGCATATATAATACAATATAAATGCAACAAAATTACATACAGTCAGATAATCTTCTGATAGCAACATTTTATCTCATTGGTGGAACAATGAAAAGTTATTACTAATATAGCATAACACAGAGTTACTTTGATTGATACCATAGGGTTACAAGAAAGAATCAACTTGGCTCATCTTTTGAAAAATCACTGTAGAATTTCCAGCAACAATCAGAAGTCACGCTGCCAAGGTAATGGGACATGTTAGATGTAAATCTGTGACCCTTTTTTAAAGATGGAGTGCAAGGCCAAAGATGGTGATGTTTAGAGTCACTTTTGTAATTTGGTCCAGTGAAGTAACAGCTTCTGAAAATAATTAAATACATCATACATCACTGCAGAGTTGTTTGCTTGTTCTAAACAAAATTAATTCCTCTAATTATTTATGTATGTCAGTGTATTGCTGATTCACAGCTTCTTTAATTTCAACTGTGTTTGGCATTTTGCCTTGGATTTGCTTCAGATCTCTATCATTTGTCTTTGCGATGGAGTAATCCTTTCCTTGGCAAAAGATGTGACACTTATTGTGAGATGCTAAGTAGCCAAGCAGTTGTTTTCTTAAAGACAGTGGGAAAATATGTTTTGAATAAAGAAGCTTTTAAATAAAATAAAGTGTCAGGGGCTTAAGATATATACTCCATTTCACAGAGGGGTATTACTGATATTGCACCATTTGTTCTCTACAAATATGAAGTAGTCCAACAAATTGTTTATTTTCCCACAGTACAATAATGAATACTTGTAGGGATTTAATCTAGTAGACGACAGCAAATCCAGAGGCTGACAAGGACACACAACAAAAAGAAAAGGGAGGAAAGGGTCTTGAAATAAAGTGAAGCTTTTAAAATAAAGGCCAGTGGGATAGCTTAACTAGGGCCATCATAGATGATTATCCGTAACTGATACTGTGAATTCAAGGCTGCCTGCAATTCCTGAAAATACTCTCTTCCTGAACCTGGAATCTTGCTGCATGGAAAACCCATGGGTCTTGCCTGTAGATAACTGGGTGAAATTCTACAGTTCTGGTGGCAAACAGTGTTTATACCAAAGAAAAAAACTGATCAGAGCTTGTGTATACTTTAATAACTATATTGCATGGGAATTCTATACAGGTGTTTAGAGCATGTGAAGTGATACATTAACACATACTCTCCAATGCTGCCTAAAGGACACTACGCTAACACAATTTTTTTTACTCTCTTTGCTCTAACTACTAGAAGTTTGAGGTTGTTACAAGTGAGGAATGATTCCAGGTCCGCTTAGTTGACTCATGAACTGATATGCTATTTTAATTCACTCCAAATAGACTTTTTGCCCACATCTACCAGCAGGCATTTACAAAGCAAGGTATTCCATGAACTGTGTTTATGCATGCTACAGAGAAACCTTAGGACTGCTGTAAACGTTGAAAGCAACAAATCAAACAGTAATAGAATAGGATAGAATTATTAGGGGTAATAATTTAAAATGTAATCTCAGACATGTCTCTTGCTTGAACTAATTTTATTCTTTGTTGTTAAATGCATTTTTAATAGGGTTCTGGCCTAGAGCTGTGTATAATTCAGATGGCTGCCAGTGAATAAATCATAGTTTTCAAGCCAAGATCCAGCAAAACTCCTAGAAGTCCCAGAAAATGGAAGAATTTAAGAGAAATTTCTGGGAAGGGTGACATGGGGAAGATGATCTTGAAGTACTGTATATTGAGTATATATTGAAATATTGTATATTGAGTTCAGTAAATTGCTTTCTCACTGAATATCCCAATGCCTAGTGAGGCAGACATACAGTATATTCAGTCATAATCACAAGCGGGACAATTAACTTTCAACACAGTTCCTCTTAAATAAGCACATTTTGGAAGACCGGGGACGTTGTAGGAAAAAAAACAACAAAACAAATCAGTTTCTTTTTAATGTTTTGCATGAGACTGGGGTTTGGAGGCAAGAATAAACATACGAATGTGAAATAACAGGCTAAACCTCAGATTTTGAAAGCTATGGAGCCTATGTAACTCTAGACAAACCTTACAAGTAGAACTGCCAGGCAGTCAGGTTTTTTTAAAAAAAACAACAAAAGAGCATAATGCTTCGTCTATACTCAAAGCTGCTTATTTCCAAGACCTACCAAAGGAGACTCCAGTACAATGGCAGGGAGGAGGTGGTTTGCTGAAGGAAAGTTCTTGGACTTATCTGTGGCCTTCACCTAAGAGTAATGAGGGAAATAAGGGTAATTATTTCTTCTGTAGCCATCTACAATTTGTAATTTATTCTGATAAAAACAGCTAGTAATAATTTAACAATTTTTTTTTTTTTAATTATTTCACCACTATTAACAAAATATAATTACATATGCAAATATTTATTTACTCTTCTTCCTCTTTCTTGCTCCTTCCCGATGGTAGCGAGAAGTACCCTGACGACTGCACCATGTGCCCTACTGTGCAGCAGGGGGGTGGGTGGCAGGGACCCAGGCATGGCCTTCCCTGGGCTCCCCGACCCTGCCCAGGACGTCACATCATTCCCCCCGGGGCTGTCAATCCCTACCACACCACCACCACAGCAGGGCCGGTCTCCAGCCTCCCACAGTCATGCCCGGCCATGGACCCCACCAAGCCGGGCCCGCGGACAGGCCCAGGACCCTGCCTAGCCTCAGCCTGGCCCCAGGAAGGCGCCCAAGGCCCAGGGCTGGAGCTGCCCCGGCGCTCGCAGCTGCCCTTCTCCTCGGCAGGGCCCTGCCTGACAGGTCCTGCCCAGCCACCCCCTGGGAGCCGCTGGGCCCTATGGCTCCCCGGCGCAAGGAGTGACTCCCACCTTGGCTTGCTGACCGTGCCCTGGCTCGCCACCGGAGAGAAGGGAGCCGCTCTCCACTGGCTCCTCCTGGAGGCGGGAGTCCCTCCTCAGCACACAGTAAGCGAGCAGGGGGGGATTCAAGCCAGGGCTGTGGGACTGAGGCCATTTAGTCTCCAGGCTTTCTTCTAAAACAACCCTGCCTCGCTAGGGCTTGGAATTTTAGTCAGAATTTAGAAACTGCCTCTGGTGTGCAGGGCTCCTCAAAACACACACACTCCCTACCACTGAATGTTTGTGTCTCAAAAACTGATGTTTTCCTCTCCACACAGCTAATGCTAAACAGGAGTAGTGCCTTGGTGATTTCCGAATAATTGTTGCTTGTATGCATTTTAAGTGCAAGAGAGGTAGTTCATTTTGTTTTCAAGTTCCTTCCGCAATGGGCACGTACAGGGGCAGGGCAGGCATTTTCCACAGCCTTGCCAAAAAGCCAGAGGCCTGTCAGGCTCCTGTCTCCCCTCTGTCTCAGCTCTCGACTCGCCTGAGCCATGGGTACGCACATAGGCACTGAACAAGCTCCTGTGACATGTGGTAATCTAGCATTTTGTGTAGTTTCTGGTTAAAGAAATGTAACCAATTGCCCCCCCTGACTAATTTGCACTCACAGACTAAGTGTCAAGATTGAAAAACTAGCACTTTAAATCATGACACAGCCATAGTAAGGAGGATGAAGCTGAAGCTTAGTGCTTTCTACAACACTAATTAGTCACTGTGAATACATTCAAGCAATTGTGCTTCTGTATAGAGCGTAAATGACTTTTTTTCTCCTGGGAGCCATATAGCTATGGAACAGTTTTATGATATAAGATAAACTTCTGAAACACCAGTCATAGAAGGGGTTTTGACATTTAAGCGCTTCCCTGGCTTCTGGATATCATGTTAAATAGAATACATTTTCTCTGGTGAAATAGGCCTGTAAGACAGAACTAGGTTGCATGTTGCATAAACAGGGAGGATAAAGTTTTTCATGTTTTACTGCCTTGTAAAAAGGGAGAGATGTGGCTGCCCAGATGACTGTGGCACGGGTTGGGAAAAAACATCCAGGCACTTTATCCTTTGGTCTGTAACTAACTCACACCTACTGGTACATGACATCTAACAAATCTAATATTTTTAAATCTTTTGCTTATAGTGATTGTAGGGGCTTCTTTTCTACACAGTCCATGTGGAAGATGAGCGGCATCCAGAGCTATGACAAAATATATACTACTTAATGTTTATCAGTATTTCCCTTTCGTTTGTGTACAGATCACTCTGTTGTTAGTAAACACTTATGACACTGTCTAATAAACATTACAAGAGTTTTGGGGAACTGTTTGCTTCCTGTCTGGCATCATGTTGTGCAGAGTGTGCAAATTCCTGCTTTGTGTCTTGGAAGACATTTCACCCTTCCTTTCTTAAGCTGTCACTAGGGCCTGATCACCAAAATGAGCAATTTTTCAAGGTAGTAAAAGAATACTATATACCGCAAACTATTTTTTTCATGTGCCCGTTCAGGAAAACAAGTAGTCAATGTAAATGAATTCTCCTTATTGACTTTTTGCAATAAGAGTTGTCTCAGAGTTCAATGCTTGGATTCTCCTTTTAGAAACAGTGTTAAGAAAAACAAAGTCTTTATATAATGGTCTTCAAGAAGGTGGTTGCAAAGGGTAATAGGATAATAAAGGCCATAATTAAGTAAGGGTGGTGTTACAGAAGAGAAGTACAGGCCAAGCTTCATACAACTAGCTCTGTTGTTAGACTGTTGTTAGTGTGGATACTAAGATGGTTCTTTAGGTCTTTTGAAATTCAAAATAGTGGAAGTCTAAATAAAAGTCTTAAAACTGCTGTTTGTAATTTGATTATTTAACACTCAGCCCTCCACATTGGTTAATCACAGGCATATACTGAATGCAGATATATCAGTGTCACAAACAGCAAGCCCTGTGAATTCAATATCAGGTACTAGTAGGGATCAACATTGTTGAAACCATCATAAGAATTAACAGGAGTGAATAAATAAAACCTTGCAGCTAGTTTCTAATTACATTTAAGCTTTCATAGCTGTTTTTAACAGAAGATACGATACACTTGAGATAAGGCAAGGTTTTTACATCTTAAGGACTAGGAATATTCTGTGGCTTTGTAGTAAAGTTTAACATTTCTATATTGTTGGCAAACAGTGCATTAAGTTATTGCAGGGTACCTAAAAGAGTTTTTGCAAATGTAATGTATTCAATATTGCAGCATATATAGGCTGCTAGTGATTTACTGCCCAATACTCTGCATCTAGCAACTTTCAGAAACAATGCATTAGCACCTGGACAAATTATAGCCATTATACCTTCAGCTTTGCCTCAGTCGTAAGGTCTGGTTTTGGTTCAGTAAGAAAGTTGTTCGAAACCATATGTTTTCTGCTCCCTTGAGAAAGACATTTATTTCTATTTGTAATGGAATCAAACATTAAAAAAATCTACATACTTAAAAGACTTAATTCTGACTACAGAAAGACAAAAACTGCAGTGAAAAATCTGTGAACTAGAAGAATTTGGCCTTTTATTTTTGCATTACTGTGATAGCTGTAGAGGCCTTAAAATATGAAAATCTGGCTTAATTGACATATGTTATCCAATAAAATCTTCCTGGAGCATCTGCTTGGAATCCGTATGTCCATCACTATCATTATTTGCTCCTGTCGGTAGATATTAACCATAATAATCAAACAGGACCTTCTTCCAGGCCATCTATTTCCTCCCAGACATACATAGTTGGCAGCATCACCTTTGAAAATAAGTGCCTTTTTATTTCCTCCACTCTGCTGAGTATTTTCTCAAGCTGTGCTCTCCAAATGACTTCTCTCCTGTGGTTCCTTTTATCTTCTGTTAGTCCTCTTCAAGTAGTCCTAACTTGTTGACTAGTTTAACCCTTGCCTTGCTGTAATGATATTTAAATCTAGCAATGGGATATACTAATGTTGTTTGAAATGATAGACACTAGGTTGGCAAATATTACGTATCAGTTCTGACAGCAGTTAATTGGTGAAAATAAACCCTTAATATCAATCCTAATCATGAATTCTTTCAGCATTGCTGCAGCAGAACCAAAGGGGAATCAAAAGCTTGGAAATGGGGTCCGGGTTTAATACCTTCAAGCCTGTGTCAATCCTTGTTTTCACAGCTCTCAGACAGTGTGTCAGTTGGAGAGCATTTTGGATGATCCATTCAGTGTAGGTAGGCGTTATCTGGCTTTGCCTTTTCCTTTCATCTTTTTGCAGTTTCACCAGAATAGGCTATCGTGGCTGTCATGAAAAGCTAGAATACTTTGTCTGGCAAAAAAAAATAACCTGGCAGCACACAGCTGCAGAAGTCAGTTTGTGAAAGTAACTGAACAGCAACAGTTTGACCTTCCAGCTCCCACTCAATTTAAGCAGAGCAATATCCAAATGAAGTTATTAAACCAGAGTATTGGCATAACCAAATGCTGAAATGACCTAGCATTGTGACCATAATTTAAAAAGTTATGAATTGTCCCTGCTGAAGCACCAGTGAATCAGTTCAGGTCAATACTTATTCTAGCAAAGCATCAAGCTTGATACCACAGTCATTAAAAATAGCCTCTGTGGAAATGATCTGATCTTTCTCCTGCCATCTTTTGGATAGACCTCTTGCAGAGAACATCTAATGTTCTTGTAGAGTTTCTGCGTTTTGGATTTGCCATTCAGGGAAGCGTATGCCCAAACTCTTATGACAGGCCAAAAAGCTGTGTGTCTTAGAGCAGGGATGAATTTGGAATTGTTGTGGACTTTGTCAAACCTTTACTTAATTTTCCAGCTTCCCCTCTTGAGTCACTGGTTTTGGCATGTTTTACTGTGCAGCTGTGCAAGATGTAGCCATGCTTAAGGTTATGACATAATGCCTTTGAGGGAACGCTCAGCATTTTCAGAAGCAATATCCAGAATTTGGACCTGGACAAAATATAGTTCAGGTCCAAATTCTGCTCCTGGGTCAATGATGACAGTCGGCAGCTCCAGAAGTCCTTGAAGGAATTCCAGCAAACAGCTTTCCTGACTTCCAAATTTGTCTGAATTTCACTTCTATTGAGTGTTTATGCTTTATGATGAATACGAAAATGGACATATAACAGAACAACTTCAATACAGCCACATTAAGCATAATTTCTTTTTAAAAAATCTGGAAGAGGGGCTGTGGAGCAAAGAGATGTATATTAAATGGGTTTTAAATGAAGAATTAAAAAGAATTACTTAGCACCAGGTAAAACTCTTAAACAATAATTATACCTCTGTTACTCAGGATTCTGCTGGATTGCAAAATAAATGAGCATTGTTATTTTTTTAACCAAAAAAATCTTTGCTCACAAAAGCAAAACAGAAAACAACTTTCATTAAGCAACATGCTTTATACCAAGGCAGACCATTTTAGAGATTTTTTTCCCTCTGCTTTTGCTAGTAATTATCCTTCCTGAATGGCACAGATGAAAAGTCATAGCTCTTTAGAAGCTATTTTATAGAATAAATGTTACTTGTTTTGTTTTTCTTTATTGCACTTAATTAATGCTAATTCTATTTTTCTCCTCTTTTCTGTCAATCTAATGCCTGTTAATGCCTTTCTGGAAAAATTTAAACACTGAAAGTTCAAATATAAATCAAGTTCCATGATAACATGTATACATCTGTAGAAAGCAGACAGAAGGAAGCTGCTTCTTTTAAGTTGTTTTCACAATGTAGAAGCTGAAAAACTCCATCCAGATGGAATTGAGATTCTCCAAAGGTTTTCTGTTTTCAAATAGAATAAAATCTTACGGCTTCTCTAGTCAGTACTCTGTGGAGTGGCACAACTCAAAGTTGTAGAAGAAAAGATAAAGGTGCCATAAACTCAAAAGGTGATAAATGTTTTTAAAAGCTCTGTATAAATAAAACTTTCTATCAATTCAACGGTAAAAGTTGCAGGCATGTATGTTTTGCTTCATGTGTTGTCTGAATGAAAATGAAACAATTTCTTAAGCCAGGTTTCAATGACTAGACACATTTCTTCTGAGATTTTAAATCTCAGCACACGTGTCCATCTCCATCTTACTGAGGCTGAATATTAATTATTCACTGAGGTTCCTTTATGTGTAATTTAAGACGAACAACTACTGCAGTTGACTAAAATATACAACATAGCTGTTGCAAAGTAAAATATGTCTACTTCTGTATGTTTCTATCTGAATTTGTAATGAATTTTGTTTCGCCACCCACTGAAAGGGAGAGACTTTCTTGCTTCCTAGCACAGGGGCAGATAGAGATTTGTTATATTTTGTTCAGGGTGTGGGTCTTCATTATGTCTCTTTTGTAGAAATACTTCAATGTTTCTTTAAGGAAAAAAATAATTCTGCTTCACTTCTGGCAGAAGTAGGAAGCAAAAGGAATTATATATGGTAGTATAAATCTCCCATAACCACAAACTCACCTTGAAAAGCACACTATAGAAATGAAAGTAACTTCTTTCTAGGAAAGCTTTCTCTTTTTTGTTACACAAAGGTGTTGCAAAACTTAATGCTCCATTCTGTTTTTTGTCCACTTATTTCAAATGTCTTTCCAATATTTGGCTGAAATTTTCCATGAATTACAGAAATTTTATTTGCTTTAACTTTCTTACGCTCATTTTCATCTTTGATTTTTTTTTAAGCTGAAAGCCTAAAATGTAGAAGAGAGTGAAAATTTCAGTGCCCTTGGAACATGAGCGCATATCTTTGTGACCAGGGACGTTGCTTCAGCTTGATCTGTGTTGTATCGTTAAAAAAAAAAAGAAATAAGGTATAGTTAGTCCTACAGGCTACAGTGACAGAGTGATTCTATTACAGCATCTCTACAGGCAGGCACTCTGAAGAGGAACAAATCGAGCAGCAATGCACTAAGCCACTGCCTTGGTGGAAAGTTAGTTCATCTGAGTTTCACATCTTCTGATCCTACCCTGAAGGTGAACACATTTATTAAAGTGAAGCTACATGGTTCTGTGGCAACTTTCTGCGTGTCAAAGGACTATGGACAGGATGGGTGATGTCATTTGCGGGGAGGATAGTCTCGGTATAATATCAAAACAGAAGGCAGAGGAGATAGGGTTAGTTCCTCTAAGGCATTGAACATTCTCAGTTGCATAAAGAAACTCAATAATCAATAACTTTTGGTGTGCAATTTATGATGTCCAGAATTAGCAGAGATTGGAGGCTGTTGAAATTGTCACCAATTATCTATACAAAGGCTAAAACCTCCAGGGATGAAATCAGAAAATAAGTAAGTTTATAACAGTGAATTGTCTTTATGAATTCTGGTCATATTTTCCTATAACATCAGTGATACATGAGTGGACTTAAAAATTATGTAGCTCAGGGAATAAAAATAGAGTATAGAATAACAATTAAAAGTATATCCCTTCACCTGAAGTTTGTAAGGTGGATAATAGTGGAATGGTCCAGATAAAACATAAATGCTTATGATTTTACTGTACTTGTCCTTTCACTCTGATCTACAGGATCACAATTTTGGATAGAAATTTTTTTGTGTTTGTGTCACATTCTGAACTCACAAACAAGTTAGTCCCTGAACAATGGGACAGGTGTCAGTCTTGAACAAATGCCTGAAATGTGCAGAGCTTATTATAAGACACGGCGTCAACTCTTACAGTGCAAAGATGTAATGAATTGTAATCCATATTTCATACAAAGGGGAAAATGTGTCATAGTTGAGAGAACCGTTGAAGGTCACATACAAAATTTCATATAGGAGCCAGGTGCAAAAGTCAAACCTGCTTCCAGCCCAGTTTTTCAGTCATTTACTCTTTCCTGGCCTTAATCTTAAGAACAGCTTGTCGAGCTAACAAGGCTGAAGAAATTGCTTTATACATTTTAATAGCATTGTTTAGAAAAATGCTGCTTTAATAAAATGCCTTTCTAGTAGACCTGCACTGTAACGTAAGAAGAGAGGTGTGTGGATCAAGTAACATGAGGAATGTGTTCAACTGTAAGGGGTAAATTCAATATGTTGTTGCATTTGACCGAATAGCAATCAAATTCGTACCCTGAGATACTGCAAGAGGTGCATACCCTCTCGAATGTAGGTCTTATCTAGGCTTAAATGGCATGCTAAAAATTGCCAGTTCTTTCAGACTTTCATCATTTTTTTCAGTAGTCCTTTTGCCACAAGTAACAAATTTGTTTATTCCAACATGGTCCCATGTTTGACGTGTCAAATGATTTTATTTTCTAAAGGCAAGGGAAAAAAAGAAAATGAGAAAATCTCTTCCTTTTGGTTTGATATTCCAGTTGTAAGATGAAGATTTCATAGAGCAACCCCTGTGAATAAGCAGCATCAGGGCCTGGCCAAAGTATTTCCCTTTTGTGGTGCAGTGCTGTGTAGTATAACATAAGCTAGCGGTGAGGAGGGGTGGAAACACAGGAGAAGTGCAGTGGACAACACAGATGCCATTATCATAAATGTCCAGAGAAACTTTCAGCAAAGGTGGGGTGAGAGGTGAGAGACAGTATGTGAAAGAAAACAAGCAGCACTTGTTTTACAATGATTGAGGAATTTAAATGGGCCTTGCAATATGAGAAAAGGGATTTTTATCCTTTCTCATAAAAACTATAACTGAAAATCTCTTATCATTAAAAGAGTTCAATGTAACTTGAGCTCTTTCACCTGGGAACTTAAGGAAGAAATAGAATGTGTATGTGGATATCTACAATAAGTAGTAGTGTCAGCTAATGGTATGTACGTTTCTATACCTGTGTAATTTTTCATACTCCTGTTTTAAAAGATTTCACTGAAATTACATAGCTTCTCATCATTTGCCTTTGAAGACTCCCAATGGAGACATCGTAAACCCAAAAAACTTAATTGTTACTAGGGTTTGGGGTACAACTGTCTGTCTCTCCCTCTGGACCTAAATTCTAGAAGAAAAAATGGTAGATACAGATGATCAGAGGAAGTACAACACTCCAGGCTTCCCTGTTAGGTGAAAACTCTTCCTTGATGTGTTCAGAAAAGGGAGTTCATCTAATGGAATGCTGAAATTAAGTTCTGGTCTTTTGCTCTTAACTAAGAGCATTGCACAGATTATACTCCCCATAGGGGAGTTAGTCAGGATAACTTTATTTTGTGCCTGGAATTTTGGGGATGTGCTGATAATATAGAGAATAAATCGCAGTAAATTGAGTCAACTTGCATAGAAGTATCTTTACTCACATCTCTGCAATGCCACTTGCTATTCACTCTTGTTATTGTTCTTATCAAGAGATGATAGAACCTGTTATGGAGAACTGGGAAATTAGTGTTTCTACAGCTCAGTGATTCTTCAAAGATTTTTCAAACTTGCTCTTTTCCAACTCACCAATTTATTTCACTGGGTGTCTGCTCATGACAGGGTTATGATCTTAAGCAGGCAAAGTTGAGGTATAATGGAGTGGAGGACGTGCAATGCAGTGAATGCTAAAAGCTTGACATTTTGGTAGTAGGATAGTGAAAATGGAGTATATTGTGTGGCAGACTGCTCTTATGAAGTGATGCATGCCTGTGAGTTGAAAAGCAGACCAAGGATTTCTAAACAGTGTCATTATCTTCTTGTAGATTTTGTGGTTTTCCTCAACATGTTCTGAGAGACATCTTACTTGTTTTACATCTGCTATTTTTCCTGCTTTCATAGAACATTATTACAAAATCATTGTCGAATGCACTCTGTTTAATTATGAATGTAGTATACTAAGAATATCTGAATTCCTGTATGGAATTATTATCTTTCACTTCCTCTTTCCTTTCCTGACATGAACTGGCTTTTATATATCCATGATATAGCTGCACTTCATCTTTAAAGGATGGAAAATCCTCTACTGCAATCATTTTCTGAATGATTTTACAAACTAGAATTAGATTTTCTTCCAGTTACGCTGTGTAACTCAAATCCTGGTTTTGTATGTTTTAACTCACACTAAAGCGTAGTAGTAAATACAGCCTATCACTTGAAAGCAAATGTACGTTTGTACTTGTGTACTGTGATTGAAAATTACCAGAGGAAACAGTAACATAGAACTTCTGGGGAGATTGAGAGCTGGATTTGGTTCCCATCTTTTCATTGTCTGTATTGCATACAGCCGTGTATGACATACAGATGCATACAGATGCCTCCTGACCAACCTCTTGAGCATTCCTCCTGCCTATCACCAAAACTCCCAGATTAAAAATCTATGGCTCATTAAACAGGAAGGGAGGAGTATATTGCCTTAGAAATATTACAGTCTGTCAAGATTGCCTTGTCCCAGAGCAGAGACTTATCTGTAAAACCTGCACACAATTACTTTTTAATGATTTTATCCTGGCTCATTAGGAGAGCAGCTACCACTGAGACTTAAGAGTAATCATGCAGCTGTACCAATGGTACAGCTCCCGTGCATCTTGGAGAGGCACATCAGCATTTGCTGAACTGGCTTTAAAAGCTAGAAAATGTAAATGAGATAGAAAAGAGATAACACAAAGCTTGCAAAGTATGTCCATGATATTGTATGTTATAACAGCAAAGATTTCCCTGCTGGAATTTCGTTGCCATTTGCTTTGTATAATTTATTGAACACATTTGTCAGACACTGTTTATAACAAGATATCTTTTAAATTTTGGATTTGAGGTGTATTGTAAACCTCTACTTGCTTTTAAAAGTATCGTAATGAGTTATATCTTTTCTGAATGTATTGGGAGTTACTTCTTGCTTCTATTTCAACCTATTTGGAACATAAATTAAGTTGTATTTTTCCAAACACCCATGAGAATTTGATTTCACACAGTTGGCCTGACTAAAAAGCAGAATTTTGGAATTTCTGGTTAAATACAGCAATTGCATACACCTAACTTATAGAGACTGTTTTAAAGTAATTTTCCTTCTAGTGCATAAGGACAGGAAGATTTTTTTCCCATTAAGTGTTCTCTAGCTAGCAGGTTGCTTAATCTTGCTTGGTTCTTTCAGAGTCTTGCAGAATCCATAACCTTGCTCACTATTTGAATATTGCTGTTGCATTTTGAGGTACCCTTTATCATCTCTAACAGCAATAATAGCAACAAAACAACAACAAAATGAGTGGTACCAAGTGAACTGAGAAACCTGGTGCCACTCTGACCACACATCCAAACTCTGCGCTCTGCCTGGCCCACCCCTTGCCCTTGTATGCCAGGCATGGCATCAATATGGTATCGAATAACCTATTGCTTGGTTTGATTGCCTATCCTGTCTGTGGCCCCCCTCCCAACTTCTGATGAAAATTAACCCTATCCTAGCTGAACCAGGACAAGTATGTTACCCTATATCTTAAAAAATCAGAGTAAATCCTTGGAACGAAATTATAGGATCAAGGGGATGGCTTCTTTTTCATGATGCTGCATTTCGAACCATTAGTTTCTAGATTTTGTTTGGCACTTGGAGAAGCAGAAGCATCTTTAAGAATATTTAATAAAGCCTTTTTTTTTAAAAAAACCCACTAAGTTCTGATAAACACAAGAGGAAAAATGCAAGAATTAGAGGATATGAATTCGTTTAAAGAAACTGTCTTGTTACTTTGTTTTTATTTAAAAAGAGAAGGCTGTCATAATTTTTTCCTTAAGTGACTCGAAGTGTGAATCAAAATGCTATGAGCCAACCAATGCAATTATACTTCTAACTTTTACTAGACGCACAATTAATCTGGTTATTCATGTAGAATATACTAAGTACACACTGAAGGATGATGAAGTTTGAGACTGCTTTATACACAAGAGAGTAAGTAGTTGTAATGACTATTACTTTTTATACGTTATTTAGTATACAAAACTATCTGCCCTTTCGTCAAAGGTGCTGCAGATTTAAAAGGGCTTATAGCTAAACCACAAACCTTATATGAGCAAAAATGATAAGATAATTTGTTTCTTGCTGTAATGAGATAACCAGACTAAAAGTCGCTTTCCCTATAATAAGTTCACGTCTTTTACTAACAGAGGAAGGAATAGAATCCTCCATTTCACACTTCCTTCTAAAGAGTGCAACAACAAAAATTCTTATATTTGTAGAAAGTTCATGTCATGCATGTAAGTTCTTTCTTGCCAAAGCTTTTTTATGTTTTTGTAGTGCATGGAACTTGAGTGTCTGTAGTGAAAATTTCTTGCCTAATTCATCTTCAAACTACATCCCAAATAACTTTGCATCATTTGATACTGTTGTGATCGTTCTTGAGATACATGATGAACTGATGGGAGAATGACAGCCACACTCAGGTCATCCACTTAGATATTCCTTACGGGGATTTTTTTAGCAAACTATGCCAGCGGAAGGAGGGTTTTCTGACACAGATAGCTAGCACAATTGATACCTAGTACTACTGGTTGTTGTTGCTCAGTCTGCTAGTTCAAGTCCTTGATTTGTTTCCTAAGAAGACGCATATAGCTGCTTATAGCTTACTTAAATTCTTGCTGTGCTTTTGTTGCATATATCTGTTTGATGGACTTTCTTGAGGACCATATCATGGCTTTGAGGATCTGTGCAAATTAAAATGTACCCTTCAGATTTGTCCATATTGACCAGATCAAAGGGTAGGAACCAGAGAAAAAAAGGTCCACTGATCTCCCAGGACAGGGATTGACTGTAACTGATGAGCCACCACAACCCCAGGACTGAAGTTTGTGAGAGAAGCTTGCCCAGCATCAATACCAGCTGTTGTAGAGGGATGCGCAAACACAGCTCCCACAGGCTAAGAATTTCAGAAAATAGCCTAACAACACATGGATGTTACCAGAAAGAACACAAGTCATTTCTGTTTTGGAAGGGAGCTGAGATGTATGTCAAATGCAAAAGGAACTGACACTATGAGCAGTTGCAGGTTGATAGCAGAAACCACAAGGATGCACAGAAAACGCTCTAAATACCTCTTTCAAACTGCACTTGAGAAGATATTTTTAGTGTTACAAAACTCAGATTTATCCATACAAATTTATCAGTCAAATGCTATGTTGCTTTATTCAGTGTGCCATTCATGAGAGTGTCATGAAGATTGTTTTTTAGACAAGCAAATTTAGCATACAGATCAACAAATCTTAGGAAATGACATGAAGGAACTATTTCCTTCTTAAAAACACCACTAAAAAAAAATCCACTAGGAGAAAAAAGCAGAGGAGAATTGTATAAAATAAAGGACTAAATAACATAAAGAAATAATTGAAGACACATCATAAAAGAAGATGGAGCAGCTCTGAGATTTACTCAGCTCAACAATTCTTCAGTCGGTAATGCTGAAATTTGTGCTAGCAATGGGGCCTGATAGAAGATAATCAAGAAAAAGAGCATTGAGAACTGGATTCCAAATAGGCTGTACAGACAAGATCTCAAAATATTACTGATTAAAAAACACCAGTCATTCAGAATTGAGTCTTATATATCCAGCCTGTCTAGAAGTAACAAAGAGGAAGATCAATTAAAATCTCTGGAGGTAATAAGTAGAGACATTTTTTTTCCCCAAAATTAATACAAAAAAAAACCCAACCCAGAATGTGTTAAAAATCACAGTGTTAGAATACCAAAGAAAAATGAGATTAAATTTCTGGTGGAAAAAGTGAGAGGTTATGTATTATTGGAAGAAAGGGAAGTCCGTGCTCCAGAGAAAAATAAAGCAAAATCCACAAGCAAAAGAAAAACAAGGAGAAGGTTAGATACGGCCTTTGATAATAATGGTAGTTGACCTTTTTTTGATTAGGGAATAAACATTGCCTTTCAAGTTTCAGAGGTTTGAAGTAAGTGCTTGACATCCTTCTTCCGATTTACCCTGGTGCATTTAAGAGTTCAATAACATAATTGACACAAAGGTGCAGGTTGCACACTTAAAGTAAGTGAGGAATTGAACTAACATAGGTTGATGTCATATGAGAGTTTCTCTTCTCTCCTCTTTACTATGCCCACCAACTTAAGAAAATCCTCGTATTAAGTAGACATCTTGTGACTTTGTTGAATATTGTTCAACAGTGGTGAAGGGATTCAAGTTCAGATGTACATGGTAGAATAGCATGTTCAAGGCTGTATTATGTTTTAAAGGGAATAATGGTTCTGTGTTTGGAGTCAAACACTTTCTCACATTGAAGAAGACAGACAAAAACCTTGCCCTCTGGTGGCTAGAAAACTAGGAAACAAGCGTAAATCATGTTTTCACTAGCTGGTATCCAATTCAGATTTGCTTGTAGCTTGAATACTTTATCTGGTTTGAGTAACAGAAGTTTTCCTTAGTTTGAGATCTGTCAGAAGAAAGACAACCACTAAGTCACTTAATATTTGAACTCATTTTTCTTTGGAAGAAAAAACAAAGTATTGATACAGGGCTTGAAAGGAAATGGAGATGAGTTTTTAGAACAAGCTGAAGGTGGTTGAACTAGCAGCCATTCCAATAATAGGAATAAGTAGTTCTGGATGTCTTGTTATGTGCAGTTGTTTTATGTTTCAAGTTTTTATTTACTCTGGAAAGGCAGAATGCAGACTTAATTTCATAGACAATATAACCCACTTAGCAACTACTAAGGAAAATCTGACCCTGTCTGATGTAAATCTATTATCTTCTATTTAAAACTAAACCACTTAATAAATAAAATAATGCAGCATTAGTGGAAAGCCATTTAAAGAACACTACTTCTGCATTTATAGAAATAATTAATCTTCTTGGTATCCAGTCTGTGTCCATCATGGCAGGAATTGCAAACATTGATGCTCATTTCTTCTTATTACCCTACTTCAATCCACTGACTTTCAAGGTGGTTATTCTACACTGGTCCAGTTAAAGTGGAGAATTAGGGCATGTCGGATACATCCTAAACAGAAGAATTGGGTGTTGAAATTAACATTTCGTGTGGAGCATAGCTAATTACATTCTAAAAAGCACAGAATGAATGATCTTGTCTATAGACTGTCTACTTATTCAAGTAAATAGTCCATTACTATATTGACTTCATATGAGTTAATTTTTGTGTTAAATAGAGTATTTATCTCTTGTGAGAACAAGGTATTCACTTTTTTTCCACTATGGAATGGGCTGTTTTGCCAGAACATTATCTCTGGCTGACACTAAATAGCCCATATGGGTCATAAGGAATCCAAGTTTGTTTTATCCTTTCAGTTACAGAGGATTGTTAGGTTTTTTTTTCCAAAAGATGCGTAATTGTTGCTTCCTTTGGCGAATCTTACGTGCTTTACTCAAAAAAAAAATGTACTGTAAAGTTTATTGGAACTAACCTTAATAAAACAGTATTTTCCATGTTTAATTGTAAATCATCCAAGCTTTATATTCGTCATGGTTTCATAAAGATCAAAACAAGGAAGAAAGGTTACAGTTATTGTTTTTCAACGTATCTTTTTCTTTATTTGAAAAAGAAATCAAACAGTCTCATTTTGGAACAATGTTTTTATTAGCTCATGCAAATTGTACACTAATTTTCATAAGCGAGCTAATGACTACAGCCAGTTACTGCTAGGTAAATAGAACACGCAATTAAAAGGCAATTGTTTTAAACCATAATCAAAATCTCTGATATATTATAACAAATTAAATGGCAACTATGCAAAGTTTTGTGTTGTTGGAGTGCCAATGATTTCATTGCCTCAGTAAAAAAAAGTATCTATCTTAGACCTGTTTACTTCCTGACTTTTTGCTCACCTTTGTCCTTTCCTTTCTTACACTATGATAACTAAGTTTCTTTCTGTTGTCTGCCAATCACTGGGGAACCTCTTGTAACCAATAATATCAACCTTCCATACATTGGATTATTTTCACTGGATTACATGAAATTTGAAGGACTATTGCAATTTACAATTTCATAGTATATAAATTATTCAAGGCTCCACTGCCTTAAATAATTTACAGTCTGAAAAGGGTGTAATAGGTAAACTCTAATGGAAAAAATAAAATATTGCAGGATATCTTGAATACTTAATCATGGTGTATTCAAGAAATCAAAGTCCATTATCAAACTATGCTCATGCATGTTATCCTTTCAGCAACTGATTTTGTTTTTCAAAAGATAGTAAGGTCTAATAAACCAAATGCCTGCTGTATATCTTGTGAGAGTACTGCTTTTTAGAAATTTAAGAACTATATTACCTATTACAGAATGAAATTGCAACTTTCTAAGTTACAGTTAATTCCCATTTAAGTCATAAGAATTCTATGTGAGAAATATAACACTGAGAATATATGGCTGTGTATTTTCATTACCTTTGATCCTCACAGTATTTTTTGTAAAACTCTGGAGATACTATATAAAGTAGTATAAGATAGTACTAGTAATAAGATAATGCGTGAACATAATTATCTGACAATAAAATAATACAATATGTAAGTTTAAAACAAATATGTTAGAAAAACTTTTTATTTTGCCTGTATACATGGCAGATGATAGATAATACACCAAAATGAATTAAATGGAATTTTAGGAAGGAATAATTTTGCCCAGTATCTTATATAGCACATGCATCTGTGGAAAAGTACATTGTGTTCCATTGTGAAAAGACATAATTAAAGTTGTACATTCTCATTGCAGGAGTTAAGCAACCTGTGAGCAAGGAAATGAAGCCTAACATGGTCCATTTTCAGGATATGAAAATGTGGAATTTTTTTTCCCTGAAGACTCTTTAAAGGCTTCTTACCTATAAGCAGGAGTTCAAGGAGTTTCATATTGCTAATAATTCTGTTCCTTTCATTTTATGTAGTCTTTTACTATTGCCACACATGAGATAGTGGAGCTTACATTTGCAAACAAGACATTTTAGAAAATCTCAGCATTTGACATAGTTCTTGCAGATATTGTCTGCAGCTCAAAGGACTTTCTCCAGTGTGCTACGTATCAGCTGCTATAAGCAATTATTTCTCTTCTTTAAATTTTGTGTGCAACTTCCATGGCTTCTATTTTAAAAGGATAAAATCTAATGTGGATGATGGGAACGGCCAAAAAAGGAAAAAATACCCAAATACCCCATCTATAGGAATCAGTCCATAACATAAATATCGTATGTAGATCATCTATAAAAATAGAAAACTTCTGTTTAAAAAAACTCCAAACAACAACAACAAAAATACTGCAACAAAAACAAACCTAAGAAAAGTCTGTATCGTACTAAAAGTGTGCCCGTTACAAACTAGAGCAGCCATGTGAACTAATCGAGGGACAAGCAACCCGAATTACAGATCTAGGATGCAGTTCTCCTTTATGAAATGCAAAACACAAACCAATATGCCCTGCCTCCCACCCCACAAATCTATGGCCTCAAGAATATTAAGCTCTGAGCTGAAAAAGAATGCATTTTAAAAGTCCAGGCTTTCTGATCATTTCCTATTGCTAGTTCAGATATCTCCTGGTGTGTCACTTTTTGGAAATTCCAGTCTAAAGAGTCTCATTATTCCCACATGCATTGTAGAAAATGTATCTGCCTGATTCGAGGCTAAACTCCACTACAGGATCCAATCCCTAAAAGTTTTACGCTAAAGTACCAAACTCATGTCAGTGTTCAAGCTTCTAGGCATATTTATCCTTTGCATCCTGATTAAAAACTGACTAGGGTACTTAGTATTAACAACAAATCATCTCTTTAGTCCCACAGAACAAAGTAAATGAGACTCTCTGGAGGTCAGAGTGGAAACCCTGTTACGCCCAGGAGTTGTGATTACTGTATGTTTCCTCAAAAAAGCGACAGCTCAGCAGCATGCCAGGCGAGTGGTCCCTTGTGGCTTGTAAAGCAGAGGTTTATGTCGCTGTCTATCCCATGGAGGATTAATGATTGTACTGTGTCTCTGTCAGTCTCTGGCTTGATGGAGATTGTCTTGATAAGTGTTGCTATAGATGCCTCAAGTCAGAAGACATTCATGAGTGTATGAGTCACCAACAAAGGAAAAGTGTAACAGGAGGAGGTTTTTGGTGATTTTTTGGTGGATTTTTCAGTATAGAATAAGTAGGACAGCTTGAACACTGTGTTCATCACAAAGAGCCCCAAAATGATCTTTGTAATGTAGATCAACAGATTGCCCGTTGTCTATAAAATTGATGCTTGTGACTTGAGTTGAAAAATTAGAAGACACTGGAAAACACTGGATAACAGTATATTGGAGTAAGACCAGGCATCACCTGAAAGCCTTAAAAGAAACTGAAGATAGTATAAATACAGTTCCACATAACCTTTTGATATGCACCGTACTGTAAAAGGAGAGATCCTTTCAAACAAATATCTATTCCACATGTCATGCTTTTTATAAGGACACATCTCCAAGAATGCTTAGAAATACCCTTTTTAATTGAAAAAACCCAAAACATTCCCCCAAACAATGACTAATTGCATTCATATGGTAACAAAGCTTTCATGTTAACAGGTTAGAGTCCAAAAAGTGCTCAAAAATCTCAAGAAAAACTCAGAAAATGAAGAATATTTTAGGAAAGAGAAGGACATTTTGAATATGAAAAAATGGTAGAGGAAATAAAAAGTTTACTAACCATGGAATAGCTATATCACTAAATAAATAAATAAATAAATAAACCTCACACCAAAAAAAACCAAAGAACTTAGGAAAAGAGAATTTTGTTTCTGGTAGTAGATTATGTAAGAGTTCCCTTACATTAATAGAGCAATAAATTTTTTAATTTCCTCAGCTGAAATCTTTCAACATCACCTTCAGAAGCCTAGCCCATCTATATCCTGTCCTTGGCAAGATTAGATTTAAAATCTAAGGTCAAACCCTTCTGGAGGCAATAGTCATTTGGAACACAAGTTCTTGTTTCAGAAACATCAAGAGTAAAATGCTGAATAACATGACGAAGACAGTGCAAAACTGATTTCTTTGTATTAGACCGGCTACCTTTAATAGAACTTTTTTTCTTTAGAAGCCTAAATGTTTGGTATTGGTACTGGAATTAAAGTTCTCTTCTTGAAGGGAGGAGGAAGTGGGGAGAGGGCCAGAGAAAGGGACAATGTGAGAGCATTTAAATTCTTACGTGGAGGACGTAGCTTGTCTTAATATGTGCTCTTAAATTCCCAATGTGAAAAAGATTTCCTGGTATTCCAATTCCTGTTAATTGTTAATGCTTGTAAAAGTTAGTGCTGGTATTACTTAATTCATTTCATTATCTAAGAGATAGAAGCTGGATTGAAAGGCTTAGCCTACCTAGCTGAGCCATTATTTCTGTTTTATTTCTGTATATGATGATCTGTCTGGATTTTAATCTCTGCAGAGTTTAAAACAATGAGTAGGGGATAAGTTAAACTATTTCTCCCACATTTTCTCACTTTTCCTACTTTACACTCCTTTCATAACAGCCATTTTTTACAAATAGTGTCAGATAATATTAAAAAATGGCTGTTCCATTTAATCCACTTAAAAATTAAAACTGTATTCATTATAGCTTTCCTTCTCAACCTTTAATTATACAAGTTCTCTATTTCTAATTTCAGGTATTTATAATGTAACAAAATTAAGTTGGGATGAATATCTCTCAAATGAAAGTTTCAACAACTCCCTAAAAGCTGAAGATGCTTTGGATGTCCAAAAAAACTTTCTGAGATCTTTTTAATTCTTCCAGGAACTACTTGTATAAAGTGAAACCGTACTGAATGGCAGAAGAGCTCTTTAACTGGCTGCTGTAGCCATATGCTTTCTATAAGGTAAGTTTTCCTCGAGGTAAAATAAGAAAGAAGGAAAAGGTGTATGTCATGACACACACTGCGGCAGATGAGATCAGCTTGAAGAGGCAATACAAGTGGTCTTGTCAGCAGAGAAAATAGATCTGTTTACTGCCTGAATTGCCGTTTTGTGAAGATGAGCATGGCTTTATGAAGGGTATGTTTAAACAGTAGAGTATTGCATGCTTCTGCTGCCTGTAGAATTTAGCTACAAGGTTTTTCAGTATGGATTTTGAATTTACAGTGCACAGGTGCTCATCATTATGGCCCCTTAGCATTATGTGAAATCTGAACGTTTTTTCCCCGACACGGCTCCACGTGCACGATGACTACTCCTTTCTGGAGTGCCTAGCTCTGCAAAGAATAACATTTCTATTTCACAAAGGTGCCACTGATGCCTCAAAACAACCAGATAAGCATTTTGGGTATTCCAGAGGATTTTTTGAAAAGATTCAAGCTATTGGCATAGTTAGGTCAGCATTAGGAGAAATGCATTATGAGCAAGCTTAAATGCAAGGTGCAGAGTAGGCTGATGTAAGGGCCTTGAGAGCATCTCCCCTCCTGGGGGCAAGTTGGGGGAGATGCTGAGCTCAGAGCCAGTGCAGCCAAGGGTGATCTTTGTCCTGCTGCTCACTGTGCTGGGAAGCTCCCCACTGGTGCTATGCTGCAAGGAGGCCGCTGTCAGGGCTGAACCCTGTCTGTGGGAGCTGCTTTCAGATGAGGCGCTCGTTCTTCGTCCGTGCCTGAGCTGCAGCTCCACCGCATTGCAGTCCTATCCTGTCTGGGCATGGGCCTGCTGAGTCTGACACTGGCCCCAACCCAACCTGCAGTCCCCAGAGAAGTGCCCAGTGCCCCCGGTTGGGACTGTCCCTAGCTGTCCCCAACCTATGCTACTGCCCAGTAGGCAAGGTTCTGTCCTTCTGCCCTGAGGGAGCACTTGCTGCTCCCAGCATCCCTACCCAAAGGAGCTACCAGAGGGAGGATGGCAGTCACATTCAAGCAAGAGTCAGACATGTCCATTGTGGTGAGGTAGGTCTGAGGTCAAGCCAGGAACACCTGCCAGCCAGTCAGGTTTAGGATCAGACCCAGTGTCAGTTCAGTGGTAGGGGCAGATCCATGGTGACTGGGCAGGATTGGGTGAAGTTGGGAAGGCAACCTGCCAGTCAGGGTCCCCTGGCCTCTCACAGGCTGCAGTGTACCAGGAGCTGTAGCTTGGGTGAGGGCTGACAGAGGCTTGGCTTAAGACAGCTCCCATGGGCAAGGGGCTGACCCTGGCTGAGGCCTCTCTGCAGTGCTGTCATGGAGATGTTCCCCACGACTACGAAGAGAAAGGTGGGGAGCCATCAGCTGCCAGTACTCACTCCTCAGCCTATTTTGGTAGCTACTTTTCTATCAACACTTTGCCAAAATGGAAGGATGGTTGTTTGCAGTTTTGTGTCCAGCTTAGAAAATGACTTTCTTGATAGCATGTCGATTAGATGTTTCAGACAGCCTACTGCAGAAATAGAAATAACTGCTGTAGATGTCATAGTACTGTGTGTCTGGCTAGAGACAGGAGAGCCCAGTGGAGCACCCTTCTCTCCATCATACACTCAGGAGTTTTTCCAGTCCCATTGTTCTTTTACAGATTTTATGACAGTGGATCATGGAGAAACCAATATAATTATTCTTAGGGGCATCAAGCTTGTAAGTAGTATCAGCTGGCCCTATAGCATATAAAGGCTTATTTAATAAATTCCTATAGGGCATTGAGAGTATAATGGAATTTCCTTGGGGCACTGTGATCATCAGAGCACTTATTATGACAGCAGGCAATAATCACAAATACCAATAAGAGAGTTATCTTATGCTGTGGGGAGAGGTTGGGACATGCTGAATTTTGTAAAATGAGGGTGATGTTTGATATTCACATTACATATTCACAATCACATTCTACTTGTGATTGCTTAGTACCAGAAATTCAATAAATGATCACCTTGAGTGTTACTATGAATCGTTCTGTCCTTCTATGGGACCCTGGAAAGGTAGGTGTACCTCACTGATGCCATTACTGAAATTACACCTCTATCTCTGAGGTAACGTAAGCTCACTGGTGCGTAAGCTTAGAAAGGCGTGGCACAAGCCCACGATGCCTTCCTGCAGCCATATGGTAGTTCCATAGCAAGTGCTTATATTGCTTGTCTAGAACCATCAAAAGCTGCTTTTTCTGGCCTGACTTTTAGCAACTTGAATAACGGTGAGTTGTCAATGGTGGTACATAGATGAGCAGGTGATTGACAAGGGCAGGGGGGAGGGGGAGAATGGTAGTGAATGTTAGCCAGTCCTAAGAACAAGGTGTTCTAGTCCTGTGACACTGGCTCTGCTCTCCATTTCCTCCCTTATTTACAAGCTCCCCAGTATTTGTCTCATAGCCTACACTGATGAAGTAGTATCAGTATGGATGTCAAAGAAATGTGGACATTGAAGGATGTTGGGATATGATGTCCATGACTTCGAACGGTGCGACTTTTGTCACGGCAAACCAGGCTGAACAGGCAATGTGGTTTGTCTCACACAACAGTCTGTATATGAAGCAGGGCTATGCCTTGTTGCACACAAACCAAAACTCTGGGCTGAGCCACCTTCACTGGTGCAACCCTTAAGAGTGACCTGAAAAAGTGATAGAGAAGCTGTCTGAGATTGGTATTCAAAGCTTTCTGCCAAATTTTGGAAAAATACCTTCCTGGGACATTTTTTAGTTCTATGTGGTTATGTAAACAGGCATGAAAAACATAAGCTGGAGCATATTATGAAAGCTAAAAACCACGATAAGCTCTCACTTCAAGATGTGCAATAAATACATAAGTAAAAAAAATTTCTGTTCAATAGGAACCATTTTTAATATATGATTTTTTAAATACATGATTTTTAAAATACAGTCTGGATTTAGCTAAAGTCTGAGTTTTTATTGGTAATATTCCAGGTCTTCTTATTTAGCTCCTCCTTACCTGGTCACTCTGAAATGATTAGTTTCATACCTGTTTTTGATACTTATTTTCAAAACCAGAAACTGTAATAGTAAGGGAAATATTACAAGATATGGTTGGTTTATGTAACCTTTCAGGAGACACATGTATCTACCTTGCCTTGTAATTTAAAAAAAAAAAAAAAATAATCTTGTCAGAGTGTAGATTTGTCATTTAATCCACTTTTAGTAACTCCAGGTATTAGTAGCTAGAATAAGATAATACAGAGAAAAATACATGATAACTATCAGAAATAGTGTAGTAGCTTAATATATAAATGAGTAGCTATTACTGGCAGCGAAAGTCAACTTATCTTTCCAGACTAAGTGGATGTTACATGCTCAGGAAGTACAGGAGATGTGAGGTCTAGGTCAGTGATGACCTCTCATGGACCAAAGGTTAGAAGAAAACACTTGAGTGCTCAGTAGCCAATAAATATATGTTATTGTATTCAGATTAGGGTACAATCATACAGTCATAGGCAATTACATTATATGCATTAAGATTTTTGGGGTTTTGTTTGTGCACTATGACACTGTCTTTCAATCAGTTTTAATTTAGAGATTCCCATTTGCAGATGCTCAAGATTTTCCTGTGCTTTCAGGAAAGCTGTAAGTTAAACATACTTGCTTCCCTAAAAGTAACTGCCCTGCTAGGAAAATGGTAGTAATTTTTACTCCTGATTTTAGATGTCTGCCTTCTTTAATGTTTGTTTTTATCATCTCTGTATTCATATAATCATTCTTATACACTGTATATCACTATAGTACAGAACTTGCCATGATGTATGCTTTATGCATATTAGCAGATGCGACTGGAAAATTCTTGCAGGAAAGCTTTACTTATGCTGTTGCTTTAATAAAAATGTTCAAGATTAAGTTTGTCGGGATTTTTCTTTTCACTGTTTTTCTTTCCATGGAGTATGGTAAGGCCACTTACCTACTTAGTTTCATGCTCTGTGTCAAATTTGCAGTTCTCCTTATAAAAGGCACTGTCATTAGGTATTTTACGAGCAAAAAATAATTTAAATAAAACTATTGTAAAAAATAGGAAGAGGAGATAGTTTTATAAAATCAAACTTTTAATCAAGCTAGCAATATTTTTTTAGAGTTATTCTATTCCATTTTAAGAACCACATGTTAAAGTTTTCTGCATTCTTCGTTTTGTATACTGAATCTATTATTTTCTCTACTGTAATATTTTACTCTCACACTAATACAAACCAAGTTTTTACCATTTGATTCAGGCTGAAAATAAGAATGTGTTCTTTAAAGGCATTAGATAACATGCATTTTTCTGCAATATAACATTACTTTCAAATTTGAACTGGAAAGTTTTAAACATGTTTCTTTTTTCTGCCAAAAGTATTTTCCTTGCATCAACTAGAAGGTAAGAGATGATTATACTTTTTGCTTCAAATTAGATCCAGCCATTTCAACAGTGCAAATTATCATTGTCTTAAATACCTCAATTCATTTGTGTCTGGAATTCCAGAACACCGATTTTAAAGTCTCAAAACGTGCACTTTTGTAAGATCTAAAATTATAGTCAAGCTTCAATTGTCTCTATCCCTTCAATGATTAAAGTAAACAGTCACATGAAATGTGTTTCTCATTAAGTTAAATTTTTTCCCACTTCATGTTCTATGTGATAATATAAATTAGGGCGTTGTCTGGGACAAATATGAAGCCAGCTATTGTTACATTTTAACCACAGCAGGCAATTATGTGAATGTCTTTTCTTTGGTTATAGTTTGGCTACATACTTTACTGTCAATTTATTTCTTACTTACAGCATTACAGTGTTTCTCTTCTTGGAATAATATTGCATATTTTACTATCTGAAACAGATGTGTAGAAAAACTTCAAAGGACAGAAATATCTTTTTACTGCAGTTCAAGTGTTCATTTTACAAATACAGGGCAGAAAATCCCATTTTAGCAGCTTGCTCATGTGGTTCAGCTAGATCACTCTAAAGACCTCTTCTCAAAATTCATTTGAAAATTCTTCAATCCTTTCAACTCATGGAATATTCATTGTCTATATATATGAGGTTTTTTCTGTGAACTATGCATACTGTTTTACATTTCCTCACTTGCAGAGAATCAAATGAACTGTTTGAATTGCACAAATTGAATTTTAATTAGGGGGAGTGAGAATAACTTTAAAAGTACTTAAACCATATTCAGAAGCAAAAACAAAGTCTATTTTTAGCTTTGTGATTTAGTTAATCTTAAAGGTATGCTCCTGGTGTTGTATTTTAGGATATCAATATTATTTAAAAAAATGAGATACTGTCAAGAAAAGACACAGATGGAAAGGCACAGTTCTTTTCAGGTGTGATTAAAAAATGTAACTATAACTACTTCTTATTCATATTTCCGTTTTTGTTAATAATTTATCCACAATTCTCTCTGAAGCTCATGTAAGTTACTCTTGGCTGTACAAGTCCCTCTAGTGGCATCTTGCATGTAATAGATAACAATAAAAGCTTAGTTCTATTTCTCATTCTTTACCCATGTATTGCTTAAAATCTGTCAACTGAACAAGTAGAACAACATTCAGTTTTAAAATCATTTGACAGTCCCTGTAACAGTTCAGTTTGTGTTCATATTACTCATACTATGAATTCTTAAGATTAATTTCTTTTCCCAAAAAATTAGCATTGTTAATATCACCAGCCTTTCGGTCTTAAAAAACAGTATTTGGAGTAAGTTGTGTTAGTTTGGTTGTTAGTTCTGAAATATTAAGTTAAGGACTCCATGTTCTCACCCCTTTCTGGCTTCTGACTATAAAATAATTTAAAATGTTTCTGTATTCTGCATTTTGAAAATACTCTTCCATGTTCAAGTTAGTTAGAAGTGATAGAGTTTAAAAAGCAGTGTAAGTGGCATTATTTATTTCATCTTTCACATCTCCATGAGGTCACCATTTAGCTTAATACTTCTTAGGGCAAAAAGCATTAACTTCTGCCAAGTGTTTACTTTCAAAATAGGATCAAATAAACATTTCAGAATTACCAGCAATCCATCTTCAAAAAATGTTTTGGAAATTTAGGCTCAGATTATTAAAATCATCTTTACCAAAATATTTCAAATGCTTGCTTGCTTGACTTGTTGTGATGGACTGATTATCCCATGATCAGCAGTTCAGATAGATTTGTTGTCTTCCAAAACATCTTTTTTCTTAGAAACAGCTGCATTTCTAAATTGAAATGTCAGGTAGAATATTTATTTAATCACCATATACTGTATTTTATGTCCAGTGATTCTATATCTCTTTCAGATTCCGGAATTAAATAAAGATCACAGATCAAAATATTATATTATTCATACTGTATAATGCTATATAATATTGTAAGAATTAAGTTACTAATTCAGTTGCTAGGTTCCCAGATACACCGCCTACCCTTTATTATTGTAGTTTTCTCCTCTTGTATCAGTAGCTAGTGACTACAACAAATATATTTAGTTATGTGTATTTACAGAAATATCTTGTTCTTCACAAAAATGATGGTGATGTGCAGGTAAACTCTTTGGAAGATTTTTTGGAGGGCATATCATTTCTAATCATTCTCGCATTATCTAATAATTATTAACAAAGCTGACAAAGTATTTAAGGTGGTTGAAATGAATAGATTTCAGGAACCAAAGTGGAACCTCTTCTGGTTTATATGAGGTAATGCTTACATTTTAAATTATATTTTAAAGACCAAAAGCATAGTCTTACTGAAAACCTGTTCATTTCCACTAGTTTCAGTGGACAAGATGGTCCCAATAGAAGTCATCTTGTGTGTTGTAGGTGGGAGATAAAATGTGTGGCATAAAATATTGACAGCACTTGTTCCTCAAAGCCTTGAAATAAAATTGTTTCTTTACCCTAGTCCCTCTAAGCCTGCTTGGGATCTCTTTAAACAGACAATGCACATAGGTGGGTTTTTTATGTAACTTATACAGCTCCATAGGAAATTATACTGTGAATCAAACCCTGATGAATAGAAGCAACCATGCATCTAAAGAGTAGGTGTTAAAATCTTGTTCCACATTATTAGAAAACAGTGCAAGGATTAGTAAGAGGCAGCCAGATGAAGTTGTGGTAGCCAAGGATTTTAGCTAGCCCAGTCAGGCAGTTCTTCAGAAATAACGAAACATACCAAAGATAAAGCAACAGATAGCTGTGTACAGACAATCACTGTAAGCAGAGAAGTTTCAAAGTAAGCACTCCAAGGGTTTATTGGCACAAAGTTAAGTCATACACACCCCTTGGATTTTCATTTTTTATTATTATTACTTGACCTTTTGCTAGAACACGTTTAAACTCTTTCCCATAGAGTTTTGACAAGATATGTGTTTTCTTGATTGATTCCTTCTTAGGCCCATGACTTTAAAAAAATAGCTGGTTTAGTAATTCTGGGATTTTTTCCCTCTATAGCAACATATTATGGGATAAATCTCACTTCATTTATGCCAGATTCAGCAGCAGTGTAATAGCTTGGTTTTGTTCTTTCTGATTTAGTTCAGCCCAACCTGTCACACCTGCCTGATGAGACCTAAACAATAACGTATTGCAAAGGAAAGTGACATCTCCTTTTTCTTCAAAGTCTAAGCAAACTTCCTTTTATATCTGTCCTTTTAATTTGATAGAAATGAAATAAGCAAAACTGCAATCTGACATACCACGTTGTACCATGGACTACTTGCCAAGTAAGTCGAACCAGAAATCTTTCTCATTTACCAAAGTTTTAGTTAAAATCATAGTGGCTTTGACCTTGCAAAACTTAGGAACGTCTTTTGTTTCTTACTTCTCATCAGTAATGTGTTTCCTTAATGTTGTTTCTAATCAAGCAATCAAGAAATAGGTTCAAAGCCTTTGTGCTTGTGGAAGAAAAGTGGGTTGCAGTTAGAATGGAGGGTTATAGAAAGACAGGCAGGGAGAGGGTCATTCACAGTCGAAATAGAGGGTTAAGATTGTTCTTAAACTTCATGACCTTTGGTCACTCCCTGTTTTACCTGTTACTGACAACTGCCACCTTCGTGATCAGTTCAGCTGCCTGCAATTAACATTGATTTCAGTGACTTTGGTGTCATAGCAAAAGGCTGTAGCAAAGCTCAGGACAGAATTGAGTTTGCCTTCTTGAAGTCTACATTTGAACTTCCACAACAAATGATGTTTTTAATACCTTGCTGACTCACTTGATTTTACAGTCCTGAACACTACTAATCCTGTGCATTGAATGAAGCAGGGTTCAGGGACAAAAGCACATTTTATGTCAACAAAATTAAAAATCCGCAGTACTTATTCACACGACAAAAGTCTCAAGACTTTAACAATTGAGTCCTTGTTGTTTCAATTGAAATTAATTTTTAAAATACAAATGGAATTTCCAAGATTTTATAAATAAGGCTGTTGGCATCTAACAATATTCTTTAACAATTCTCTTAAATCTTCATCGTGAAAACGCATCTGGGCCCTTACCCTACTACTCAAACTTAATTTGCTAAGATGTTTAGGCCAGTCTCTCTAAGGGAGAAAGAATAGTGTAGAAGATGTGTCATGTATCTTGTAGACTTTTCAGGGTGCCATGGCTGTTTGTCTGAACTTTAAGACCAAGAACTTGCCTCATAGTCCAGTCTAGCTGCCAAGGATATTCCTATAGTAGTTAAAACTAGTGTGCAGTTTGTTACCAATTTCATCACATCTTTAAAAATTAAACAATCGCTAAATGCTAATTTGCCAAATGCATAGCTAGAATATGCAGGCTACTTGATGCCCTCACAAAACAGACAATTTCTTATGATCGTCAAAATAAAGAGCAACCGTTTGAACTGCAGTGTTAGGTTGCATATTTGGAATATTTAAGAATATGTGCTAAAATATGTGTATACATACACACTTTTATGCACACACACAGACATATATATAAATATTTAACGATAGGTGTGAAGGCATAATCTCATGTCATTACAGTTACGTGCAAAATTTCCATGGACATCCATTCCTCAAATGTCTAATAACAAATGAGTTGTCATTAATGGTGAAAAGCAACAGGATGTCCAAGCAAAATTGCCATTTTAGAGCTTCTGACACTAATAAATGTTAAATGTGTCTCAAACTTTTTGTTTGACATTTTGTGAATATTTCAGTAAATAAACTTGATGACATATTACTATTTTGCGAAGTTTGATTAATAGGCTGTGACTGCATTCCAAGATGCCTTTGTCATGATTTAAGGACAAAGTAAAGGTTGCTTGAGAGATCCAAATTTACTGAAGTCGTTCTGAACGGCTACTTCCTATGTGTTGGTTTGAGTGTGTGCCAAGGGCAGATGTTTTCAGACTTCAAATAGTTTGTTTGATTCTAACACTTCTTCAAAATTAGTTACAGTTAAAATATTTTGTGTCGAATTTCAGACTAAGTGAATGTACTAGATTAGTTTGGCGGTGATGTGGAGGACCGTTGCATATCACGGAAAACATTTAGATTCATCAGTTCTGGGAGTAGTTCAAATTACATCAGTTGTGTTGACATAATTACCACCCATGTCTCACATATGATGTAGTAACTACATCCTATTGCTAGTTTTCCATGGGAACAATTGCTTTTCTTAGAGGAGATAGGCTCAACTCAGTGTGCAGAAACGTATACATCACATCACACCAGTTACTAAGATAATGCAAGCATGTATAGGAGCTACTGCTCAAACCGAACATTAATCTGTGGTAATGATAAACACGTCTGCTCCAGTGCCTGAAGCAATTTCTGCGTTAAGCTGCAGTTGGGTAAGGGCAAAAAGATACGTCTTTATAATAAGTCTGGTTGTTTGCCTTTATTGTTATTTGTACTGAGCCAGCCTCGGTGTTTTCTCATTTTCATCTACAAGGCAGCAGTACCAAAAGGGAAAAACAATCTGGAAGATTCAAATCTTTAAGTAGATACCGTATTAGTTCAAGTAAAATAGTATTTAGCCACAGGGATTGATTTCAGAAGTAATACGTCTTAAAGCATGTGAAAATTTTTCCATTTTTCTCCAGTATTATAAAACTTGAGTGTTTAGATACAGACAGCTCCAATTTGTCTATAGCCAACACCGTTCTAAAGCAAAACCCCAGTTTTATCACAACCTACAATATGAATTAATCTTTTTGACCTCACTTTCGGTTTCCCAATTTTGAAGAGTACAGTGTGAAATTTAAGTTCTTGCCTCTTCATAAAAGGTCCAAGATTACGTTTAAATACCCTTTGAAGCTGTAAATATGTTTTTTTTTTTTAAAAAAAAAAGTCTTAGCAGTTATATTTCAATGGCTATTTTAAACATAGGTCATTAAAACTGGGCATATAATCTTGTTAATGTGGCCAAGAATTTGTATAGCATTACCATGCCACATTCACTTATGGTTGTATTTGCTATTAATTCTGATTACTAAAGAAATATCTCACTATGATCATTAATTGGTTCTAAATATTCTTAGGAAAAAACCTAATAAGATTTATGTGATGTTGAGTGCAGTGTAAATTTTCTGACTTGCAGGAGATAAAGAGTTTAGACACAGCCTTGAAGTATCTCCTCAGTTCATTGCTCTCGGTGATGACAAGGGGACTATTTTGGTGGTGTGAATAGAATATTGCTCACTCTCTAGTAACTACATTTTTTTCCTGTTTTTCCTGTTCTTTTTTTCCAAAGCATTTTGTTCATGAATAAAATTCTTTTATCATATTGAGACCCAACTCAATCGGCAATTAACTCAGCTGGAATTATTTAATTGACCGATATGGATAAACACCTCCTGTAAAAGCATACCTGGCTTGGACTCTCAAGTTTGATTCATACGTAAGTAACTCTGCTCGCTCTTACACTTTAATTCAGATGTTCTACTAAACCACAGTCATACCCACACCTCTGGCAATACCTCTGCCAACACTATGTGGAAAATTTTGGCTCCTCCATTGTCAGTGAGAGTACAATATTTTTTTTTTTGTGGTCTAGATGTCTCATTCCCCTCCTTCAGGATCTGTGATTTAACTCATTAACTCATGCCTGTATCTGGAATCCTTTTGCTCTGTCGCAGCAAGACTCCACTCACTAAATATTGAAAATATTCACTGCCAACCAATTTCTTATTCTTGAAAGATTTCCAGGACAATTTTACCACTATTAGACCTTGCTGCAAAACATAAACTTCTTAGACTGTATGTTTTGCTTTGCCTACTAATAAAAAAAAAATAGATTTCTTTTTCAAGAAACTGCAAGTGAAAAACATGGTAATTGATTTGCCTGTATCACCGCTTTAAAAATTGGGTATTTTGTTTACTCTAGAAATTAATAAGGAAATGCAAAAGGAAATAACTGGAGATGAAAGAAGGAGTTGCAGGATAGACTCTTCTATAACTGCAATGTGTAAACTTTGAAAGATGTGTAACATTTTATGATCTTGTACTTCAGATAATCTTATAATCGTGATTCAGTAGTTCTGGTGTAAAAATAATTTGAGGCAATTTAAAGCTTGTGCATTTAACAAGATGGGGATGAAAGTACTATACTGCACATTTTGTCAGTAATTTCTCTGAAACATTGTTCAGTATAATTGGTTCATTGTCACTTAATTAAATTCCACCTTCTTACATGGTGCAGAGTATTAGAATTAGTGTGCTCAGAATAGGTCCGTACTATATACAAGCCAACAGAAAAGAAAAATGTGATCTAGTAACATAACTTACGTAATTAACAGGCAAAACTTAGCAGTTACTTTCCTGGATTCTGTATGTGTTGGAATCTTTGCCTATAACAAAATATTCTGCAGTATAGTAAATTCATGACTAAAGTGTTGATATTAGTTCTGTAATTCAAATAGTATTTTTAATGTCAGAATTTAAATATCTATTCAGCCTAGTTTAAGTACTCTAATCTTTCTAGCAGATTTCTTTTAATATGCTGTTTTCTTTTTGGCTATCATTCCTTTTGCTTTCATTATCTTTTTCTGTATCAATAATAGGGAAGGTAATAAACCTGAGACCTTATTAACCTTCTAATTTTTTCCCTTGATGTGTGTGGGAGCATGGGTTTTTGAACAAAGAAAACTAGCAGTATCTGCAAATATTTTTTAAAAATCATGTGAGTTGCTGCACACACCATAAGCATTCCTGGGGACTATGGTAGCAAGAAGGAAAAGTATCAGTAGTGATCTAGTGTCAGCCTATCATTAAATATGACAAAATTTAAAGATATGGTAAACTAAAAGGCTCGCTCTATCAAACAAACAAACAAAAAAAGTGTGTAAGTCTATGGAAACAAGGATATAATGTATAACAAATTGGAATTTGTTTTCAATTTTATGGGAGAGAATGAGAGAGATACTATTAAAAGGCTTCTTTCTGGTTCGACTGCCAAATCAGCAGTGCATTCTATTCATTAAAAAAGCTATGGGCTCAGACTTTAAAGGATCAATATTAGATTGGATAATAAATGTTTTTTCTTTGATTGGATAATTAATATTTTTTCTTAGTATACATGTTATAGTTAAGGTCAGTATGTGAGAGTGTTACTCTTCTGAAAAATCCTAATGCAAGTGTCTTGGTCCACATATTACAGTCATTTTAACATCAGTGAATCCTAGTGAGTCCTTCATAGAAAATACTTTATTATAAATCTGTTCTTTGTCAATGTCTTAATTAAAATACTTACTTTGATCACACAAAACCACATACAGGTGTGAATGATGGTTCAAAGGACTAATACGCAACAGAAAACTATATTATGGGGAATTTTAATAAAAAAGGAATGGCTTACAGGAAGTCTCATTTTTATTATAATTAACACAAACATGGTACATTAGAGATAAATTATGTATAGGTAACTACCCAAAGAAGAAATAACAGCCCATTAGATGTAATTCTGTTTATGCTATATTTCCTTTTGTCTGTGTTTTTAACAGAAAAAAAATGATACCACTATTTAAGAAAATAACAATAAAAATAGAACTTTTCTGTTCCCAGAACAGACCAAATTCTGGTTTAAGAATGGAAATATATGGATTTTCTTTCTTCTACAAAAACATTCTAGAAATCTGAGGATGAAGATACTTAAAACTGTGGCGTTTCTTCTTTGACTTACCTGGTGCAATTACCCGTTACAAATGTTATTGCTGTACTGTTTGCAATACCAAGTGGTTTTAAATTTTGAAAAAAAATGGGCATACAAATGGTACTCTACCTTTTTATATTTAATATTTTTGCTGTCCTGTTATGTTTGGCACTTTTGCATAGATCTGAATGATTAAGGCATGTTGATTAAGATTTAATTTGCAATTCACTGTAATACACAAGGTTATAACAGTTTAACTGTGCGTAGATGAATGAATGGTGTTTTTTTCAGAGTTGTTTCCCTGAAAATTCTGTAGCCAGTTAAAAGTTGGTGAAGGGATACCTTAGAGAAAATGCCATAGATTTTAGCTGTTTTGTTACCTAACAGCTTCCTGTAGCTTGTGGAGTTCAAGGCTACCGGGAGGCAAAGCTGTGCTTTGCATGTGAGAGGAAACATAAAAAGATTTTGTCTATGCTCCTGTCACGTCTTTCACTGCCTCCTTTTCGTATTCAGCTGTAGTCTGACATGACATGGAAAAGCAAAAGAAGTGGTAAGCCAGACTTTCTCAGCTCCTTGAAGAAATCTAACATGGCTTCATTAACGGCAAGCAAGGATGCATGATGTGCAGCCTGCCCACCTGATGTGTATGCAGGTGTACGAGGAGATGCACAAGTGCACATAAGTATATGGAGAGTGCATGCAGACATATAAACATATACATATGTATATGCATGCGTTACTAGGGCTGCCTGAGGAAAGCCTATTATAAAAAGCACAAATCTGTATCGCGCAACAGCAGACGTGAGGGAAAGTATCTCATTTTACTATTGCTGTGTGAACCGCTCTTTTGCATTAACACATGAAAAGTCCTTTCCAGCAGCTGCAGACAAGCAGTGGTGCTGGTTGTGTGTGGCGCCCAAATGACTCATTTTAATTTGGGAGAACTTCATAGATGATGATATCCTGCATTATTTTTTTTCTGGCAGTTTGGTTGGGAAGCATCTTACTACTCACCAAGAATTGGAGTAGAAGATCTGAATTCTCACTCCCTACCCCAAAAAGCTAAGCTTGTAACATAATTGCTACTTCCCTTTTGATTGTGTTCATTCTAAAATGTTAATCTTAATTGTAACACATAGAATTATAGAAAGTTAAGGTTGGAAAGGATCCTCCTTAAGGGCCATCTAGTCTGATCCCCAAATTCTAAAAGTTGAACTTTCTTCTTTTACCTCCCTCATGAAACTAAGGCAAAATAATAATGACTATGTCACTGTATTATAAGTGTTTCCTGAAGCTGTTACCTTTTTGAATAAATGTTCATTGCCTTATAGGATGCTAATACACCTAAATACGGGAAATACTGCATTACTGTAGGCCAGCTGTAATCTCAAAAAAATCTCTCTTAAAAACCCTCAAATATATATTTGTGTTGACTTTTCTCGTTGAGCAACTCCTTTGAAAATAATAATTCAATTAATAATTTGAAAAATATTCTTTATTCTTGCATTACAAAGTAATTATTGCTATATATAGCTTCTCTGAAGATCTATTTAAGCACCTCAGCAGGAACTTTTGATACTCTCTGGTGCAGGATCTTGTAGTTGCATTACCCATTGACTTCAATGGGATTTATGGAAACTCAAAAGCCTTGGGAATCAAAAGAGTTTTTCTTCTCCTACGTGTAGATTTAGACGTACAATTTGAGGAACGCATATTCAGAAATACGGACATGAGTATCTTCCCATGTTGGCTTTGGTTGGGGATTTTTATTATTTATTTATTTTAATGGTCTGGTTTGGGGTTTTTTTTGTACTAATCCCCAAAACTGAAATACTCGATGGATTAAAAAAAAAGCGCTAAGAGGCGCCGTGTGGGGGTTGTGCTGTAAGCGCCGCACTTCAGTAGCGGGCCCATCCCCGCTGTGGGCGCTGCCTCCCGCCACCTGCGGGGGCCTGGCAGCGGTGACGGGAGCCGTCGGATCTCACCAGGACACGCACCCTCACGGTTGGGTTCTCCATCCTCAACCCTGCACACGCTGAGAAATTAAAAAAAAACAAAACACAACAAACCAAAACAACAACAGAAAAAAAAACAACAACAAAAACCAACCCAACCGAAAAAACAGGAGTAAATGTTTCGGGGACGCCCTAACGCGGTGGGCTCACGCTTGCCGGTCTCCTGTACGCTCTCGGCGTAGCTTTGGGGAGCCGCTGCCGCGGGTGCGTTTCTCGCCGGTCAGTGACGCCGCGGGCGGGTTCTCCTCCTTTCCTGGGAGGCGGCCACGCCACTACCTGCGGGCGGAGGCTCGAACCCGGCTCTGGGCGAGGGCAGGACGCAGACCGCTGCCCCGCTCGCCTTTAAACTGCGGCAAGGGCGAAGCTTCGCCGCCGGGGCCCATCGCGAGCGGAGCGCACCGGCCGGGCTGGTATTTTTTTTTTTATCTCCTTGCCTTGTGAACTAACCCCCTCTAGCGCTGAACCGGCCGCATCCGACCTGCGGGCTGCCGGCAGCGCCGAGGCGAGGGGG
>VWZK01012768.1:76886-146444 GCA_013396935.1 Baryphthengus martii
GAGGTAGCGCGGAGCCGAGTGCGGCGCCGGTCGCCGCCCGGCCGCTACCCCCTCCTGCCACCTTGACCCACGACCGCGCCAAAGTTGGGTGTTCGGCGAGAGAGAAGCAGAGGGGCTCTGCTGCCTGCCCCCCTCCGCGGACCGCGTCCCGGCAGGGGCGAGGTGCCGTCCCCCGCCGAGCGGAGCCGGGGGCAGGGAGGTAACGGCGCGGCTGCCGGGAGTAGCGGGGCTCTCCAGAGCCACCCCTAAGCCGCGGGGGTTTGTGAGTGAACAGCGGGTAACCGAAAGTTACCTCCCGGTGAGGTGCAGCGGTAGCATCTTTTTAGTTGAAATGTGGTTTTAAGGTTTAGTCCTGCCGAACGGAAAGCGTCTTCAGAATGGGTCTGAGAGAGCTCACTGTGAGTTAAGAGAAATTGCTGCTCGTCAGCGAACTGCTCAAAGGTGCCTGACTGTCCTTAACACGTAATTTTTACGTGCTACGGTCTGTCCGATAAAAATCTCATTTAAAGTCTTCGTCACAGGTACATGCTCATCGGGTCTTACTCAAGGCAGTAGTTTAGTTCTTTAGGTCGTAGTGTGTGCGTTTAAGAAAAATGCCTCTAGATTAGTAAGGGAATCATCCTATTTAGAAAAATACGAATAAAAATGCATGGCACATCCAGAGGATATCAGATTTTGTAAGGAAGAACTTTAAGAAAACCCACCCCATAACTGACTGTGAAACGTCATGTTCTGTGTTATCAAACATCTGGAGCAGAATGTTTCAGTGTTCATTTAATGTACATCTCTCTACTTAAGTTGTGAAGGATGTGGGGTACGTCTATTCCTAAATTAGGAGAGGCTTCCCTACTTTTAATACTATTTTTGTACAATTTAGTTTCCGTGTTACGAGATTCTGGTGTGACATTAGAGAAAATAGGGGACCTGAAGGGCAGCTCTGAATGTTGCATCTGACAGAAATTCTTTTACCTGCTGTTATTGAAATGTGCACCGAAAATGGCTGTGGTGGAAAGTAATGATCAAACTGGTTTTAGTCGTGGACTGCTATCAAATATATTTTCACACTTCTGTTTTACAGTCCGTCTTCTTTGTTTGTCGTATCTATCTGGGTAACACTAAGAAAAGAGAATAAGAAAATACAGTAGCATGGCCACAAATACTCTGGGCTATCAGTGTCAGTTATGGCAAGAACATTACAAGTTTCCATCTCTTCTACAGTAAACATGATGAATAATTTCACCGGGTGGTTGTATAACACAGCCACTCGTTGCTGTATTAGGTTTTTCCCTTCCTCGTGTCTTAGAAGACATCAGGTTTTCACAGTAGCACAGCACAGTTTTCCTTTTATGTCCCCCTCATTAATGCATGCTAATGTCTGCGACATTACCTCAAGGCCTAATGTGACACATGAATGTGGTTTAAAAAAAACACTCTAATCACATGTGTTATAGAATAAATGCATCAAAAGTAAAGAATTTATATCAAGTAATGCAAGTTAAATTAGGTTTCTAAACTAGTATTTGATATTCCTGGATTAATTTAGTAATATTTAAATAGTGGTTTAAAAAGCAGGTGAAAAATGGGAAAATGAGTTACCAAAACAGTTTAGCCCAAAGAAGAGTCTGTCAAGGATGAAGTGGGTTTTTTTTTGTTGTTGACGTAACTTTTCCCAACAAGTTTAGATATTGAGGTATTGGCTGCATGAAGTACTGATGAAATTACCTAACTTCTGAGTAACTTCTCTTTCTGCACCTTGTTTCAAAACTTCAAATGTGTAAGTTTAAAACGCCAGTTACTGGCATTTGGAATCCCAGCTGTGAAGGATTTTGTGAAATCTTGTGCAATTAACTGAGAGAATAAAAAAAAACCTCCTAAATTTTCATCAGGTGATTCTTTCAGAATGTACACCTTAGAAACATGCACAATAATTGCTGTTGGGTTTTCACTAGCAACTGTAGTAATTATAGCTTAGCTTAGCTTTCCTATCTTGTTTGTATTTACAAACATACCAGCATTAATACTAAACAGCAAAGAAATATTTTGTCTGGGTTTCTTAACAGTTTTGGGGAAAAAGATGGAAGGGGACTAAGTTTAGTGATCTGACTTCGTGAACAGACAGCCCTTCCACTTCATTCTTAAGTCTCTATTTCCTGTTGTTAAAGGGAGATTTTCAGAGAATTAATATACTCTGGTTTTATAAATTAACGTTATTGCTAAGTTGGGATTAATCTTTTTGTTTGTTTTCCTCTAACAGAAAGATGTATTATTTTTTATGCAGTACAAAGACTCTTAGGTTGTTTTTCTTCACCCAATAAATCAATGTATGGTGTCTTACAGTATCTGTAGCAAGGCAGACACAAACGATACTATTGACAGGGAAGCAAATTTACTCATTCATCTTAATGGAGTGGTAAGTTCAAAAACAAATTATGACCATGCCAAGGGCTAGTTTTTTTACTGGTAAGAAAAACCCTGTAAGTAAGGCTGTGGAGCTGCATGGGAACAGTATAGCACTGCAGTCTGAAACACAACTCCTTGACACATAAGTCTCAATTAATGGCGTAGGGTGAATGCTTGTGTGCTCATCTCAATTTTCATTAGTTGTCCATGACATCCAGATGAACAATTTGCATTATTATGCAAGATTTCAGCCTGTGTTGCAGGTTGGTTGTTTGGTTGCCAGAACACAATGAACTGGGTAATTACTCTCAAGCCTAAAAATACAGATAATAGCATCTGAGCTCTGAACTTCTTTGTGCAAAACATACATAAGCTTTTAAAATAAAGGTTGCATGAGGTAAACAGTTTGATGGTATTCTGTGCTAAGTATGCATACGTGTATGTTTCCACATAGGTGTAAACCAGAAAGACTTTTTGTACCCTGGTTTCTTTCAAGCTGTATCTGCCATTATGTGTCACCAGACAATTCATGAACTAAACTATAGGACTTGTGGAGTATGCAATGTGTGATGTCTGTCAGTGAACTGTAAAAGGTAGTTGCTGCTGTTTTGGTTACCAGGTATCGATACACCTTGTCAGGTTATGCAAGGTTGATCTTTCTGTGCTTCCTTCTAAATAGCACCTGTATTCATTTATTTCCTCTTACCAAAAAAAAAAAAANAAATACTGTCAAATGTCAGTTCTGAAATTCATATAGCCTTATTTTCAGTGATTACACTTGATATAAATTGGGTAGCTCAAAGTAGGTAATAAAGCTTTTTGATTCTGGTATTAAATTCTCAGATTATTAATGACCTTGAGTTATTCATCAGTTCAAAGCAGTTGGCTTGTTTTTATTCACATATTTATTTTTACATAAGTGCCATCCATCACAGAGAAGCACTCTTTCTATATACAGCACTCAGATTTTTTCGTGTAGCTACAGAGACCAAGGACTAAGTGTCTGTAGAGACTGAACTTGTCTCTAAATGAGACTGATGTTTTACTGCAGGAGGATCTCTCTCACTTTGAGTACTGAAGGTACTGTGAAGAAAGCTGTGATGCTGCCTGTATTGTGCTTGTCCTGGTCAATTCTGCTGTTCAGTTGTCTAGCTAGCATTTTTTGTAAGCATTTGCATCATTTTAGAAAAATGAGAAAATTGAGTGAACAAAACCATTTCAGTGACAGCATGTCATTCTCTTTTAAGTGTGTAGAAAAAGTCAGGAGCAAAATAATATTTTAGTTTCAAGCTATTAAGAAATTTGTAAAAATATTTTTACCCACATGACCCACATCCATATAGACTTGAGTGCTAATGAAGACTTTGGAAACTCTGCCATTGTAGATATGCACGAAATTGCTTTTTATCCCAGAGCCTCAATTTGTGTGCCATAAGTATGAGATGAAAAAATTTGCAGTGAATGCTTCATGATATTTTCCTCGTGTTGTATTTGGCAGTGGTGGTTGGTTATTTAACATATAATTTGTTTATATAATTTGTTTTGGACAAATAAGAATGATACAAAAATATTAAAAATTTAAAAGTGTGTAGCTTAAGCGGATAACATTTAAAACCCAGTCAGTGGAGTAGCTCTCATGTCGTTTGAGGGGTGTGAAAACACCACAGAAAAACTACAGTGTTTCTGACCGTATACAACTTGGCCTTGTTGAGAAAGGAGGCAAGTCAAAATTTAAGGTAAATGGTATAAGGAAGTATGGGAAAAAAACAAACTAAGGAGAAGAGTTGACAGTGAGCAGTGTTTTTTCTATCTTGTATGATTTATTCAGAGATCAGTGTTTTCAGTTTCAGCCAACATCTTTCCTGCAGCAAGGAAACAAGCCAGTGGAGTTCCTACTCTGGAACTGGACTGACACCAGCACAGAGGGGACAACTCTCATGCATCTGCCTAATCTTCTGAGGTCCTTTTCAAAGCCTCTGCTGCTGGCTGCCCTCCAACTAGCCTTCAATATTGGATCAGGTATACCTTGGATTTGATCTAGAATGAACATTATTATCCTCCTGTGAATTGAAGAGTTAATTTTTGGCCAGACAGTACTTCTTTTGGCAAGTCAAGTAGTTTACAAATGAGAGAAGGAAAAAGCATACAGGAAATTTTTTAATTTTTTTTTTTTTGTATAGAAATCTCCTCCATGTTTCCAGATATGTATTTTTAGATCTGTTTACTTAGATCTGAATTCTACTTGAGGATTTATTTAGGGTATCTGATGTTAGACTTTTCACTTGAGAATTTTAGAAAAGTTTAAAAGTTAATTAAATTGACAGTAAGATATAGAGTAAGTTAATATCCAGTTTGGCTATTTTTTTTTCTTTTTAAATGAAAACCCTAACATATTTAAAACCTATAACTGATTAGCGGTATTTAGAAATTGATATACAGGTGCAATGAGAAACATTTTATTGTTCTTCTCTCTTGATATAGTATATGTATAAGATAGAATATGTCCATTGGGATCACTGGATTTCTCTAACTTGACATTGATAGAAGGAAGAGGCTGGCCTTTTGTTTGTTATGCCCGTTAACACGCTGAACTCTGACAGAGAAAGAGAATAGTAAACAGTATGGAAATAGACAAGTAGGGAAATAAATTATTTGTCCAAAATCTATTCTGACCTCTGCAAACTATGTTATCGTGCAGAAGAGGTCAACAAAAACCTGTCTGCTGTGAACAGTACATTTTCAGAGGCTGGTTTTAGACTTGTAAATGGTATGCCAATCTTTACGAGAAAGCGTTGGAATTGAGAACTGCTACTCAAAAGATTTCTCTTACGCAATAAAAATATGAAAGTGTTTGCAGGGTTTCTTTCTGGTCTATCTATACAAATCAACTTACTCAACTTTATGAGAAAACAATTCTCCAGACATTTCTCTTCGATTACTTTCTAATTGTTGAATGCCACTTCTTTATTATTTTTAGTTTTGTGAAGTTCTGTGTGTATGACCTATTAAAAACCTCAGGATATATTTTTAAAAAATATATTTTTAGGGCTTTAAAAATGCTTTTCTAAACACTTCTTTCCACTTCTGTACTTACTCCTTAAAGAAGTCATCACTCTAACTTCTGTTTTAATCATGCCAGAATATTTCCAGACTGTGCAAAATCCTGTAAAATTTAAGAGTAAAATTGTCTTCAGCTAGTTCATTTCTATTGTAATCCCCTTAGTTAGTTTTCCAATATGCGGCTTATTCTAGCAGTCCTTACACTAGTTCCAAGGATGATTTCATTATCAAGCTTCCAACACCTTTTTTAGTGTGAAGGCAGGCTATTGATCATTCTCATGTCTAAGAATGTTCAAAATAGGTAGGCATTAAAGAGAAGTCACGTCAATTAATCCAGCATCCATTTGTAATGTAAGTACTGATTTTAGTATGTTATGGAACACGCCTTAGAGACCAATCTTGGCTTCAAATCAACTGTGTGCTTTATATTGATATCTGAAGCTTGTTAATACACTATATTTAAAAATAACCCAACAGCAACCCAAAACTGTCCCAGCAAAACCCAAACCAAAAAGCCCTAAAGTTTTTCCTAGCCAGTAGGAAAATTTTACAGATTTAGTTGTCTGACCCACGATGTAATACTTCTATATGTTAGCATTTCTGTCACATATTGTCTTGGATCTGTGCATTTGGACTAAATTTTATCATCCTTTGAAAAACCTGTAAAGATGATGAATACCTTGATAATGGTGATAATTTAATAATTAGAGATTTATTAATTTTAATCAATGAAGGTGTTTATGATACTGTACAAATAGTTTCCTGCTCTTTAAACCATTATTTTACAGTATGTAATAGAATCATTAAGTTTGGAAAACACCTTTAAGATCGTCAAATCCAACTGTCAACCCAACATTACCGTGACCACTAAACCATGTCCTGAAGTGCCACGTCTACACGTTTTTGAACACCTCCAGGGATGGTGACTCCACCACCTCTCTGGGCAGCCTGTTCCAATGCCTCACCGCTCTTTCAGAATATAAATTTTTCTTAATCTGCAATCTAAACCTCCCCTGGTGCAACTTTAAGCCTGTTTCCTCTCGTCCTGTCACTCATTACTTGAGAGGAGTGACCAACACCCACATCACTACAACCTCCCTTCATGGAGTTGTAGAGAGCAATGAGGTCTCCCTTCAGCCTTCTCTTCTTCAGACTAAAAAATCCCAGTTCCCTCAGCTGCTCCTCGTAAGACTTGTTCTCCAGACCCCTAACCAGCTTGTTGCCCAGCTTTGTACCTGCTCCAGCACCGCAATGTCTTTCTTTTCTGTGGCACCCAGAACTGAACACAGTACTCAAGCTGCGGCCTCACCAGTGCTGGGTACAGGGCCATGATCACTTCCCTACTCCTGCTGGACGCACTATTTTTGATGTCCTAGGATGCCTCAACCATTAAGCCAGCAGATACTATTACTTGGCTTGATTTGTTCTAAGTTGACTGAATTCCAGACAGTCTTTGAAGGTGTCTACTGTTTTGCTGACAGGTTCTCCAAGAAGAGGAATACCAGATTAGTGAGGGTTAGATGCACAGCAGCTCCTCATAGGCCAGTGCACCTCTGTTGGATAGCATAAGCAATACTTGTATGAGAAGCACTAACACAAGCATAGCAATCCAGGTGAACATTTTAATTAATTGCATTTGTAATACGGCATTCCTTCATGCCAGCAGGTTTTCGAAATTATACAGGTTTTAGCTTAACATAAAATCAGTGCTGTGTCACTTCTACGCTAAAAGAAAGGTGGGCGGTAGGCACCGTCTGTAACAAACCACTGTGTCGGCGCACGCGCGGAATGAGGACGTCGTAAAAGGTGTATTTACCGGGAGCTCTACTGTCTCAATCCATTTAATGGCTTCTCCACCTAGAACAAAAGGGGAAAAGTCACATATATAGCAAACAGTATCATTGATGCATGTAATGAGTGATTTGTCTTGGCTGGGGACCCTTGGTTAGAGTGCACTTGCTGCTGTAATTTGTATTCTCTGGCTGCTGGTTGGTTCTTAGCTTAAAATAAAGGAATAAAAGAATGAAATAGAAAGCATTTTTGTGAAATAATGCACTAGCATTTTAATCTTAGTAAAAGTGATTATCTCTCTGAAATTTCCCAGGACAGTTTTCCCAGTGGCTTCCAACTGCTGGTTTAAAATCGAATTCTATAGGAAAAAGTATGCTAAAATTTAAAATTAAATTGTACAAATATATTTTGGCCATATTAAAAAAATATGAAAGGAGACCTAGCCATTTTTTTCTGCAGTGCTTCCATTCTTTGTGGCTGGAAGTGAATATCATGAAAAACATTTGAATGAGGGATTCATATTTCAAAATGTGGTTTCTGCTAAACAAAGTGAGATCATATAAAATCGTATAGTCCTTCATCCTCTGCTGTGTCTGACTACTGAAAATCTTTTAAGAGGAAAGTAAGGGAATTGTAAAACCTTTGGCTCTGTTAGATTGCTTTTGTTTGTATTGCTGAAGTTGCTAAATGCTTACATGACAGAGTGATAAAATAAGAACATCCACTCAGAGGTTTATGTTAGATTTATTCATTCAGTTTAGTGGACTTCATTTCTTAGAGCAGCATTCAATTTTGGTAAATATGAATAGTATTAGTATTTAGGAATGAAGAAACATGATGAGAAGTGTGGCATGCATGAGCTTCTTAGCCAGACTGGCACTCAGACTGCCATCAGAAGCGATGGAAACCCAAACTTTGTTGCTGTTGAGACAAAAGTAGGAATATTTACCCTGTGAATTTGGTATTTGATAAAAAAATGTTGTTAAATTACAGATTTCCTGACCAAGAATTTCAGAAACAATTAGCTCAATTTGCTTCTTTAACCATCTCATGCTAAGAATTTGCCTTTGGGAAATGAGGTATATTGGAAGGGATAAAGATATGTTGCATTCAAAGGAAGAGGAGTTGGTTGTTTACACTGCACAAAGAAGAAAGGTCTACTGGAAAGAGAGATTCTGTAAAAGCTGCTTCAGAAGGAATCTGGGACTGTAAAAGTCAACCAGGAAGTTAGATGGTGTTCCATGTCATGTTAATGGTTCCCTTTGGTGCAGATTAATGTAATGATGTTATATGCTCCATTTCGCTGTAGGCTATCTACAGGGCATCTCCTCTGGTGTACACAAATGAATGCTAGTGGTTGGGAGGAGTCCAACATTTCTCGTTGCCATTGTTTAATACATGGCTCTAGTGCAAACATTAGGCTGCATGCGGAGTTATTTTTTGCATTGAATCTCTTCAAAACTATGATTTCTCACAATATTCTTTTGAACAAGCCTTCTGTGTCTTTATAGCCACTGAACTGAGGAGAAGAGTTAAAGGCCAAAGCCTTTAACTTTATTAATTTTTCAGTTTGTGACACCCACTGCATATTCTGAGGAATTAGTTTTTCATGTGCTCAGAGGTAGGTGGCAGAGGTAGATATAACACCTTGGTTTTCAGTGTAGGCTTCAGTACAACTCACTGTTTGTTTTTTTTCTTCCTATACATAACTAAGATGTTCTCTGCTAGTAACATCTTGTTCTTATTTTTAAAAAAACGTGATATATCAAAACTCAGTTTGTCAAAAGGTTGAATGCAGGTGAAATTAATTTGTACGGCACAATTTGAAGATCTGAAAATTCCTTGCCATTTCATGTACCTGGTCTCTTAACAGCCTTCCTGAAGTCAAGGCCCCAGCCTCACAGCAGAAGCCTTGGCCAGCTGGCCCATGGAGCTTGGGCCAGTCTTGGTATCCAGCAGTCTCTGATGCAGACTGTGAGCCATAGGGACTACTTCAGTTCTGAGTTTTCCTAACTTTTAAGTGTGGATCTTAGTAATGCCATTAGTATAAAATTACTTAAGGAATTTCCTTTCCTACTGCAATTTTTATCTTTTAAAAACTTCCAATTTTTCTCTCCCTCTTCACATATTCACATAGGATGATGTTTTATTTAGATTGACAGTATAATCCTCTACTAAACGATCTGAATTACTTAAGGCAAGAGAGATGCCATCTTCCATGGCATCAGCATTAGATGGTAATGAATGCATGCACCTTGTCAGTAGATTATGTTAAGCAGCAAAGGAATTTTGAAACTTGCAAGTAAAATAGGCTTGTTTTCATGTAACACACCAGGGTTGTCCTCTCTAGGCAGCTAACGGTTGTGACCTTCCATTCTGTGACTCCTTTTATCACTTCAATCATCCTTCCCTATCCTCTCTCTTTTTACCTTTCTTAATCTTACTCTTCCGCTAGATGCCTTCTGTCCATCAGTGCCCACAATTCCTTTTTATGTCTGTTTTTCATGGTTCCATTCTTCATTTTGCTGTATTTGATTTGGGATGATTGTCTTCCTTGGCCTTCCACTTTCTCCGAGCTTTGAATGAGACGAGAATACAGATGAAAGCTTTCTGTACGTAGTGACTTGGAAGCCAGAAGATCCAATGAAAGGACCATGTTGTGCAGCCTCCCAATGTTTATATGGAGTATGCTTCCTTACTCTATGGTAACAGTATCAGCAGAGTCAAATTGATGCATAGAGTCTAAGAATGGAATGCCCTAAACATAGATAAACTTCAGCAGCATCAAAATTTCAGATTGCTATTGTGAGCGTACTCAGCTTGAGTAAATGTACGCTTATAGAAAAGGACATCAGTGGATGTCTATCAAGATGCTTCAAATCACAGAAATACTAGTGCTCTTTAAGTAAAGGTGCAAAACATGTTTTCCCTTCTCTTGCTCTTGGAAATATTTGAACAGTTTTGTTTGATTTTCTTTTTTTTTTTTTTTATGGAAGTCCACTTTAAACAGAGTTTGACATAGAATATTTTAATTTGCAAAATGTTGAAAAGGCAAAAAATATGTTGTAGGATGAGAAAGTTAAGTAACGTGAGCCATAACCATAGTTAGAGTGGAGGTTACGCTTGTAGCTAGTTTCCCATTTTCTTCTTTCTCGTGACACGTGCGTTGTTGCCACAGTACATCAGAAGTTCCAGTAATGCTTAACCTAGTCACTTTACTAATTTTCCTTACTAATTTTGTAACAACTAGTTTTGATTTTAAATAATGTTCTGAAGCCTTAGCGTTAGTGGGTTTCCATTATATCAGAGCAAATTAGGGAATTATTTTTAATAACTATAGTCTGATACATGTATTTTGTATTTGAGAGCTGTGCCTCAAGAAATAAAAGCTGATTGAAATCGGTGCCACAGATGGATATTTTGAAAACACAAAAGAAAATCAATAATAGATTAGGCTTGATGAGATGTTGACATTTAGAACTGCACATACATAATGTTAAAATTTACTGACAAGAGGCAGTCTTCTTCCTGATTTGCATTTGTATATCTATTCTTGATTCAGGTAGATCATGGTACATACATTGTAAAGGTTAATGAACAAATTACCATATAGCTCATCTGATTGTTCACTCTTTAGCCTGGAGGGCAGAATGTTTTATAATCTAGTTTGTCTTATGTGGAACCTAATTTGATTAATTTTGTTGTTGTTATATGAAATTCTGAATTGCTTGAATGTTTAGATGAGTCCAAAATAATTTAAGAACTTATTTTCTGTCCATACACTTGTTTTACTCTGCTGCAATTTAAGCCTAATTGTACCTGACTGGCATTCTTTTTAAGGGAGAAGAGAGCGAAGATCATGATCTTTAGTTACTTCCTTTCCATTAATAAATATATCAAAGAGTGATCCTAATATAGAGCATTATTTCATCTTGCTGTGTAGTTTTTGTCGACAATATCTTACTCTTTATTCCTATTTCGTTTTGCCTTCTCGTCAGTTTTTAATACAAAACAGTACTTTTGCCTCCCTCAACAGGATTACCAAATTGATCTGTTCATCCAATTGGCCTTTGCAAAAATTTAAGGCTTTTCCAGTTCATAACTAAAAGTGACTGAAAAGTCCCAAGAGGTTTGTTAACCCTGCCTGTCTGCCTTTCAATTCCAATAAATACCTTTTTCTTTTCCAAACAATAATTTGGAAAAATAACTGTTATTATTACTGATAAGGAACTGAAGATGCTTTGGTTTGCACTTTGTATTTTTGATTTAAACCCCACCTTTGCAGTTTGAGGGGATCACTTTCTGGTCAGCACAGTGCACCTCAGCAAGTCTGCTGATGACATAAAACTGAGAGGAGTGGCTGATCTGCAGAGGGTCATGCTGCCATCTGAAGGAACCTGTACAAGCTGGAGAAGTGAGCTGACAGGAGCCTCCTGAAGTTCAACAAAGGAAAGTGCCAAGACCTCCACCTGTGGAGGAACAGCCCCGTGCACCAGTATGTGATAGGGACCACCCAGCTGGAAAACAGCTTGACAGAAAAGGACCTGAGTGAGGACAGCAAGGCAAGTCACGTTCTGGGTCGCATTAGGCAAAGCATTGCCAGCAGGTTGAGGACAGTGATCCTTGTGCCCTCTACTCAACGCTGGTGAGGCTACACCTGGAGTGCTGTGTCTGGTTTTGGGCTCCTCAGTAGAGCAGAGACAGAGACGATACTGGAGAGAGTCCAGCAAAGTACCACAAAGGTGCTGAAGGGTCTGGAGCATCTCTCTTATGAAGACAGGCTGAGAGAGTTGAGGCTGTTTAGCAAAGAGAAGGCTTTTGGGGGGATCTTATCAGTAAATATAAATACCTGAAGGAAGAGTGCAAAGAAAATGGAACCAGGCCTTTTTCAGTGGCACCCAGTGACAGGGTAAGAGGCAGTGGGCACAAACTGAGACACAGGAGGTGACATCTGAACATCAGGAAACACTTTTTTGTGTTTTGAGGAACCCTACACCGTGGTGGTTCTCAACTAGACTATGGTGGTTTTGGGAACACCACACTGTGAGGGTGACGGAGCATTGGCACAGGTTGCCTAGGGATGCTTTGGAGTGTCCCGCTTTGGAGATATTCAGAAGCTGTCTACACACAGTCCTGTGCAACATGTCCTAGGTAGCCTTGGATGATCAGGGAGGATCGGACAAGATGACCTCCAGAGGTCCCTTCCAATTTCAACCATTCTGTGAATTGGCAAAGCACATCACTGAGCAATCTGAATTTTAGCTGTGTTTCTGTTTTACTTAGACTTGCCTCTTCCTAGCCCCAATGACATCTGTAGTAGCTTTCCATTGCATTTAATTAAAGGTCCTGGACAGGGAAGGGACATAGATGGAGGAAGAAAATAAGTTAATTAGAAATTGAGAGTGGGTTAAACAAGAGAAACAAGCTTGTGTGACACTGAAAGGCACTGCGAGTTTCTTAAAGGGAAGTGTAGGAAAGGACAGCTGGACCATTTGGGTATTGGAGCAGAAAACCAAGACCAAAGCTAGAGAGATAATAGTCACATAATGAATGTACATGCTATATATTCATTTTATTGCTGTAAGGCAATGCCCCAGAGAAACACAGTGGCTTCTAGATCAACTTGACTGAAGAAGGTATCACTAGGCATTCCACAGAGAATGGAAATTTTACACCATCCGGTATACAATAATGATGCCAAGCCAAGGTTGGTGATAGAAATCATGCAAATACTAGTTGGTTTTAATACACCCAAACTTTCAGATACTGTGAGGTAGAGTCAGGAGTAGAGTTTGTAGTGGAAGTTCTTTTTATTTCTTTTGTCTTGCAAGTGGTAGATAGATAAAAAAACCCAAGGTTCTTAGGTAATAGTCTGCTACAGAGAAAATCACTAAGTCATGACTTGGGCCTTGATTGCATTGCTATAGATCCTGGTTCTTTTCTTTGTTTTCTCTCCTAAGCTATCAGTATTATTTTCACGTTATTTGAATAAAAGTGAAATGAGGCCTTTTGAGAAAAGAAGTAATTTTGAGAACCCTGTTGAGATGCTTGTACATGCACCTTGGAACAGGAGTTGACTATGTGCTCTGTTAGCAGATAATTTGTATTAATGTTCTGTACAGCTTCCGTATCAGCTCCCAGCGAGTTTAACAACTACTCACAACCCAGTGTTGACAGAATCAGATTAATTCATCTATGTAAGGGACTCATCTTAAGAAGTTGGAAGGTCCCATTAATTCACCTGAAGTTCCGGAAGTAGAAATGAATGAAAATACCGCCAAGAATCACAATTTTTTCACAGCAGAAGAATAACATATTACATGTCCATTTGCAGATAGGGATGGCTGAATTGAGTCATTCAAAACTGCATTCAGTTATGCAAATAAAATTAAGGATATGCCGTAATTTGAAGGTGCAATGTATGGTTTATATAAAAGCCATAAAGAAACTGGTTACAATTTCATCACACAATTCAGGTCCAAAGTACAAGACATTTACCAGACTGTGCTGATGTTATGCACTGTGAATGACGCCAAGACCAAAGTATACGAAAGCAATATCAAAGACTGGGAATAGAAGAGAAAGACAGTGGAGCAGAATTGTCTGCTTTGAGGTTATTACTGTTAAGCAGGTTTTTTTTTTTTACTGTAAAGGTTTTTTATTCCCCTTTCTATTGTAGAAATTTTATTTTGCCTTTGAAACACTGAAAAATAGTTAAAATGAATGCCGGGGTTGGGTGAAGTGCTCTGATGTGCTGTATAAGGAGAAACCTTGTTCTGCTTTAAACAAAGAGAAAACTAAGAAAAGAATTGAAGAAATTGTCTTAATATGAAATGCTACATGAATTAAAATTCTTATTGGTAAGTTTCAGGGAGGCAGCATTCTTTGAGCTGAGGTAAACATTTATGCAGCTGTAAGGAACATAAGGATGGTTTTCGTGGCAGTAAAGTATGCAATTTATGACTAAATCTCCTAAAATAGCAGTGGGCTGTCCTTTTTACAGATAATGAGATGGAACAGTACATTTTCTTTATAAAGGAGAGGAGAAGAAAATAGGAAGAAGGCAGAGCAGATGAAAAATCAAGTCCTTCTCTCTTACATGATTATTTTAATTTATAAAATTTTGGGCTTAGTTTGGCAGGAAGAAAATTCTTTGTTCAATAATATGCCATCTCAAGGGGGAAATGTACAGATTCATAGACTCCAAGCAGGTTCTAGCACTTCTTAAAATGTACATAATTTTAAAAATGCACAAAATAAATTCATTCCAGTCTAGGGAAGAAATGTCATCAACTTGAGTCCATTGATTCAATTTTTATTGCTTAAAACTGCTACAGTTCATAAAATGCAGTTTTACAGGCTATTAGTCCATAATGTGGGTTATGTCCTTTGGAGACTTACGTTAAAGATAAATGCAGTAGTTCAGAAAGATCTATATTGCAGTTCTGTGCAGAGGGTTCAAGAATTATTTAAGTGCTTTTTATAGTGGGTTGGAGGGGAGAAGTTATGGTCAGCTTCAAAGACAGGAAAGGAAATTAGCAATGGAAGAGTCAGTTTATCATTTAGCAAGAGGCTTAATTTCCTTGGAGGTGAGAAAAATATTTCGCTGTAACATTACTGACATTGGAAGGATTTTTTTCAATTTTTTTTTGCCAAAAAAAAGTAGTATTTGTGTTAGTGGTACATGCTAAGACTGTTTACACTGTGTCAGGTGGCTCTGTTCACTGTTACAGGAATGCAGGATTGGGAAGGAGCTTTCTTACCACAAGTAAATGCCTCATATGATGCTGTATAAAACATGATTAGTTTTCATCTTAAATCTATGTAAGTGATGTCCCTTCATTGCTCCTGTTAGAAGGTTGTTCTGAACTTCAGTGCTGTGGAGTTCAAATGCATTTATAAACTGTGTTTATTTGCAGTTGGTGCTTATTAATTTACACTTGTGCTAGTATTGTCTCAAATCTTTAGAACATCTTTCCATTCTTTTGTAGGAGGAGTCATATGTCTTCTTTTGGGTTTTGGCATGCTAATTGCACTTCTTATTCAAGAGATTTCTGATCACTATGACAGTTGCAGTTGCCTTTGTTCTTCATTCGATTTTAATTCATTCTTTCTTGAACAAAGGTGGCCAGAACCACATGCAGCTCTGCTAGTGAGATTTTACTGGTACTTTGTGCAATAGAAGTATTTTTATTAGAAATACCTGATGCTTTCTGTGATGGCATTTGTCTCCCTCATTCCCATGTTGTTTAATTGGTCCTTGGTTGGCTTGTCATCAGCTAATACGTGCATGTCTTATCTTCTCTGTCTCCTGCTAGGCTGCCACTTCATACAGGAAATTCTTCTTGGCTCCCTTTGGGTTGTCTAATGATTTATATTTCATGTCCTTCCTTCTCTGTTATCCTGGATATGAAGAATCATTCCTTCTCTCCTTGTAGCCCCTCACACAGTGTTTCAGCCTTCAGCTGTGTTGACAATGCCTCCCAACTTTGCCATGAAAAAAACCACCTCATTAGAACAAGCCTGCTTTGGCCAAGGACATTACTTAAATATTAAATAAGATCAGTCACATGGCTCATCTTTGAAGGAATTGCATTATGAGTTGCACAGTTAAGTTCTGTCTTTCTCCAGCACATGCCTTTTATGCACTTCCTCACCTCTTTTGCTCTCTATTTAAAGCAGCTAAAAAGTCTTTTACAGCTTGTTTCAGTTTCCTAGCCCTGATATATTTCTGACATTTATACAGTAAAATGTATGTAAGCTAGAATGTTCACTACCAGTGTGGTGTTGTCACACAAATAGTTATTTAATGATATCTTAACTATAGAAAAAACCCAAGTAACACTTAATAATTTTTGTCGATTCAAAAAACTTTTCAATTTATATAATTCTGAAAGAAGTACCACATTCTCAAAATCAAATTGAATGAAATCATCCTCAAATTCAGCTATAATTTTACCGTAATGCATTATAATTCAAATGTCAGCTTTTTCTTCCATAATTTGATTCTGCTTGGCTATTAGGACCACTCAATACTTACTCTGTTTTATTGCTCTTCGATGAAATGAATTAAGCTGTATAGCCATATAAAAGATAATATTCAGTGTTATAAAATTGGCATTTACACAAATGAAACATCTTAAATTCCCCCTTCATCTGTTTTAAATTAAGTATGAGATTTAAGTCACTTGTTCTGATTGAGAGCAAGCACTGGAAATGAAGGGACTGCGAACAATTGAAACATCATCCTGAGATTCTGATCAAGGCATTCATTATTGTTGGTGGGAAACAACATTAAACAATAATTGATTGCATTCATGTAGAGGGTAGAGAAACCTGCCATGAGGTACTATTTTCTATCTTTTTCTACTATTACTATCTTCATAGTTTGAGAGTGATTTTGAACAGGTGGGAAAGTGAGAGTAACAAGCCAAGTATTTCAAACTGCTCAGGTGTAGTGTTAGCTAGCTTTTGTAAGAAAAGAGACCTTAGATGAACGTGGGTTTATGAAACACGTGTAATAAATTTTTATATGACTTTAGATATTATCTCCCTTTATAGCTTTTTTTTTTAACTTGAGATGTAATTGTATACTTAGTGTTCACCCTAAAATACTTCCTTTTAACATTGATTGTCTCCATCTCATTCCTTATTTAGTTCTTCCTTTCCTTCCTTTCCACTAAGTTTTCCTGTACAAACATTTGTCTTCAGGATAGCCATTTTTTCTCTCAGATTCTTCAATCAATCTTTGGCCCCTCTAAAGTTCAACCACTACCTCTGTAAGACTGCATTTCTTTTTGACCTCATCAATTCATGTTATACTTTTGCAGAATTCATTGTCTGACTGCTCTAGTCCACCCACTCAATCCATTCTCTGGTCTGTAGGCGTCATCAGTCTGTTGGTCCTTAAGTACCTTCATCAAACTGCTGTTCCCACAGAATCAAGCTTTCATTGGGTTTTTCCTTAACTGTCAAATCCACTCACTTGATCTTTGAGTAAAAATATCTGTCCTCAACCAACTGGTGTTTGATCTTAGAGTTTGTCAATCTGTGTGGCCTCTGGCCTTGCCACAGACACCCGATTTGCTGCAACTCCGCGGTGCTTGTTCCTTCATGCTGCTCTGCCATTGGCCTCTTTGGTAGGTAACAGCGTACTCTGTTTCTCCATCTTTACTTCCAAATCCTTTGCAGTCCCAACTAGACTCTGACTGGCTATGCAGATAGAGATGCCACCCTTTAAAATCAAGGAGGGACCATTTTTAGGCAAGACAAATCCCCCGAATTATCTGCTCTGTGAGCCTTGCATGACACTTGCAGTGCAGTCAATCTGGAGGTGGGTGGACTAGCTGATTCTTCTCCTGTCACTTCCTTGTTTCTGACTTCTAGGGCAGCTAGTGCTGTAGAGGCCCTGCAGCAACTTGCAGGCCCTGAATAACCCCAACTATGAGCCTTTCTTCAGAAGAGAAGTGTTCCAGCTTGCTGATCATTTTTGTATCCCTTCTCTAGACCTGGTCCGAGGTGAAGGGAGGTGATTCTGCCCCTCTACTCTGCTCTGGTGAGACCCTACGTGGAGTACTGTATCCAGCTCTGGGGCCCCCAGCACAAGAAGGACATGGATCTGTTGGAACAGGTCTAGAGGAGAGCCATGAAAATGGCCACAGGGCTGGAACACCTGTCCTGTGAAGAAAGGCTGAGTGTTGAGGTTACTCAGCCTGGAGAAGACAATGCTCCAGGGAGACTTTATTGTGGCTTTTTATATATATTAAGGGAGCTTGTAAGAAAGACAAAGACTTTTTTACCAGGGCCTGTAGTGACAAGACAAGGGGCGATGGTTTACATTGAAAGAGAGTAGTTTTAGATTGGATACAAAGAAGAATTTCTTTAAAATTAGGGTGATGAGACACTGGAACAGATTGCCCAGGGAAATTGTGAATGCCCTGTCCCTGCAAACATTCAAGGTCAGATTGGATGGGCTGCTCTGAGCAGCCTGATCTAGTGAAAAATGTCCTGCCCATGGCAGGGAGTTGGACTAGATAATCTGTAGCGGACCTTTCTAACCAAATCCATTCTATGGTATACTGGGTAGCCTTCCCAGACAAATTGAGCTTTTTCACTATACTCTAGTCTTCAAATAGGAGCACAGGTGATTTAATTTTTAAATTATTCCCTATTTTTTCTTTAATAGAGTAATTAATTTCCACAGTCATGGTGCTATTTGTTCCCTTCTCACAATTCTCTAGGCTCGATCATTTCACATAGAATAGCAAAAAAAAGGGGGAAAAAAAGTTATGAAGAAAAATGATATAAAGCAAATTGTATTTCAAACATCACCTTTGAGATAATCATTCAAATATAAAGGTTCCTGTATTCTACAGTAGCAGTGTGGATGTAGTATTATATAGTTTATATTTGGCATTGCCTTCAAAGTCCCTTGGCAGTGCTCCAGTGCTCCTCAGTGACATTCCTCTTGCATCACTGGGTTGTGTAACAGCCACTTAAGTCTCAAGTAGCCCTTTGAAGCAGTGCTTTGAACTAAGTAAGTCACAGAGTGCTACTGCCTTTCCAGCAGTAGTGATGGCAACGCTCTACCTGCCAAATCATTGTACCCAGGACGTGTGTTCATTTCAGTCAGTGGAAATCTCACAAATGCTTTCCACCTTCATGTGTATTACACAGGACAACATCTGGTTACCAAAAAGACTATTTTCAGTCATATCAGAAGTGTCCATTTTTTTTTACTTCACACTGTTTTAGTAGCAAAGCTTTTTATTTAATTACTTTTTAAAAAAGTATTAGTATTATGCTGTTAGATTCCAACTTTTTTTTTCTTCTGCTACTGTTTAAAGAACTGTGAACTAGGAAGAGATACGCTGAAAAATGTCCTCCATGTGATATACCCAGATCACCCCTTGCACTCTAGAATAATTGAAAAAAAATCCTAAAATAGTATGGAAAAGCAGTCTTTTTGCTTTATCTTCCTGAAGTGAAATCTGGAGGGGAAAAAAAAAAATTAGATTATCATATAGTTACTAAAGAAAAAATGAGAGTACCTATAAACTTGTTGAATATGAAACTAGTTATTAACAGACCAGGCATAACAGTTGAGTACGTGAATGATGGCATTCTCAGATCTATTTTATGCTCTTCAGTTATCTTTGAAATTTTAATCTCCATGTATGTGCATTAGAAGTATATCATAGAGGTGAGTACTCCATGCCCTCCAATCTTTTAAAGCAATTTGATCTTTGGTTAGATAGTAAAATCTTATTTCCTGTCAACGAAATGACAGGATGTTGTATATTTATTTGTTTATAACGTTAAAAGTATTGCAAACCTGATTATTTTGTAAAAACAATTGAGCCTTCATGCTGATGTTCCACTGGAGGTAAAGAGACCTGGATTTTCAAAGCTACCAATTATTAGCACGTACTTTAGCTTGACAGCCTGACCTAGCACCTGTAAAATGTTCATGCTGTGAAAGCTTGGTGCTTGACACCATAAATTATAAATGAAGAGATAGTGGAAAAAGTGACAGACTGACTCAGTGAAAGAGAGAATTACAAAGGTAAAAAACATTAAACTGAGTGGCTGTGTGGATATTTAATCAAAGGAGATAAGAAACATTTTGTCATCATGAATATAGATTTAGGATATCTCTGGGAATATTTGTCATGAATCGAACAGCTTTCTAATAAGTTGCACTTACTTTGGCGTATTTTTGAGTCTGCATTAAAAAAGAAAACATTTAATATAGCCAAATGTTAACCTCATTTTCTAAGTGACCTTTGTGTTCCTTCCTGGAAGGTTTTTTTCATATGAGTTCTGCTAAACTTTTTTTCTGTACGTCATGGCACTTTCAAATTACAGCAGTAAGGCCAGCTGTATTATATATTTCACTTTTAAAGTTGATAACTTATCAGGCAAATGAGATGCCACTTCAGGAAGCAAAGGAAAAATACTGATCATTTTGTTGAGAGCTTTAACACCTTTCAAAGTCATGACTGCTTCTGCTTTGATGTGCCCACGGCTTGCAGCTTTACTGATGACTTGCCTTAGCTGCTGAAAGCTAAAATTATTACTAATCACAAGCACGAAAAATACAAATGTAGGCTTGATGGCCCTCCCCTGTCTATTGTGTGTCGTTTGCTTTCTTAGGTCATTAGGGAGATTAGGAAGCATGCGCTTTTATTTGAGTATGAAATACTAACTTCACCTTGTTTATACGGCATTATATGACATTGGCATAGATCTGTAATGGATAATAATAGCGGTGTCCTGGCACTTCTGGAGGCTCACTTATGTGACTTGCGGATAAATTCTAGGTGGTAGTTCAGACTGCAACAGCACAACAGATGGGGATTGAGCAGCTCTGCTTTTCCACCCTCTGCACCACTTCATACAGACATGGTTAGCGCTATCGTTAGCTTGGGAAAGCAGTATAGTCAAGACCTGCCACTCATGGCCTATATGAACTCCTTGCTTTCTGTATTGTAGCTTTTCTGCCTGCAAAATAGGAATGACCCCATTTCATTTTATGATGTAAATATGTGGACTGAATGTAGGTAAATTCTTATTCAGTTGCCTGGAGTTAAGAAGTTATGCTGAACTACAGATGTAATAGATGATAGAGTAGGAAAGAGTCTTTGGCTTCAGTGGATGGGTCTGTGCCGCCACAGAAGTTCCTGTCTTCGTGTTTCATGCTTGGAACTTCCCCAGCTGTTGTTCTGATTTGTCTGTATGTCACAGAGTTTCAGACTCTTGGTTTGTGCTCTAAGCCTGTCTGAAGCAGCACGCTCTGCAGCTCTGACTGCACCTGCGAGAACCCTCACCATTGAGGGCCCTGCCAAAAAGCCTCAACTGGTCCCTTGCTTCAGTTCTTGAGCTAGAGATTTTCAAACAGCTCTTCGTGGGGCTGTGCTGCTAGTCAAGCACAAACTCTCTTTAGTAGCTTCAGCCTTTGTACCTCTGCTAACATCTGTCTGTTCTGTTCTGTTCTGTTCTGTTCCTTGGAGTCACCAAACAGCTAATTTTTCATTATGGTTATTAAGTAACTACTTGAGTAAGCAGTGCCCATCTGTCTTCCCAGTCTCCATTTGTCACTTCATCAGCTTTTCTCTTCAAAACTCCTTTCTTTAAAGGGACTGTTGTGGAAAAGATCTATGTTAATTCTGATTTTCACTTTGGTTGGAAAGAGGCAGGTGACCAGATTGAAAGGTACCTCTGTATCAACCTCCCCAGTACTGCATGGGGCAAAGACAACAAACTTTTGCAATACCGTTTCATTCTTTACTAATAGAGAGGCCAGGTCTTTGGATCAGTGCAGTACAAGTGCCTAGGATGGGTTTGATTATCACCATGAACTCCCATGTGAAGTTTCTACCCCTCTTAAAGAGAAAATCCCAAGAAATGCTGACTATAGGAGCAGTAGTTATGGAATTACTAACTTTGTAATTAGTCTGACTGACAGTTACGTATAGGTGTTGTTATGCTTTTCCAAAAGCTTTTGTATGTTTCTTTCGCTTGTGGATGTTGTTGCGTAAAGTTTTTGTTCATTTTATCACCACTCAAAAAAAAAAGTATAGTAAAATACAAAAAAATAATGCTTCTAAGAATGCAGAATAGAAAAGGTTAACAGCAAAGTACATAATATTTAATGTTGCATAATAGCTTCACAAACCAAGTCCCAGTCTAATAGGATTGACTTCTACACTCAAGTCATTTATACTTTACCAGTGCAAGGAAAGATAAATCCATTTGCCTGAATTTCACTTGTTTCTAATTTCTCTAATTAAGATATACACAGGTTAATAAACAGAGCTGACAAAAATGTCAGGTATTCGTGTTCATTTAGAAAAATCTGCGCGGTAATCTACTGTTGACATGAACATGATGGTGAATTGAATATCAATTAGCTTTTTCAAGTTGGAATGAAAATTATTGCATAAGGCAGCTAGGCTACTGTCATAATTTTGTGACTCCTGTTTTTATCAGGGTTAGCTCTTAACCTCCTTGAGTCTCACATATGAAATCAGATGCTTAGGAAAATAATACAACTATGTGACATAAACCAGCCCTGGTGTTATTTTCTGGACATGTGAACAGCATTAATTTATCTTACTTCATTTTAACAAGGAGTATCATAGAAATGCAAGCTGAGTCAGTGATTAAGATCACACTGTTTCTGTGGTACCTAAACCCCATTTTTTTCCATCTTATTCTTTGTGAGGAGTTCCTTGAAGTGGAGCAGTCTGCTTCTACCTACCAGGACTTCCTCTTCAGTTCTGTATTGACTGCCTGTCCTGCAGGGCTGATAGTGCAGTGCTCTGCCCTTCTGATGAGTTACAAATGTAGGGGTTCATCCCTTCTGGCTGATCTGGGCATTTGAGAACCTCCTCTTGTCTTACTCCCCTGTTTGGAAGTGTTCGATTAAATAACATTGAAATCACTTTAACACTACTCTTTGGGGGGAAAATCTGTTACAGGCTGGGAGATGCAAGCTCTTTAGGAAGGACAGGCAAGGGAGAGGAGGTGGTGGTGTCACCCACTGTGTCAGTCATCAGGTGAAGTGCATGAAGCGTGGCCTGCGGATAGATGAGGAGCCAAGTGAAAGCTTATGGGTCAGGATTAAAGGGAGGACAGGGACAGGTGACACTATAGTGGGAGTCTGCTGCAGGCCACCTGACCAGGAAGGCTGAGTGAGTGAGGCCCTCTCTAGACGGGTAGGAGCAGCCTCACATTCACAAGTCCTGGTCCTCACGGGGGACTTCAGTCACCATGGTACCTGTTGGAGGAGCAGCACAGCAGGCAGGGCATAAGCAATGCAGGAGGTTCCTGGAATGTGTGGATGGTAACTTCCTTCTTCAAGTGATACAGCAGCCAACAAGGAGAGGTGCTATGCTGGATCTTGTTCTTGCCAACGAGAAAGGGCTGGTGGAAAATGTGAAGCTCACGGACAACCTTGACTGCAGTGACCATGGAACAATGGAGTCTAAGATCCTTAGGGCAGCAAGGAGGGTGCACAGCAAGCTCACTGCCCCGGACTTAGCAGAGCAGACTTAGGCCTCTTTGGGGATCCGCTTGCTAGACTACCATGAGCTAAAGCCGTGGAGGGAGGAGAGGCCCAAGAAAGCTGGTTAATATTCAAAGATCACTTCCTCCAAGTTCTGGAATGATGCAGCCTGACAAAGAGTAAGTCAGGCAAAACCAGCAGGAGGCCTGTGTGGATGAACATGGAGCTCCTGGACAAACTGAAGCACAAAAAAAGCCTACAGAGTGTGGAAGCAAGGAGAGGTAGCCTGGGAGGAATATAGATAAATTGTCTGAGGAGCCAGGAATAGGGTTAGGCAAGCCAAAGCCCTGATAGAATTAAATCTGGCCAGCGAAAACAAAAATTTGTAGGTCCATCAGTGACAAAAGGAAGACTTGGGAAAATGTGGGCTCTCTCCAGAAGGAAACAGGAGACTTAATCATGAGGGATATGGAGCGGGCTGAAGTGCTCTATGACTTTTTTGCCTCATTCTTCACCAGCAAGTGCTTCAGCCACACTGCCCAATTTGCAGAAGGCAGCCTGAGAGAATGGAGAACCTCCCACTGTAGGAGAAGATCAGATGTGAAAAAATCTAAGGAACCTGAAGGTGCACAAATCCATGGGACCTGATAAGATGCATCCATGGGTCCTGAGGAAACTAATGGATGAAGTGGTTAAGCCACTGTCCATCATATTTGAGAGGTCATGGTAGTCTGGTGAAATTCCCACTGACTGGAAAATGGGAAATATAACCTCAGTTTTTAAAAAGAGAAGAAAGGAAGACCCAGGGAACAACAGGCCAGTCAGTCTCATCTCTGTGCCCAGCAGGATCATGGAGCAGATCTTCCTGGAAACTATGCTAGGGCACACTGAAAATAAGGAGGCAATTCGTGACAGCTCACATGGCTTCATAAGAGGCAAATCATGCCTGACAAATTTGGTGGCCTACAACAGGGTTACAGCATTGGTGGATAGGGAAAAGCAGCTGGTGTCCTCTACCTGGATTTGTGCAAAGCATTTGACACATCCCACATGATGTCCTTGTCTCTAAATAGGAAAGACACAAATTTAATGGAGGGACAACTAGGTGGAAAAGGAATTGACTGGAAGGTCACACTCGAGTTGCTGTCAACAGCTCAATCTTTAAGTGGAAACCGGTAATGAGTGGTGTTTCTCAGGGCTTGGTATTGGGGCCAGTGCTCTTCAGCATCTTTTGTCGGTGACATGAACAGTGGGATCGAGGGCACCCTCATCAAATTTGCCAATGACATCAAGCTGTGTGGTGCAGTTAACATGTGGGAGGGAGAGGATGTCATCCAGAGGGGTCTGGACAGGCTTCAGAGGTGGGTCTATGCCACCCTCATGAACTTAACAAGGCCAAGTGCAAGGTCCTGCACCTGGGTTGGGGCACTCCCCGGTATCAACACAGGCTAGGCAATGAAGGGATTGAGAGCAGCCCTGCTGGATGAAAAATGGGACCTGAGCCAGTAATATGCACTCACAGCCCAGAAGGCCAGTTGCATCCTGGGCTGCATCAAGAGAAATACGACCAGAAGGTAGAGGGACGTGATTCTTCTCCTCTACTCCACTCTGGGGGCCTGAAATACTGTTTTCTAGCTCTGGAGTCCTCAGCACAAGGAACCTGTTGGAGCAAGTCTAGAGGAGGGCCATGAAGGTGATCAGGGGGCTGGAATGCCTCTCCTACGAAGAAAGGCTGAGAGAGTTGGGGTTGTTCATCCTGGAGAAAAGAAGGCTCCAGGGAAACCTTATAGCAGCCTTCCAGTACGTAAAGGGGGCCTACTCAATTGCCTTTGCCTCCATCAGCTCTCTCAGTAGGTACAAGAATTACTCTTTCATTTTAAATAATTACATAAATTAGATCTCTCAGTGTGGTGTCTTACAATTTTAGGTAGTAGGAACAAAGTACAGCATGTGCTTTACTTATCTTGCTTATTTACATGGTACAGTTGCATAAAAATAGGCATTTCATGATCCTAATTCGAGAAAGTTCCCCCCCAAAATGCGAAAGTAGATAATAAATCAAAGCTTTGTTGTGCTTTTTCTACTTAACACTTAATCCACTGTGGTTACTCTGATGTAACTGAGGAGTCTGCAATGGTTCGTAAAGCTAATAATAATACAACCTGAGAGTAAAGAGATTCATGTTGATTTTTCAAGTAAGAATGGAAGAGAGGCAATGTGAAAAAGGATCTGTAAAAGACACTTTTGGTATGAAAGTGTTGGTTACATTCTGGTGAGAGATGGAGCAGTAGGATTACAGCAGCCTTCCACTGGTAGGAGAACGTACATGTTTGCATGTAAGATATGGTAAGGATAATTTTATTGGCTCTGAAATAGCAGGAGCACTATGAAAATATAGGAAAGTATGAAATGATAAAGCAAAGAGCATAAATTTTAATTAAAAAATGATCTTGCTAAGTAATAGGTAATAAGATTCTCTAGTAGGAAAAAAAGTTGTATAAAAGAGGCGGGTAGTGGCACTTTATGCAAAAGAACCACTGTTTTAATCTTATTACCTCAGAGCCACAGGATTTGATATTATGTTGTTCCTTAAGCATCTGTATATAATGTATGGAAAGAAAAATGGTGCTGTAGGGGAATTAGTTTTTGAAGATACTTACTGGAGACCTCATGTAACTGAGAGTAAAAGACCACCAAGTTACAGACAGGCAGTTATCAAACATAAAAAATACTGCACCCACTTTAATGTTGCAAACTTCTTAGGATTGAGGAGGTGAGTTTATCATGAATGAGATCTTGGGGTTTGTACATGAAAAATGATTCTGATCAGTTCTCATCATTAGAGGAGAATTCTAATCGTGTGTGTGTGCAAATGTGCAAATGAAGAAGGTAAAAGTGGAAATGCCACTGATAAATAACCCCCCGCCCAGTTTTGGATAACAGCTCAATCTACATTAGAGGTAACGTGAAAGGAGAAACTAGAAATGTAAACACTTGTAATAATTTATGGAAAAGAGAGAATGCGCATGGAAATCAATACATATTAGAAAATAGGAAGTATTGAAAATTGAAAATAGAAGCTGAGTGTGTTAGGTAAAAGCTCAAGTCTCACAACACTCAGGATAATAGGAATTTCTCTGTTGTATTATGAATAAAAATGTTTGTGTGAATGATACTGAACTATTTTTAGAAAGATGCAGAAAATAAGGTGTTCGGAATTGAGAAAATTAGAAATTAGTAATTTATTCACATAAAACGAAGAATATGAAGTACTCCCCATCTGGCGTAAATAGTTCTCTTCCAAGAGTCCTGTAAAAATTGACTGCAGAGATCTCTGGGCTACTGATGGTAAATTTAATGAGTTTGGGGACTCAGGGAATTCAAGAATATTGGAAGAGTATAGGTGTTAGAGTACTGGTTTGAAAAGACAAGGGAAGCACCATTAACCAGGTAACTAGATTTTTATAAAAATCACAGCATTGGAGAGGATTCGAGAAGTCATTTAGCTCCCCCGCTCTGTCCCAAGGCAACATGAGATTATGTAGAAACCAGCTCTGACAGCATTTAAGGTGTCTTAAAACTCCTATACTGGAGATTCCCCAGCTTCCCAATTAGTCACAACTCTCCCTTTTCTTTACAACTTCAGGGGTAGTAAGGATTTTCCTGAAGTCTAATATAAAACTTTTTACTGTAATTTAAATCTCTTCTTCCTTTCTGACCATTAACAGCGACACAGGTTGTTCTCTTCTGCCTTAAACAGCCTTTTACACACTAGAAGATTGTTGGTGGGTAGTCCTAATTTAACCTCCAAGGTAAATGACTTCACAGCACACAGCCCTTCTAGAGGTCTCATCATTCCCCTTGCTCTCCTGTGGTGTCTTTGCAACTCATCACGGTATTTTTTGAAGTAAAGGCACTGAAAACCAGACACAGCACTGCCACTGAAGGCTTACAAATGCTGAAGAGAGGGAAGCATTACTCTATATATTTTGCTGGCTATAATCCTGTTTATCTCAGTCAAACAGCATTGTCCATACTTTGTTTACTATTATGATTTGCTGTGACTCCCCAGCAGAATTGCTATCTAGACAGGTGCTCCTCGTCCTTTATTACTGCAGCTTGTTAATCTTGCCTAAAACAGATAGCTGTTGCATGGGAAATAATGGAAATGCTGGAAAAGGATTCAATTGATATGTATATAATGAATGCCAGTTCATTTGTTTTATGGAAAACAGGCCTGATCAAAACCCACCATTATTTAAATAATTTTACCCAGCTGATTACAAGTTAATTGTCAGGGGTAACTTGCATATTGCATATCTCCCTCTTCTTTCTGTCTTCCTCAGGAAGAGGAGCCACAGAGGTAATATGGTTAGATTTTGTAAAGAATGACAAAATACCACAAAGTGTTCTGACAGTAAAAAGCTTACCAAATTTTTTTGGTAAATAGATTTTATAAAAACAAGGTCTAAGAAACCATAAAGTAGTTTTCAGTGACTGTTAAATCACAGCGTTTGACGTACGCCTTATACCGCGTTCAAAATTCTAACGGCTTAACATTTTTCATTAGCATTGTGGAAATAAATATAAAATCATTAGCTGACAAAAGAGCAGTATGTAAAGAAAGAAAGAGGGTGTGCACACAGGGAGCAGACTTTGTCACTTAGTAAAGCTCGGCCTTTAAAAGTAAAATTTCTTTAAATATACAAATGGATCTTTGTATGTTCAAAAACAAAAATGCAACTCAAATTGAGAAATATTGATGAAAAGGAGTGGTTCTGTAAAGGACAGTGTTCTTGATACACTAATAACTGTTTATGAGTGCAATGTTGCATGCAAAAATAGTAAAAAATAGGCTTGTGACCTTGGATATATAAACAGGATATAAAAATATGGAGAATTTTTCATATTAATATATATTGTTAGAAGGAATGATTTCAGAATACTGCAGGAGATCCTATTTTTAAAAATGAAAAAGACCGTAAAACCTGAAAGAAAGTGTAAACAATTCAGAAGAGAGCAACAACTCTCTTGAGGGCTGGAAAAGAGAGACTTTAGAAGCTCAGTGTGTTTGTCTTATAAACGAATTGCTGTCAGTAAGTAAGTTCTCAGACAACAACGACAAAAAAATTGTACCAGTTTTGCCGGTTTCTGGTTGTCATCTGTAACGACTACCTGCCCTTCTGGAAGATACTGAAACTTTCCATCTTTTAGTAGGGCAACTTTTACCCAGAGCAGATGAGAGATTCTGCACCCAGGACATCTGTATCACCGGAGTGCATGGCGTACACACACTTGCTGGCTAAGCCGCGGAGCAGAGCAGTTGGGCAAACGTGCTGCCACGCTGGGTAGTAAATGCTCCCCACTCCCAGTGCTGGAACCTGGACAGTCTTTGCTAGCCCAGCAGTTGTCAGCTGGGTGGAATGTGGTGGAGTGAGTGAGCTGGTCTGCGGGCTTGCCAAGTTGTTGTCTTCCGAGTTTTGGCATTTTTTCTTGGGGGTTTTCTGCACTGGTATTTTTCTGTAGCTCCCTGAGTTATTAGTGTCATCTTAAGAAATTAACGTCTGTTTGTCATTCTGGTTTCCTGTACAGATCTTTGGCTTACCCACGACAGAGATAACTGTGAAATGTAATAGTTCACAATGAGCAGGAGATCAGGCTGGGTGATCTGTTGGCCTATTCTGATGATGGACTGGGATTCCGTGAAGTTGGCCAAAATCCTTTATGCGTTTAAAACTCTGAGGTCAAACTGTCTGGAGATGTGTAAAGAAAGAAAAGGAGAAAAGAAATTGGCGAAATGAATGTTCGGAAGGCTTTTTTTCTTGATTGTACTGACAAGATTATAGAGTTCTTCAGAACCGTATTTTGGAATTAGAATTAAAATTCCACACTATCAGTCCTCAGAGCTCTGCTCATCATAATTTTAAATAAAACAATTCCCTCAGGACTGGGCAAAACCTCTGAAAAGATTAATTTCAATTGTATAGTCTAATAATAGCGGAGTAAGATACGTCCGAAAAAAAAGGAAACTGAAGCTCAATATGGCATAATGAGTTATAATAATGTAGTATCTGTTAAAGTATGTACTGGAAAACAAAGCTAAACACTTTTAAATTTTAAGTATGAATTGTGCAGTTAACTAAAACAATAGGTTTACAGCTGTATGTTTAAGTCTGTATAGTATTGTTGGGCAGGTGACAGTTATTTAAGGAAGGACATGCAAGTGCTAAATCTTAAATTCTTTTCATACAAAGAGATTTTTTACAGGATCTTTAACTTCATTTTAAATCGTGACATGACTTTGTAATGGCAGACCTACACTCTTAAACTCTTCTTCATTCTCCAAGTTTTATATGCTATGTCACCTCAAAAAACATGGCTGCTGCAAGTGGAGGGTGGATGTTAGAAATGTCAATAACATTGCCTGATTGCAACCCATTTATTTTAGTTTTTTTCATAAATATTATCTGCAGTAGCTCCAGACACACTTTTGCTCGTTCTGGCAGGTAATGGCTTGTCCATAATGGCCACTTTGCACAAAATCTCATTTAAAAGGAATGGGGCTTTTTATGGCATATAAAGGAGTACAAATAAGTAAATGTCAGGACAGGGGTCACTATATATATATATGTAGTGTCCTGTTTCCATTAACTTTTTAGGGAATTTTCTCATTTTAAGCATCATACGTGTAGGGTCTACCATCTCTTTTTAATCTATTTGCGTGTGACTTCCCAGTTCTTTTGAAACTTTCACTATTCTGCAGTCAGAGGAGAGGTGTTCGTTCCTGTATGTAATTCAGATGTATACATGCGGGCATTCTTCTTAGGCTGGATTTCTTTGGCAGAATGAGTTTTCTGCCAAGGAGCTGCGAGTTGGAAGCTTCTTGGCAGTGCAAATTTGTCTGCCATCAGGTCTGTGCTGCTGGGAACAGACTGCTTCTTAATTACCTCATTTAAAGATAGCTTGGTATCTCTGTCCTACACTGAAGTCTATCCTGCAGATATCTCCAAATCACTGAAGTGTGTGAGGATTTTATTACTTTATCTGTGTCCTCATTTGTATAACTGGCCCTGTTGATACCACTGCTTTACTGGGGTTTGTAATCCTTTGCTGTAAAGACAATTTTTACTTGATCTGCCAGTATTTGCACATTTTTGATGGATAGTTATTTTATGTCTTGTAATACAAGTACTGTTGGAAAGATAGCCATGTAATTTTTATGATTTTCATTTCTGGCTCTGAAGACGATAGCATTCTAATTCTGATTAGTAGTTATTTGGTTGTTTGAATTCTCCAAATTGAGTTCCTAACAAATTTGGTGGCTATAGGTGAGCATATAGAATCCATATAATGCTTTGGTTTGGAAGGGACCTTTCAAGGACATCTAGTCCAACCCCCCTCCAGTGAGCGACCACATCAGGCTACTCAGAGTCCCATCCAGTCTGACCTTGAATGTTTCCAGGGATGGGGGCTTCTACCACCCCTCTGGTCAACCTGTTCCAGTATTTCACCATCCTCATTGTAAAAAATGTGTATTCCTTCTCTCTATTCTAAATCTACCCTCTTTTAGTTTAAAACCACTACCCCTTAATCCTGTTTGCCCTGCTAAAGAGATTGCCCCCATCTTTGTTATAGGCCCCTTTTAAATACTGGAAGGCTGCAATAAGTTATCCCCAGAACTTTCTCTTCTCCAGGATGAACAACCCCAGTGCTCTCAGTCTTTCTCTGTAAGAGAGGTGTTCCAGCCCTCTGATCAGTCTTGTGGCATGGGCAGGGACACCTCCCACTAGATCAAGTTGCCCAGAGCCCTGTCCAACCTGGCCTTCAAAACTTCCAGGGATGGGGCTTCCAGGCTTCCGCCACCTCTCTGGGCAACCTGTTCCAGTGTCTCACCATCCTCATGGTGAAGAACTTCTTCCTAATGTCCAATCTAAATCTACCCTCCTCTAGTTTGAATCCATTCCCCTTATTCCTGTCACCACCCAACATCCTAAAAAGTCCCTCACCAGCTTTTTTGTAGGCCCCCTTCAGAACTGGATCATTTGGTAAATGTATACAAGAAATGTTACTAGATCATGGTTCAAAATTTACACTTGGCATACTTTTAGCAATTAATTTACTCTTGTCTTTTTTTTTATGTATAGCTTTGAGCTTTCAAGTAGTACTTGATTAATTCAGGCAAGGAATTAATTAAATCAGGCTCTACTGAAGAAATGAATTAGTTTTCCTTCCTATATTAGTTTTTAACACATGCATGATGTTTTTTAAATCATGATGCACACTTCAAGCCCTGACACTGTTAGTAGAAAGGGTTAATTTCTGCCTGCAGATCTATAGGTTTAGTAGTAACATATAGTGGTTTTCATTTGATTATTTATTTAATTCTGTATTAAAGTGTTAAAATATCATCAGAATAGCAATTGTTATGTAGCAAGATATAACCTTAAGTGAAAACCAAGTATATTTAGAGAGAGTCCATGTTTGCTGAGTGGATTGAGGAGTGGAAGAGAGTTGAAGAGAAGAAAAAAAGACCTCCCAAGATCAACTGAAATATTCTCAGAAACCAGCTGAGCATCTGGTCTTCTCTATGAAAATGAAATATCTAAACCCAGTGGCTTAATTTTTTTTGGACGTAGCAGATCACCGGTACCTTGTATCTTGAAAGTTTACACAGGAAACTGCTGCATCACAGGCCAAATGGGAAGATACTACTCTGACTCTTCAACAAATGTACGATGGCCTGATGCAAAAAGAAACTACTATGAGAGCTGTAAATCACAGCTTTTGAAATAAGCAGAAGATAGCAATAGTCTCAGTGGAGATAGTGATTCCATTTTTGGGAAGTGAAATAAGACCTGTAAAAAAGTATTAAATTTAATGTAAAAATTTTATCCACAAAATCTTCATAAACCGGTGAAGATATGAAGAGCAGAATACTCCCCTTTGTTGAATATCCTTTTAAAAATGTCCTTAATTTCTTCAAATAAATCATTAAACTTTTATTTAGTTGCTGTTGAGCTTGTTACCTGACTGTAAATTTGCTGATGAGGCTATTTCAGTTTCAGGTTAAAAGTCAGCATACTTTCAAATATAGAGGAACTGTAATTGTCACTAATCCAAAAGACAAAGGAAGATTCTAGGTCAAGTTTACTCTAATAAGCTGGAGAGTTCATACAGTTTCCTTGCAAGTGTGTCTTTTCCTTTAGGCAAAAAACTATGACCTGGCTTCTGCTGCTGCACTGATTTATAGAAACACATTATAGATAGCCGTACATATTAAGAGGTGAAAGATTTGCAACAGCGTAAAACCCAAACTAGTAAAATCCAAACTAGTAGCTTCATTTTTCTCTATTGTTTAGCTATCCAAAGAAACACTGGAATTTGTGAGCTGTAAGGAGGAACTGAGCGTTCAAAACACACCAACTTGATTATTAAAATAAACTGTCCTATACTTAATTTTATCTTGAAATCCTAATTTACATTTCTTAAATTAAAGGGTCAGATGAAACAATTCCATTAGAGGGCAGTAGTACATGTAGGTACAATGTCTCATGTACTAAATATTTAGTTTACAGTCAGCTTCTTTATCCCTGTGAACTGTATTCTGTATAATTTTTGCATTATTAGTAAAAGAAAAAAGAGAAACGGAACTAGTATAACTTAAAATATTAAAATAATGCAGAAATATTTTGTAGTATTTAAGTACAATAGTGCACATCCTATCACATATTAAAAAAACAAAACATGTATGACAGAAGTGATGCAAAATACATATAGCAGCTTTCAACATAGTGATATTCCAGCTAAAATATCAACTCTGTAGTCTTTCCGTGTTCTTTCTGAATTACACAGTTTGTGTATTGTATAACTTTATTTCTGGGATGTTTATGGGGTTTTTTAAAACATTTTACTTTTGAAACTCTGTTTTTCTTTATTTTATTAGCTTTAATGCTGAGATCCACATTCAGACTTTTTAGATTTCAAGGCAAGGAATTGCAGAAATGTGCATGCTTATTCAGGCATCTTTTAATGATTAAGCATCAGCGGTGTATTGTGATTTGGCAACAAAGTCTGCAAAAGATTTAGGTTTTGTATAATTTACATCTTCTGAGGCATTTGTTACTGAAATGTAAGCTTAAATGTTTAGATTTTGGTTTTATTCATATTCTGACGTTTTGATTGCATTAATAGCTTTAAGCAGATGTGCATGGCTGATATGGTTAGTTCAATTCATACCACTGTAATACTTTACTACTTTGTGTATGTCTAATCCAAGCAATACTGCAAAAATACCATTTCTTTTTCCATTTTCAGTTGTGCTACTTGATACTACAGCTGCCCTTGGAGAACTAGGATGGAAAACATTTCCTTTAAATGGGGTAAGTCACTCACCATTTTGGTTTTATTATCTTGATTTTGGCATTCTGACACTCTAGAAATCAATGTCTATTATACCTGGGTGGATGTTCTTGTAATATAGACTTGTCAGAAAGATTTCAGTTGTTCTCTTGACTGGAGCAGCCTGTGTTGTAAGTAGGAATAAGAGAGAATGACATGAGTACACATTATTGTGCCTTTCTCTTGCTTTTCTGAGTGTTAAGAATCTATCTTACTTTAAATCTGATTTTAACTGTCACGCATCATAAAGTTCACATTAAAAATTGCTATGCTGGAGGAGTGTGTTATGATTACAGTTTTTGTGAAATAAGATCGAAAATTATTTTTTCTTTTGTAACTTGAAACATACCTTCAATGATTAAAGTAAGGATTAATATGGACTTTAGCATCTGGTATAATGATCCCAGGTTAGGTAAATCAGAAAAACGTTATGAATGTTACCGTCATTAAACCAGTTTAAACATTTAGAGGAAATATATTAATAGTTTGGGATTGTTGGGTTTTTATTTTTTTTTCTAGATTGAAGTTTGCTGTTTCAGTTTAATGTCTCCCATGGGTTCACTGTGCTGTTAGTACTGATTGCCGGGAGGCACTTGACGTTGTGTACAGGGCTCAAGAGCATTAAAGGTGCCTGGTATACTTGGAGATGGTGAGGCCGGGTGGATGTAGGGAACGGAGCATTTTTACTCTTTCAGCCAGTGGCTACACGTCCCAAACCTGTCTTATCTTTCCTCCCACCTAATGCACATAACAGAGTATTAGAAGCATTTGTAGTTTCACTTTTTAATTAAGATACAATATGCTGGAACATTTAACACCTATCATATCAGCTTCTTGTTCTGATGTCACTGTACATACTGCGTATCACGTTTCTGTATTAGCTGGTATTATCTCTTAATTCTTGTGTATGAGGCATATAATTACTGACTTCTCTGAAATGAGCTCAGAAAATACTGAGTGAAAAATCCTGTTGCATTTTGAGTTATTTTATTTCTTGTGATCTATTCCAGAGGGAAATAGGAAATGTCTATCTTCAGCACCTTAGTAATACATTTTTAACAAAATGCCTTCTGTGTCTCTGCCCTCAGGGGTTTCAAACAATGTGACATTTCTTAATCTCAGCATATTTTCAACTTTATAGATTATTTTTTTCCCCTTGTTTTTTTTTTTTCCAATTCTTTGTATTTCTAGACATAATTCCTGTCTGTTACAGATCCTTCTGTGTTTCACATTTTGTATACAGCTTCATGCAATCTGAGTTATAATTCTAAAAGCTTTGTTTCCTTCAAAAATCCTAGACAAAGCAAATACACTATAATGAGAAAACACAATGAAGAATTTTTGCTTTAGCAAAAAGCAAATACTGTCTCCCTACATTTAGTCCGTACCCAGGGCTAAACTGCAGCAGTTGCTTTATCACCCAGTGACCTCTCTGCGCCCAGGAAGTGAGATTGAGAAAAGGAGACGCCACTCACAGGTTGAAACAAAAATGGATTTAATGAAACAGCCAAACTAATACCAATGCTAGTATAAAGCAAACAAAGTTATACTCAACCCAGCAAAGGCATGGCGATCCCAAGAAACAGGAAGGCAGTTCTCAAGGTCAGGAGGAGCCTGAGCAGCAATGGGGGGACCCCATTATCAGCAAACCTTTCCCTTTGTACTGAGCGTGATGTTGATGGGATGGGATACACCTCTGAGGCAGCTCAGCTCAGCTGCCCTGGCTGACTCCAAACTGCTAATGGCCTGCGGACCATGGCTGGCCTGTGATTCTGAACAGTGAAACCAGGACATTGCCATATACCATGATGAGAAAATACAGTGAGGAATTTTTTGCTCTAGCTTTGTGATGAGTTTCATTGAAATTAACAGGAAGGCTGACATTTGGAAAACGCACAGGATATAATTTCAGTTATTCTGCAAATTCTTACAAGGTTTAGTTAATCCAGTAACAATAACCACAATATGCAAGCACAAAAAACCTGCACTCAAAAGTCAATTTAAACCATAGCTATGGCAACATATCTATTTTGGTTGGTCATATATTCCCTTAACATTAGCTTTGGAGTGTATTGAGGGTTTTGGGTGTCTTGGTACCTTTACTGTTTTCAGAATTCAATTATTAGATAATTTCCCAGATGAGTACAGTGTGTTTGTTTGTTGTTTTTTTTTAAAGTAGCTAGAGTAAGTATATGGGAGAAAATTTGTTTGGAGCATGAGGAAACTATACAAAACAAGGCTTCCTGAGACATGAAATAGGCAGAAGAGGCTAGAGTGATCTGTGAGAGCAATTGGATAAATAAAGTATGGAGAGGTAGGTAAAAGAATTGTGCATGTACTGTTGACTTAGGTAAAAAATGCACCTAAACTATCGATGAATTAATCTAAGCTGTAAATGAAATAATAATTCATGTGCAATACAGCAAAGAGGTTTTTGAGCAAACTTTCTGGGAAGTTGTACAGGTGGGAATACCTGATTTGGAGAAGCATGATCTATTTAAGAAAAAGGCTAAAAGATACTGGTCACGTACAGCGGGAGATGACTGGATATGTAGACAAACAAGGTTCTGTATTTCTCACAGTAGAATGCAAGAAAATGCCTTGGGTCAGCATTCCAGGAAAGTCTGCTATGAGCAGTAGGACCTAGTGGCAGTGCTGCACCTTTAAAACGGTTCAGAAAGAAGAAACAACCAAAACCCCCCAAATAAATTGTGGAGACAAATGACTTACATGAAATGAGTTATTTCTCTCATTCACTGATGTGCAGAACTGCTGATTAAAAGCAACATTTGCTGATTTTGCAGTTAGTGTCATTGTGATGAACCATTAAAATATACCAAATTTACACTTGGGTTTAGGTCTTTGAACATACTGAAAAAATGCATAAAACTGTTAAAAGATGAAAACTTACATTGCTTCGGCTTATAAAACTTTAAGGGTACTAAAGTTAATAGTTAAACTGGAATGTATTTCTAAACTGTTTCTATTTAAGTTATTCTGGGATCTTGTACCTTGCACAAAGGTAAGAAGAAAACTGAGTTTACAAGTGCTCATGTAATTAGCAGAATATGGCATTTGTTATGCTTCTTCATGTCCCTTTTGTATGCAGTTTCTGAAACAAAAGGCCCATGCTCCTATTAATTATTACTTGATTCTTGTTAAAATACAGGACAAAATAGTGCTTTTGGGATCAGCGACTAACTCCTATTATCCATACTGATCTAATAAAGAACAGTAAAACTGTTGTCTTTATAAGTCTTACACAAACATGAGTCCCATGATGGACACATTCTCTTTCCTGGAGGAGAGTGACAAGTTTTGAGTTGTTTGCAGTTTTAATAGAGATTTTTGTTGACATACTGCATAAATTTACTTTGATAAAACTTTTTTTTTCCCAAAAAAATGTGTGTTTGTGGTCTTTATGTGTGAAAGTAAAATGTCATTGAAATATATTTACTGCTCTGATGAATATTTTTGAGATTAGGAGGATGAGATGATAAGTTTTCTTTAGACTGTGACATTAACAGAAGTCATTAATTTACTGACATACTCAGTCACAAAGAATGTTTCCATTAAATTAAATAGCAACTGGAATATTAATGTTTGGGACTTGAGTAATATCGAGTATGCTTCAGAGATTTTAAACTAACAGGCTAGGGTGAAGCAGGAGAAAAAGATTAGACAGTGTTCTTTTAGAGTTTGCAGAACCTTATCCTTCACCTTCCAGAGTTTGTATTTATAGTAGATTCATAATACAACGTTTGCAAGCTTTCAGCAGTTTTGGTAACCTCTAGAGGCACCTACCCAAGCAAGTAAAGATACAACACAGTAGTTTTGTATGTGACATTTGTATTCAATCCCATCATTTATCTGCAAAGATGAGTCATGTACAGTTCTGGTTTCCATTCCTTGGTAATATAATATGTGATTTTATTTTTTCATTTTCTTGCCAGTTATTTGTGCAACCTTCCTGAAGCATGAGAATACAATAGTTTTTCTTACAAATGTATTTTCTTTATTTGCTTGTCAGATTTTTTCCTTCTTATTTTGAACAGATAATAAATTAAGTGCTTAGAGCTACAAAAATACAGCATAAAACATTAATATCTTTGAGGTCAGTAGAATCAACTTTTGCTGACTGAGTTTCAGTTCAGCTTCTCAGTGACGGGCTGTCTAAAACTTCTACTTTAATAATGAACACATCTGATATTTCCTCTGTTCTTTGGGCTATAGTTTAAAATGACCAATTGATTTATGAAAAAGCATGTGCTATGAAATTAAAGTAGATCTTTACTCAACAAACTGTCACTCCATAACCTTGAAAATGCGGAATAAATGTTTTTTAATTGGTACAAAAAATGGGAAAGAACATCTTGATGGATTTCAAAAGAAGATGTGAATGTGTGCTAGTGGGCAGGCCAGTTGAATTCATGTGAACCATTATCCAGGGTTTGCTGACCTCAGGGACAGGATTATTTTTCATAGATTTTCTCACTACAGTTTGCCGTGCTGTGACTGTTAGAAGGGCAGGTTTTATTTTTTTCTGGGAGATTAAGCACTGTTTAAGTGCTTAGTAAGGTTTTGAAAATTAGGGAGGAAAGGAAAAAACCCAAAAGCCTAACTGAAATGTAGTGCTCCACAACCTTCACAGAATCACAGAATGTTAGGGATTGGAAGGGACCTTGAAAGATTGAGTCCAACCTCCCTGCCAGAGCAGAATCACCTAGAGTAGGTCACACAGGAACACGTCCAGGTGCGGTTTGAATGTCTCCAGAGAAAGAGACTCCACAACCTCTCTGGGCAGCCTATTCCAGTGCTCCATCACCCTCACTGTGAAAAAGTTTTTCCTTTTATATACAGAGAACCTCCTATGCTCCAGCTTGCACCTGTTGCCCCTTGTCCTAACATTGGATGTCACTAAGAAGAGCCTGACTCCGTCCTCCTGACGCTCTCCCTTTACATATATATAAATATTAATGAGGTCCCCCCTCAGTCTCCTCTTCTCCAAGCTAAAGAGACCCAGCTCCCTCAGCCTCTCCTCATAAGGGAGATGCTCCACTCCCTTAATAAGCTTAGTGGCTCTGCACTGGACTTTCCAGTAGTTCCCTGTCCTTCTTGAACTGGTATGCCCAGAACTGGATCCAGTACTTCAGGTGGGGCCTCACCAGCACAGAGTAGAGGAGGAGGAGAACCTCTCTTGACCTGCTGGCCACGCTCTTCTTAATGCATCCCAAGATGCCATTGGCCTTCCTGGCCGTGAGGGCACATTGTTGGCTCATAGTCATCCCTCTGTCCACCAGGACTCTCAGGTCTTTTTCCCCAGAGCTATTCTCGAGCGGATCAGCCCCCAACCTGTACTGATACGTGGGGTTGTTCTTCCCCACATGCAGAACTTTACACTTGCCCTTATTGAATTTCATTAAATTTCTCCCCACCCAGCTCTCCAGACCATCTAGGTCATGCTGGATGGCAGCACAGCCTTCCGGCGTGTCAGCCACTCCTCTCAGTTTCGTATCATCACCAAGCTTGCTGAGGGTACACTCTATCCCTTCGTCTAGGACATTGATGAATATATGGAATACCGTTGGACCCAGTACCGACCCTTGGGGGACACCACTAGTCAATCAGCAGTAACACTAATAAAATAACATACCTTGGGCAACTTCAGTTGACTTTTTCCCTTCTGATTTAAATATAACTTCAAAAAAAAAAAATATTTTCCATTGCGTTAAGCGATATGATACAATTTTGTGAGCAAAATTTGCTCATGAGCTATGGTTTGGAGACTATTGTCATAAGAGCCTGTCTATTCCTGATAAACTTGTACCGCAAGTAGCCCTACTTAACTCTAGGAATGCCTTGTTTTGCATGAACTCAATCTACTTGGAAGCTGTTAATTTGGAATAAAGTGGTCTTACTTAAAAAAGAAAATCATGAAAAAATATTCTGCTTTTAACTTGTGTGTAGCCACTTCCTAAACTCAAAAAAAACATTTTAAAGCTAGCATAAAAGGACAAAGTCATTCGTAACACAAAGCTGTGAGAAATTATTTACATGTGGAAGGGGCTTGTACAAGCTACCTTGACCTGTCATAGTAGGGAAAATGTATAGCCTCGGCAGTAAAGAGCCTGCTAGAAGTCCTCTAAATTATTTGACAGCTGTGTGAGTGATGAAACTATTTTAATCTTGGTTCCCAGTTATTTTAATTCCTAGCGATTTGAACAGCTTCCTTATCAATCGGTAATTTTCTTATTGATTTATCCACAGAAGTAATTCTGTTTTGAATATCTTCTCTCTTCCGGGGACTCTTTAAGTTTATTAATACTTAATTAATAGTTTTGTTTCTTCTGTTATGAATTTGTTGACACTGGATTTGTCCAAGTACTGATTTTTTCTTTTTCCCTGCCAAACTGATTATTATGCCCTCTTTGTTAAAATAATTGTTTTACAGTAAATGCATCAGTCAATAATTTACTTTTTAGGTCCTTCTTAGCTAATTAGAAGACATTTCTGTAGTTTGTGGTAACACGTTATTGAATGGCTTAGTACTTGTCACTTGCATTCACTAATGTTTTTCATGTCGTAATCAGAGATGATAGTGACGTTTTTCAATGCCAACCTGCAAACATCTCTTCCAATGTAGCTGCATCCATCTTCACCTTTTCTTCACATATATCTCTGAAGGAACATTCTTATTCAGTACTTAAGATTTCTAAGTATTAATTTTCTTAGATAGATTATTTTTTAGAATTCTCCTCATTTCCTTTGAAATCACGTAAAACCAAAACACTTCTAAAGAGAGAGAAGCTTAGGTCGCTTGCTTTATTAGAACTATCCATCAAGAAAGCAATTAGCAAAAGTAACATTCTCCAATATGTAGTAATTAGATGCATAAAGAGTAGAAAAGAGTGTAAGGCGTTAGCTGAGGAAGTTGACAACGAAAAGAACAAAGAAAGAAAGGCAGTATGACTTCGCAATGTGAAATGATAATACAAGTATTAGGTTGAGCTTTAGACAAAACACACACTATGAGAAGGAATATGAAGTGGGGAAATGATAAATAAGATAACAGAGCAAGCGATGTGAAAGTGGTAAAAGACAACAAAATAAGCAAGTAAAACCGAAGCGAGTATCTGAGTTACAAGACTAAGATGTGCACAATGAAATCACTAATCCACAAGCAGAAAGTGAGATTAGTGCATTAAACATGTAGTATTTACAGTCAATTTCGTTATTTCCTACAGTTACAAATCATTATGCCACTTTGCTGTTCTCCTGTTTAACCATCAAAGAGATCCCATTAGGCTTTCTCACTGCAGTAGTATTGGCAGCTCGTATTCAGTTGGTTCTCACTGTGACACATAATTGTCTTCCAGAACTACGGTTTTGTGCCACACAGTAATATGTCTGTTAGGGAAAAGTGGTATTCCCACTTCTAGATAGGTAAATACACTCCATTCTTCAATGAGTGTTCGTGACCAAAATATTTATATCATTCTGTGTTTTTGTGTTCTAAATATTTACTGAACAACTTACCTCATTAGAAAAAAACATTAACAATGTTTCATTTTTACAGCTAAAATATATTTATGGTGCTATATGACTATATGCTGTATAATAATTCCTACTCTCTGCAGTCTGTGCTTCAATATTGTAAACTACTTTTAATCATTCATCATATGACACCAAATATAATGGCTGATGGAGGTCACAGAACGTTATGTTGACTAAACAATCTGTATAAATCTAGCTTTAAGTCAGAATTTGTTGCGTGAATAAGACACTTTTGGGCATTTAAAACCAGAATTAAGAAATCTGGTTGTATTTATCAGTTCCTAGTCTCCTCTGTGGTTGGAGAACTGTGACTTAGTGAACAAGGCATCGTAATTTAAAGAAATCCTCTGCTTCTCAGTATGGCATGTTGCGGTGGATTGACCCTCACCAGCAGTTAAGCTCTGGCCAGTTGCTTGCCCACTCCCATTCAGTGGCATGGGGGAGAAAATCCGAAGAGTGAAAACATGTGGATCAAGATAAAAACAATTTAGTAACTAAACTGTTAGTAAGTTACAGCATCTCAGTGTCATTCTTGTAGTGAGAGGAACAAAACCAAACACAATATACAAGATGTAGCCTCACTACTGATGAGTACAGGGGGACAAGCTGATCACGCTATTTCTGATACAAGCCAGGATGCTGTTGGCCACCTGGGTGCACTCTGACTAGCCTGTGGAACAAAAGGAACTGCAGCCATGAGTATAGACATTGCAGAAGCAAGCAAGAAGCGAAGTTTTAACTAAGAACTGAGGACGTTTTTGAGAAAAAAATTGCATCCAAAAGTCTAAATTCTTTCCTCTATTGCAGCAGCTCAACTGCAGCAAAGTTATGTAGTTACATTTATGAAAGCTCACCAGCAGGATTTCAGAGGTGTCACAGAGACTGTGGTTTTAATAACAAGTTTAATAGAAGGTAGGGATTTAGCTGTCAGAACATTTAACAGGGATGAAGAAAAGAGAAAGAAGCTAATCAGATTTTCACACAATATGGGGAATTTAAAGAGATGACATTAAGAAAAAATATTTGAAGTCACGTATTTGAGCTGTAATTTGGACATAATCAGACATCATGCTCTGCAATGCCATACTTAGATTCCTTTTTGACAGTCAAGATGTACAAGGGAAAAGGTGATTTGAAGGGTATTTTTCTCTGAGATTAATTTCCGTCTGCAGGGATTAAACAATTATGTATATCCAAGATCTAATTAAATGTCTAAGAAAGCTTTTCTAAAGGAATTGCTTTTGCCTGTGGAAGTCAAGTTTCCACATTTCTTTCAGGGGCATCCTTAGAACATAAAATTTTTCTTGAAAACTGTGTATCTCTGGGACTGTCAATGTCTAGAGTAATTTGGTTTGTGCCCAAATTTTTGATTTTGCCTGTACTTCCTGTTAAAATGGCAAAAATCTTATTTTGCCTGCATATGTAACCTGAAAACCCTTGCCACAGAATTAGCTGTGCCTCTGCTGGGAATTTTAGTGTTTACTGGATGGATGCAGGGTCACCAGAGCTTGTCCCATCTGAAATGGTTAAATTCACAAAATGTGCTAGACACTGTGAAGAAGAGATATTATTTGTTATCTTAATATTTTTTTTTATTTTATTTTATTTTTTGGATATGCATGTGGGCAGTAACCTGATTATTTTCCATTTGGTTTTGCGTGAAATATGTAATTACAGATTCCATGGAGGATGCTTATTGACAAAATGCACTGTTGTGTTCTTGTTTGGATATCACAAATACATTTGGTTCCATTTGTGCTTGCCACTGTGCAGTCATAGATCTAAAGCATTTATAACCTAAAGAATGAGATATAATTTGCTGTAAATTAAAAGAACCCAAAACAAACTACTTGTAGGGAAGCAGATAAAATGAAGGAGGATTATGAACATATTTGAATGGTTCAGTACAGAGCAGCTACACACTTAAATAGTAATCTCTAACAGTAAAGCAGTAGAAGTAGTCTCGAAACTGCTCAAGCAAAAGTAATTTATTATATCTTTAGTGTTTTATGTGGTAAGTCTGAACTTTATTATAGTAATGTTGCATATACTTTTTACATTATTTTTCCATTACTGTTTAATTTAAATGATATTGTATACAAATGTGTTTCTAGTAAAGGCAAGATTTCCTATATATAACTGGAATTATGGGCCATCTGTGAAGCAGAAGCATTTTTCTTACTGGTTTTCCAGTAGGATAACCTTTTATTAGAATGTCAAGCTAGGAACTTCTCATTTCTGTTTCACCCTCCATGATTATTCAGATATTTAACATTAAACATATCAAGGGTGATAAAATTCATGTTGAAGCTACATAGCCGAAATTCAAGTATGTCAACTTAGTAGTGAACTGATACGACTGTCAATGAGTTGGGCTCTTTCTTGCCCAAACCCTAACTTTCTCAACTTCCCCCTCACACCAAATGCTCTTTGCTTTCTTACTTGTGCTTATGTTTTCACGTCTATTAAGGATATTAGGGACTCTGTTTTGTTGGGGATTTTTGATGATTTTTTGAGTACCATCAGGAACATAATAAATAAAAAGAAAGCAAAGCAGGCGGTCTTGTAATCCTTGATGTAGAGAAGTGCTGTGTAAAATATCAACCTTTTTTTTTTTTTAAAATGTTTGGTTTTATTTTTGTTAGAAGCAATTCACGCCCTCAGTGCCAAGAAACTGTCAAACAGTAAAACTATTTACTTGCTTTTCTTAGGATACAGCTTTTAATGTATCTTGTGTATCACAAGCATCCTGACTTGTATCAGAAATAGTGTGGCAAAATAGAGAAGCGATTGTCCTCCTGTACTCAGCACTGGTGAGGTCACTGTATTCAGTTTTGGGCCCCTTGTTATCAGAAGGACATAGACGTGCTGGAGCATGTATGAAGAAGGGCAACGAAGCTGGTGAAGGGTCTAGAGCACAAGTCTTGTGAGGAGCAGCTGAGGGAGCTGGGGTTGTTTAGCCTGGGGAAAAGGAGGCTCGGGAGAGACTTTCTCGCTCCCTACAGTTACCTGAAAGGAGGTTGTAGCAAGGTGGGGGTTTGGTCTCTTCTCCCAAGTAACAAGTGAGTGGACAAGAGGAAATGGCCTCGAGTTGTGCCAGGGGAGGTTTCAATTGGACATTAGGAAAAATTTCTTCACAGAAAGGGTTGTTACACCTTAGAACAGATGGTCCAGGGAAGGGGTGGAGTCACCATCCCTGGAGGTATTTAAAAGACGTGTAGATATGATGGTTTGCGACATGGTTTGGTGGTGAACTAGGCAGTGTGAGGTTAATAGTTGGACTCGAGGATCTTAAAGATCTATTCCAACCTAAATGATTCTATGATTCTATATATTTTAATTATAATGCACAAAGAAAATTGTTTTTCAGTGCATTTTGTGTATTGTATAGCAAAAGAGCACAGAGTGGCAGTAGTAGTATTTATACTTTCTGTTACGTTTCTCCTTGTAGGTTTGAGAAGCATTGTAAGTAGTGGAGCACAGTAAACATTTGAGTTGTGCAGCCCCACAAAATGTATGCTAAATCCTATATTGCATTTTCAAAAATACATTGATCAGAAGTTAAAATAAAAAGAAGTACCATGCATGGATTGCACTTCTATGTACTCAGTGCATGAAAAAATAGCTCTTAAGTCTTTGTAGGCTGCACATTCGTACCTTGCATTCAGAAGTTTACATATCTTACCAAAAATGGCAGTGAGGAAAAAAAAAAGAAGGTATAATATAATGAAAATTAACACATTCTTGTCTTTTTTTCTGTAGAGAAAGGATCGTGTATTGAGAAGGAAAGCATACTGGGTTGAAGGAGGAAGAATGATTCGTTTAAGTTGCGAGGGATGTATTTTCAGCAGTGTTAAATTACAGAATTTTTATGGTTTCTGCCAGCATGTAAATGCTCCATTTTAAATAAAAAAAATCACTCATATCCATTCCCAATTAAATTTAATACTGTTCTGATATATTCAGTGTTCACTGTGCACACACATGGAGCTAGAAAGAATGTTAAATCGAGTGTTGCCTTCATTACAAAATCATGGGAAAGAAAGGAAAAAAAGTAAAGTAGATGGAAAGCAATATTTATGGAAAAAACAGATGCATACTGAACATCTCTTTGTCTGAACCATTGTATTTTCAGAGACTTAAGAACCACTATAGTGAACTCCTGGGAAATACCCCTTGGAATTCCTGTGTGCATAAGAAATGGTCTTATAAGTGCTTAAGTAGTTGATAAATATCTAAGTATTCTGAACAGCATTCATGGTGGATTCTTCAAAAGCCACAATTTTTTATTTTTTTCTTCAAGAGAAAAAGGTAAAGTGTCAGCAGCACAAGATGCTTCACTGTTTCATGACCAGTTGCTGCTCTTTGCTTATACGCTGTCTTTCAGTAATTGAGGGAAACTAGGCAAACTGCTGCTTTCTTTTTATTATTTTTAGTAACAGGAATAATTTATAGTCTAAAAGTGGATCTTCTGTGTATAATGAAAATGAAGGAATTAATATATTCTTAAGGATTTCCAGTAGTCTGACATTATATTGTTAGCCTTCACTTAGAATTAACAGAAAAGGAAGTTAAAAGCAACAAAAAAACCCAACCCCAAGTATACCTTTGAATGTTAAATACATTGAAAGAACTTTTGAAGTTACAGAAAAATAACCAGTTTATCAAGAAAACTGCAAGCATAAAGCATTATCTAATCCTCTTTTAAATACTTAAGCACACACATAGTCCTCTTTGCAAATTGCAGTCAATATTTTATGTTCTGATGGTGCTTTCAATTGTGAGATGTAGTGGGGATACCAACAGTTTTACCCATTATAAGGATGAAAGGAAATTTTTTTCTGCTCTGTTGGAATTCTCTCCAAGTGTATCTTGGTACAGCAATTAGGAACAGTTTGGAGCACAACTAAATGCTTCTCTATTTGCCAGAGATTTTTCCCTTGTCGTGCTGAGACGGACTTTGCCATTTCTTTTTGAGAAGTTGTGAGACAAGAAGGACTCTCTCACTACCATTTTGACATTGTCTGCAATCTTCATATTAGTGTCAGTCTTGAAGGGCTTAATACTTGTAGGTAGAGACAGAGTTTTGTCCCTGCTTTTTCTTGCTCAATTTTTCTTTTTCCCTTTTCTGTTTTCTTTATCTTGTGTAAAAATTTCTCTGTTTCACCAGCTTCCTCAGTGTCATGTCTTTCCTTGTCCACGTACTTATCCTAAATACTCAAGCAGACATATAGGCTATGACACTTGCTAGCTGAAAGATGGTCAAGAAGCAGTAGTAGCGTTCGACTGTGCACGCTCCTTGCCTATTAACGTGCTTCTTGCTACTTTGCAGTGATCCCACCTGCTGTCTCTGAGACAAGTGTTCCGTGAATTCAGGGCTGAGTGGGGATCCTGGCTGGCTTATAAATGTAAGAGTAGTAAAACTAGGCTAGCGACTACTGAAAAATTACTCCAGCTACATTGAAAGTGTGGTGGTGAAGAAATTCTCTGCTTTTCTCTCTGTACCAGCAGATGTCTGTCTCTAAGCCTCTAGTACAATGCTTGAGCTTGAAATGTCTCCTCTGAGGAACAGTTAACATTTAAAGTGTGCGGCAATTGCTAGTTCAAAATATAAAGAATTGAAAACTTCAGATTTAAGAAGAGAGACACTTTACACAGTAATTTACACCCATGATTTTATGTGCATGCCCTGCAAGGGGATCTAAGTGGATAGAGAGGCCTTTGTCCCATGGATTATGTATTTCTGTAAGCAACCATAGCAGAATTGGATACTCTTCACATAATCCTAATAAGCTACTTCAAAAAGTGAAAAATAGTTAGTTTGTAGATATGTTTATTGACTGCTGATAAGGAAATGGAATTATTTTTAATAACCACAGCTCTGTGGAGAACAAAATAGAAAGCAACTCAGTAGAAAATCTGGGCATTTATGAATAATAATTTATAACTATATTCCAGATTTAAGAGGATAATCCTCTATTGTATTTCATCAAAAGAATCCCTTCATAGGAGTTTAAAGCATAATATGTGACTTGCAGAAATAAATTGAAGATTACAAGTGCTGTTGAGATGCAGAACAACATTTGAAGAACACAGATATTCTAGATGACTTTTTTTGTTTTGTTTTGACGAGACAAGCATATAATCTTGAACAGAAATCGATGTTCTCACTTTGCAAAATGGTAGATTTCATTTTGTGTTTCTGGAGGCTTGCTGATCCTGTGGGTTTTTTTAGAAACAACCAAAATTTTTACAGTGGACAGACACTGAGACAAGGTGGAGGTGAACCTGACTCTATGTATTTAAATGTTGAGGAAGGATCTTCTCAATCAGATCTGTTTAAAAAACCAAACCAATAGTTTCCCAAACAAGGCTATCACTAAATGGAACAAATCTGTATGAATTCAACTAGTAACTGTTATTTTAAGTTATAAAGTTACTCACATTTCTTTGGCATGGACTACTAGTGTTAAAGAACTGGGTATATTGCGGAGTTAAGTAACTAAAAAGTAGCAAAGTTTAAGATAGCAGACACAACAGCTAAGTACTGTGATGATACGCTTAATAGTGCCTTGTTCAGTGATTTCTCTGTATGTCTGTTAGTACTTTCCACCAGCTTTCCATACTGTAAGGAATACTCCCAAGTTCCTCATTTTTCTTAAGGAAGAACTCAAACATTTTTTTCTTTGCCTCTCAGTCAATAGATTGCATTATGCTTATAAGTAGCACGTCATCAAGTGGTGAGCATTAGATGTGTAATTTATGCCATAAAATTTGGCTAGTAATGTTCAAATCACTGTCCATAGATGTTATTGAGTCTTAGTCTGTCAAAAGAATGCTACTAATAATTTTATATTGAAATTGTTTAAAAGGTTGATAGAGTTCATTATTAACACTGGCATAACTAAGGAGATTGCTTTGGTCCCCGTTTCATGTAGGATAGCTAAGGGGATTGACTTTAGCTCCCTAATTCTTGCCATGATGATTAAGGGGATTTGTTTAAACACCCCATTTCATGTAGTAAAGCTACTATAAAAGGATTAGTTTTGGATTTCACTTTCACGTGGGAAAGCTAAGGGGATTAGCTTTAGCTTTTCATTGCATGACAAAATAACTAAGGACAATTGCTTTCATTGCCCATATGGTTGCATCAAGATTTTTCTTGACTTTTCTGTTCTCGTTTCACTTTCTTTTCCTGCGTTCTTACTGACCAAAGTCATTCTACTTCAAGGTTTCTGCCCTGCAAGTAGAAGACCCATGGCCCATACTGAACTTTTTATTTTTAAGGGAAATTGGTGAGAGGAAGTGTAGAAATTGCCATATGCGATCACACTGCTAGCCCATCTTTAACAGTATTTGATTTCTGGCAGAGAACATGACCAAGAGCTTCTGCTGTAGATGGACTCAGAGGGCTATTTACACAGCCCGTTGGAGCAAACCTGCAGAGGTTCTTGGTCAAGGCAGGTGTCACCTGAGCCACAAGTAGTATAGCTAATTCAGTGCAGCACCAAATCGAAGGCAACAGGCGCTGTAGAAGGATAGGATTTGTTAGCTAGGAAGCTAAACCATAGACTTGAGTGTTCTCAGAAACTCTCCTTGTCTTTTTGCACAGTGTTTCTTCTGTGAATATACCAATTTCAGTAGAAAAAGCTCCGAGCCCTTTGTACCAAATTGCATTGTACAGCTCGCACAAATTAATATTTTCAAATCACTTAGGAGAAAAGGAGATATCTATATGTAAATTTAAAATGAGTACTTCATGCACCGCTAATGAATTTATGTCTGTGCTCTTAAATAAACCAGGATCTGTGCTCTGGCTTTTCTGAAGGCAGGTATCTTCACAAAGCCATTTGAAATACTTGCTCTTCTCTGAGTCTCTACCTAGGGAATGAGCAGGTTTTAGTCTATAAACCCAGAAACTAATGAACTTCTTCCTTTGACAATCTATTTTTGTATCTTTTCAGTTGTTATTTAAAGTGCTTGAAAATTTACACCTTTGCTTACCAAAATGCTTTAATGTGTGCTATTGGCAATATAGATAGAGATGTTGAGTGCACCCTCAGCAAATTTGCTGATGACACCAAGCTGTCTGTTGTGGTTGACATGCTGGAGCGAAGGGATGCCATCCAGAGGGACCTTGACAGGCTTGTGAGGTGGGCCTATACCAAAATCATGAAGCTCAACAAGACCAAGTGCAAGTTCCTGACCCTGGGACGGGGCAATCCCAAGCACAGATACAGGCTGGGCAGAGAATGGCTTGAAAGCAGTCTTGAGGCGGGTGTCAGCTCATAAAAAACTCAACATGAGCCAGCAATGTGTGCATGCAGGCCAGAAGGCCAACCATATCCTGGGCTGCATCAAAAGAAGCATGACCAACAGGTCGAGGGAGGGGATTCTCCCCTTCTATTCCGCTCTTGTGAGACCCCACCTGTGGTATTGTATCTGGTTCTGGGGCCCCCAATATAGGAAGGACATCGAACTGTTGGAGCAGATCCAGGGGAGAGCCACGAAGACCATGAGAGGGCTGGAGCACCTCCCACATAGGGACAGGCTGCGAGAGTTGGAGTTACTCAGCCTGGAGAAGGCTCCAGAGAGATCTTACAGCAGCCTTCCAGTACTTGAAGAGGTCCTACAGGAAAGCTGGGGATGGACTTTTTAAAAGAGCTTGTAGTGATAGGACAAGGTGCAATGGCTTTAAGCTGGATAAGGGTAGATTTAGACTAGATATTAGGAAGAAATTCTTTACAGCGAGGGTGGTGAGACACTGGATGAGGTTACTCAGTGAAGTTGTGCATGCCTCCACCCTGGAAGTCTTCAAGGCTGTGTTGGACAGGGCCTTGAGCAACCTGATGTAGTGGGAGGTGTCCCTGGCTATGGCAGGGAAGTTGGAACTAGATGATCTTTAAGGTCCCTTCCAACGTAAACCAGTCTATGATTCTGTCTTTAAAGGGATAGGTATTTCTTTTGAACTAGTGTGCCTAAAGTTAAAAATGTGAATGCTGTGAAGAGCTGGCCTGGTATATCCATACTGTGTGAGAATGCATATATGTGTAAGCATTAGAAAGAAAAACAGATGTTGGCTTTTAGTTTAGTAACTCATAGCTCACTACAGCCCTCATCCATACCACTTGCTGGAGCAGTCTGTGCCTGCCATGCACTGTCTACATACACCATACCCAGAAAATGTCTAGGGGCGTGTTAGTTGGCAAAGACCAAAGCCGTGCTGGAGGGTCTGCTAACTAATAAGTAGCATGGATGCATCAGTGTTCAAGCCTACTGCCCTAGCCCTGTCCACTCTACTAGTACAGACGTAGCCCTCAGGACAGTATTCTTAAGAGAAATGGCAAAAAAATAAGCTGTTTTCCAGTTTTGATCTTTCACAACAGAATATAGCAGAGCTATTTCAGCAGCTGTGGTTATTGGCAGTCAACTCTAAAGTTGGTTATTTCTACTATGTGCAGCAGCCACTTCAATCTTACTTATTGTTCATGTACAGTCATAACTGTATGTGAACATGAGAGACTAATAGATATATACTCATATAGGGTTGTATGTGCTTAGATTTAGTCCACTGAGTTGTACAGTTACCTATTTTGGGATTATGATGCATTCTGGAATTTCTTTCACGCGTTATGCAGCTCAGTAGAACTCAGTGTTTGAATTTGTCCATTCAAGTGCCCTCACCGAGCTTTAAACTTCCAAGACACTTTTGCTGTTATATTTTTCCCTTTGCCTCTAAAACCAAAATGCAACAAAATAATTAGAAAAGAAAGCTGATTTTATACAATATTGTACACATTTCTGAAGAGAAAAAAGAAAGACATAATGGAGAAGGTCTTCCAGAAACACTAATCCGCCAAATACTGCGTATTTTGAGCCTTTTAAGGAATAAATAGCAGTATTTTAGGACAAACATGCAGCAAACCACCTCAATAAAAAATCAAATTCTCTGTAGTATATTTGAGGTAGCAGTGCTATGAGAAATTTGGCTTTAACTCAAGCCCAGCTGATTGAATCAGTGTAGGACCAGCATCTGGTGAAGATGAAAACAATATAGATTTCCTCCCTGTACCCTAATTTGGGTCAGTGCAGGAAATTTCCTGAGGGAAAATGTTTTGTCCTTTGTAATTATCTTGATTTTTATACTGAAAACTGTTTCTAAGGTTGAAGGTTTTTCTTCTTTGACTGCTGAAGAGCCAGGATAGACAAGGTAACAGTTACTGCAGTGGCTTTAATCTGAATATTCCTTCCTCGTGGGTATTGTCATGAATCTACAACCTAGTTACCTGAGCTAGAGATCATGACTTACTCTATGATTATTAAATTTTGTATTTCTTGACTCCCTTGCAGTAATGTAACTTCCTGCATGTATTTTGAAGTTATGAATATACAATAAAATACGGTACTAGGGATAGCAAATTAATCACAAGCAATGGGACAAATTTTTTGTTGAGAGTAAAGCTTGAACCTTTATAGAGTATTGAGACAAGTTTTTCACTACTGTCATATTTCTGGTTTTTTTGTGCAGTACTGTTGTATATAGTAGGGCATTAAAAAATTCTCATCACACATGTTTTGTACCCACAGCATTAGGGTTACTCAGAAAAAAGACAGAACTTCAGTGAAGACAAATTTAGACATAGGAACATTTACTAAGAGTAATGAATTGTAGGTTTTTTTTTAACAAAATGTCAAAAATAGGATAATAGCAGTAGCTATAATACGTGGTTATAGTCAACTGTATTACATCATTATACAGGAGCATTCAGCCCCAGAAAAATATTCTCTTAAACTGTTCCATTGGAAAAAGCTTTTTGTTTTCAAGATTCTTCTTTTTTCTCCTTTTTTACAAAGTAAATCAATCACATATTAGTGATATTTTGACAGTGAGCAAAAAACCCAACTTTAATGTGGTTGCCATAGTTCCCGTAACATCAACTCTTGGAAAGTTTCACAATAGAAATTTAAACTGAGGCTTGACAGGTCTTGAGAGCACAGTGCAATAATGATTTAATATTTATATGAACTGAAGTTCAAAATTTCCTATCATTTTAATGTTTTGTGAGCAGTTGTGTGCAACTTTAACCTATAGCCTTCTGATTCACAGGATGCGTAGAGGTTCAAACTATTTATATGTGCTGCCTTAACATGACTTTTTAATTTGTCTTCTAATCTTGTGAAAAACTGTATTATTAAGATTTTTCTTTTACAAGTGTTAACAGGCAGGTAGGGGATGCTTTTGGAAAGCTTCTAAATTTTAGTTAAAAGAAATGGTTGCATTTGAAATGGCATTTCTAATTCCTTTTTTAGATTTGTGATTTTAAATGCAACTATTGTAGGTGCTATATAGAAGAACTGAAATATTGTCAAAGAAAGGTGCAGTAAGTGTTAAACAACTTGTTAAGAAGCAACATACTTTGCTGAAGCCACTATTTTCTGTGATTGTACTGAAAATGAAAAGAATTGGCTACTCAGTTGTGATTTAAGAATAAGGTCAAGGATATCAAAGATACCAAAAATGTTTCTGAAGATTAGAGAAAAATTGTTTCTTTGCAATTCTGTGGATGATTTTATCTAATTTTTCAATTACTTTGAATAGAAGCTTTTTAATTTTTTTTTCTCTATGTTTTGACTACTTCAAATTTCACTTCATTACAGGAGTTGAATGTTTATTACTCATTTTCGATCTGCTTAAATTTACACTGATATGCCAAAGCTGACTTGTTTAAATTTAAGGAATTATTATAGGTCACCCTTGGAGTTCCTCGGTATAGGACATGTAAATAGTCTTGAACAATGTCATAAAAGAAGTTCTGCATCGACTGTGTCACACTTGATTTCCTTGGGATGTAGAATTCAACAATTTTTAGATACTATATGGTTCATATGGCAAAGGAAACACAGTTCATAGACTTGTGTGATATGATTTGTAATGTGGAAATGAGAAATTAGAAAAATAATACTTTTATTCAGAACCTTAGCTATGATATTTGAGACAGCAACCTTCTTAATCCCAGGATTTAAAAAAATCCTTTTAAAGATCACATTTTGAGACCTTAAGTTAAATGCGAATGTGAAATTCTTACCATTCATGGACTTCCCTGTTCTTTTTCACTTATTAAAGTAAACAGGGAACTAAATTTTACCACTTGCAGGTGAATACAGAAGGAACGCTCTGAAAGTGGAGTACTTTCATATCTACAGCTTGGGGTAAAAGCAGATGACATCCAGCATACCTGATGGAACTCCTTGATATAAAACTGTATCCAGTGTAGGTTAATAGCCGTGTCTTTTGTACCTGTTAAATCACAGAATCATAGAATGGCTTGAGTTGGAATGGACTTTAAAGATCATCTAGTTCCAGCCATGGACAGGGACACCTCCCAATAGACCAGGTTGCTCAGAGCCTCATCCAGCCTGGTCTTCACTTCCAGGGATGAGGTGCCCACAACTTCTCTGGGCAACCCATTCCAATGTCTCACCACTCTCATAGGAAAGAACTTCTTTCTAATGTCTGATCTAAATCTATCTTGCTGTAGTTTAAAACCATTGCCCCTAGTCCTATCACCACATGCCCTTATAAAAAGTCTCTCCCCAGCTTTCCTGTAGGCCCCCTTCAGGTACTGGAAGGCCTCTATAAGGTCTCCCTGGAGCCTTCTCTTCTCCAGGTCCGACTCCCTCAGCCTGTGCTCGTAGGAGAGGTGCTTCAGCCCCCTGATCATCTTTGTGGCCCTCTTTTCCAATAGATCCATGTCCTTCTTGTGTTGGGGGCTCCAGAGCTGGATACTGCACNTTCCAATAGATCCATGTCCTTCTTGTGTTGGGGGCTCCAGAGCTGGATACTGCACTCCAGGTGGGGTCTCACAAGAGCAGAGTAGAGGGACAGAATCACTTCCCTTGACCTGCTGGCCATGCATCTTTTGATGCAGCCCAGGATACATTTGGCCTTCTGGGCTGCATGCGCACATTGCCAGCTCATGTTAGGCACTTCATCAACCAGCACCCCTAACTACTCTGCGGGGCTGCTCTCAATCCTTTCATCAATTAGCCTGTATTTGTACTTGGGATTGCCCCACCCCAGGTGCAGGACCTTGCACTTGGCCTTGTTGAACTTCATGATATTGGAATGGGCCTGTCTCTCCATCTTGTCAAGATGAAAGTCACAGACATGGGTTATATGAACAGTATATGTCTCAAAAATGTGTGAAATCCTGCAGAAATTGCAACACCAGAAGTCTCATAATCATTGGCATATAGAAGTAGCATATGTTACATGTATCTTACCAGAAGTGAATTCTTCTACCTAAATTGAGAATGGAGGCAGGACAATGACTACAAACAAAACCAAATTAATTATTACAGTTAACTGCATCTGGAAGTGGAGCGCAATTATTTGGGCCTGTGTTTGCGGACTAAATATATACTCACCTGGGACCACACCAGGCATTTAGCTTTATCTGTAGATTTGTGCAAGGGACTTACTACACTTTCCATCAGAGATGGAAGCATGCCAGAACAGGGTTTGTATGCATGTAAAAAAATTCAGAATCTTCAACTTCAGATATGGCTTTTTTAGTTCACTTAATGTTTACAGTATGCATCTGTGGATCTGACTTTCCGTTTGCTGTGGATGGAAGCTACACAGCCAAGGGACATTTTATCAGAAATCTCTAGCAGTGTACAACAGTTGTTCAGAGTGCAACTAGAAAGACCAGGATTTTAAGGACAAGGTAATTCAATGAAAAAGTTTCAGCTGAAAATTAATTTTTATGTCCATAAAATTTTAAAATAAAATTACATTCCAGGGACTTTCTTCTTAAGTGAACTGATATTTGACATATGTTACATAAAGAAAGCTCAGTCTAATTTTAAAGACCCTGTAGACAAATGACATAAATAATATTTTTTTTCTTGGAATCTGATTCTAATCTGAGGATTCTGAAGAATGTCTTCTTGTCCTTGTAGAAATATTGTGCATTCTTTTCTATCCCAAACACAGTGAAAATAGCCTTTAAGCTATGTGACAATATATTTTGGATATCTGGTATCATACTTTGATAAAGAGTTATTGAAAAGTTTAGACAGCAGCCACCTAAGAGAAAAAAATAACACTAAACAAAAATACCAAAGTAATTTTGCGGTGTGAATCCTAGAATTAGCCAAGAATAAAGGATTGATCACTACATGCCACATTTTTACTGTGATTTTCTTTGTAGTCAGATAATGAAATACATTTTCCAGCAAAAAATTCGCAGTGTTTAGGTAACTGTGACTACTTGCAGTTTTGTCACTTTCAGTTTAAATTAATTAAAATGCTGTGTTCAGTGTAGAGAATATTTGCTTAATTAATTGGTTGCTGACTTATTAATAGAAGTAATGGTATTAAAATATATAAATATCTGTAGATCATTCTGTATGATCATGTATGTCTTCGATGTGCTGCATTTTAGAAATTACTACTAGATTCCAATTGTTGTAAGTCTAGCTTTTTTGTACCCTGCTGTCTCACAAGTTTTCTGGCTGCATTTGTCAGTTCATTTGGCTTCCTTCTACTCCTTTCCAATCTGTCAGCAGGCTTGCAACATTTTCATTTCTGCTAGCTACATTGGTTAGATTCCCCTCAGTGTTCAATCTGTTCTGCATTCATTTTGCCATGTTCTGTGCAGAATTTGTAATTGTGTCTAGAAATAGCAACTGACAGTTGGTCAGTTGGAAAAGGGGACAACTGAAAAATGATGGCATTAGTTTAATGTACTTAAAACAAAAATGACAAATCATATATAGGATAATTTAATAATAAAGTTCTTAATTTATGACAAGAGTATTAAGATTGAATTTTCTGAGTCAAGTGAAATTTTGCTTTTTTAGAAAATTATAATACCTTGTAATTCAAATACATAGTCTCTGTCTTTAAACCTTCACCACCATCTGTAAAATATCCCCAAATAAAGCTAGCCATCAAGATGTTATGATCCCAGTTATTAACTATGAGAGTGAGGATTTGCTCCAGTCTCCCATGTCCACGGAATCTAAAGTAGGTTAACTGGGAGTTTTTTGATTGCCCATGTACCTTTATATTGCTATATTGATTATGGTTTGGGACTTGCCTGTCAGCTGAGCATATCCTATCATCAGTATTTTGCTTTAGTGCAGTATTAGAGTATCATGCAACTCTGAACACTGGCTCTTTTTTTTTTATTATGTTTATATTCATAGGTATAACCTCTGAATCTTCAACTTGTAAAATATATATCAGTTAATATCTTCAAAGCATTGTAGATATTAAAAAAAAGCTAAAAATAATTGTGCTTTCAAAACAATACCAGACTGACCAACTCCCTTGAAACATAACACTTCAGCCTTCTTCTGTGTAAGTGCATATCAAAGCCAAGTATGTTTGTCTCCAACTAGCAACAATATGGAAACAGAGCTGTTTGTTTAGCATAATGACTCTATATGATAGCATCTACTTTTGCAATCATAAATGTGTTTTTTTATTAAAATTGTGCATTTCTGTTAAGAACATGCCAGCAAATTATTACTAAAATGCTCCCTAGGAAATCTCTGAATAAAAGATGTGCTCAGATTGTTAATTAGGAAGGCCTTTTGCATGAAAGCTATGATGGAAATTTCATTACAGTAACCGCTTTAAGAAACAGAAGTTACTAAGATAGTGCATCTTTTCTTTAGGCCATGTTAACCAGGTAATATTACATGTATCATATTTAGGAGTCATTAAGAACAACTGGGTTTGGACAGATATTCAGGGACTGAGAATAAAGAACTGGAGATGTTGAGTGATGAGGTCATCTCATCTTGGTACATAGTGCGATTACCTTTTTGGTTTATGTATGTCTTCATTACCAAATATAGACATGCATTAGAATTCTAGTTTTTACTCAGGCTAATGGATAAAATCAGATAAAACACATCAGGCCAAATGTTTACCAGATGTCTGAAGTGCTTCAGAAGAATTACATCTATAATATAACTAAATTGCCAGAAAAGCGAGTAAAGATACTCAGTGTAAGTAATCTGAAAGTGGATGAAAGTGACATAAGACAATTGGTAAAATTGATGTAATATAGATTAGACATGAGTTTTATCACTCTTTCAAAATTTCATAGTATATTAGCTTGCAGTGGAATATACTGGTCTGAAAAGTACACAGTGATGTTTCACTACAATATGAATTTCAATAAAGCTTGGTAGCTGAGTATATTTTCCATATAAATCTGACACACCACTTGCTGTTTGGGAGACAATTTGCATCAAAAAATCAGTAGAGAATGATGGTAAAGTTTAACTTAGTATTGCTTCAGATAGACTAGGTGATGTAATACACAGTAGAAATCTCAGTTCTATGAAATGTATCATTTGACAGGTAACTTCAGTTGATTTTGGTACAACGCAGTTAGGTATAACTTTGGAAGTTTGGTCTATTCATGAATTTAAGAGATTATGAAATTATTATAATAAATAGAAATGAGGTTATTAGAACAAATTATTTAAAATGCAAATGCATATGTCCTTTCTCCCACCCAGACAGTTCCTATGTTGGGTGATATGTAAAAGGGACTACAACAGTAGACACTCTAATAGAGGAGGTGCGGAATTCTGATATGATTTAAACAAAATTAAAAAGCAGTAAAGATGTCTAAATGCCTCTATAGCAGTCATATTTTGCATTAACTGAAATGGGCTTGTAGAAGTAAGAATATTTCCTTGTAAGAGATGAGTTCCAAATGTCAGAAGATAAAGGATCCTGCCCATGATCCCTAGGGAAGAGATCAATGTTTGAATGCGGTCAGATGACTCTTGAGTGGCAGATTCTGTCACTGTTAAGAAGAAACGGCATGTTCTGTTTTGACAATGCTAAGATTGTTGAAGGCAATACCAATAAATCAAGCAAGAAAACTCAAAAAATCGTAAAACCATAGAATAATTTAGGTTGGAAGAGACCTTTGGGAGTGTAACCCCTTGCTCAGTCAAATCTAATTTCAAAGTTTAAATATTTCCAAGGATGGTTATTGCTCAGTCTCTGGACAGCCTAGTTCAGTGCTTGAGTGTCTTTGTTGTGAATATTTTATTATTTTTTTTTAATATCTGACCAGAGTCCCCATTACTGCAGCATGAAGTGGTTTCCTTGTGTCCTTTCACCCTGTGCACAGCAGTTTGGCTGCAACTTTTGTGACCAGATATTAATTTGATGTAGACAGCATAATAGATACCTGCCTAGTGTTCTTTTTTTCAGGCTGAACACAGCTTGTCCTTACACCTCATGTGCTCCATGTCATGCACCATCTTGTTGAACCTCTGTTAGATTCACCCTGGTATGTCAGTGCAACAGGCCACTCCTGTTCTAGAAGATCAACCAATCAAATATTGGATACTAGTCTAGAATATCAGGGCAGATTTGAGTCATATAAATATGAACAAAAAGTGGTTTTGCCTAGAGGAGTAAACCAAGAAAAGCTAAACATTTTTTCTATATCTTATCTGCAAACATTAAATGAGTTAAACTTTTGTACAAGTCCTTGGATGAAAAAAACATATAGCAGATTAATTTGACTTGTACCAGTAACCTGAATAGACAAGTTTTCATGCTCATTATCTATGATAAGTAAAAGGAAACACAATATAGAATTAATATTACAATTTAGACAAGTATGAATTCGCAAGAAAGAAGTTAGTAGTACATAACCCCTAACAAGCACTCCAGTCTTACGAACTGCCCGAATCATGTATTAGAAATGGGACACCTTGACAGGGAAATGTGAGCTTCCTATTATAAATAATTCCTTTCTTTGCTTCATTAGCTGTCTAATCTTTCTTCGATAATACATCGATTTTTTTATATTTGTGATTTTAGTTTGTCATACAAAAGGCAAAATTACTGTATTATTATTGCAAAATTCACTAGTTGAATGAGTTATTTAAGCATAATGGATTTTGTGGTCATTTTGTAGGGCAAGTGTCAAAAAATCATGTGATGAGTGTCTTTTTTTCTTTTTCCTCCACGATCATGCCACAAGTTAAAAGCTTTTTAGACATACCTTTCATTTCACATCTTTCTGTTCTTTATAGTTAGTGAGTCTTCCGTGTTCTTACCTGCATGTGAATTCAAGGAGATTAAAAGATCCGTACATTCGACATCAGTTAGTAGCTGAACTAACCGAAGAAACCAAAAGAGAATGATTATTTTAAGCTATAAGATACTGTGTTCTGTATTATGACTTGAGTTTAATCATGTGATTTGCTCATAACTACTGCCATTCTCCTAAGACAGTCATTAGAAGCCATGAAACTGAAATGATAGGAGCATTTATCAAACCAGTCACACTCCACTGGAAACACTGGTGTGCTTGTAAGGAACAAGAGAGTAAAGAACCTCTTCGAGACATACTCTGTGAGAGACTGCAAAAAAAAAAAGGGAATCAACAAATGAAGCAAACACCCCTGACCCTCAATATGAAAAAAAAAAAAAAAAAGACAACCATATAAAACAGACCTTAAAAAAGATGACAGCGAGCATACTAACATATTCTCAGACGCACTAGAAACATGGTCTTGAAAAAAAGTAGGAAGCTGTTTTTGAATGAATGCCAATTAACTGGATGCTTTATAAGAAAGACAGTATCTTCTTTTTCTTCATTATATCCTCATCTAAAGAAATGTTCTTTTTTTGCCTTTTGAAAAGAAATGTGACTTCATCAAAGAAGTAATTAGCTGTCTGTATTAACTAATATATTTTCTACCATGAAACTTGAGTTTTGACCTGTTTGCTCTTATTAAAAAAAACCTGCTGATATTAAGCGCTGTTTATACAGATACGTTATTAACCATTTGATGTTTTATGGCCAAGGAATATAAATAATCACCTAACTAAAATTACTGTTTGTGGGATTTAGATACTGAAACTTCATTTTACCAAAAGACAGCCCCATTGGGACACTTGGAGATGCTTTTTCTCACAAGAAAGGAACAAGTTACATGTGAAGTATGACATCGATTGTCATCATTAACGTACAAATAAGATCTGAGAACTAGAGCACTCCATTTCAGTTGATTTTCCATGGCTGATGTCAGGAGGTTGACAAGTGTCCTGTTCAATTCTCTTTTCCTGCTATTTTCAGTTCTCTGCTATCTAGTGAAACACCTTGGCATGTGGGTTTGTGAAATAAATGTAAAGACAAATACATTTTAGTTCAGTTAGTAATATGTACTCGTGCAAGCATGAAAAGTTTCACTGTTGAAGATTTAGTAAGATAGAAATACAGACTTTTAACTTGATTATTGGAGGTAGGATCTAAAGCTGTTGTACAAAATGCAGAAGATCTAGATTATGTAAACCAGAACTAAAATGTGCGGTCATTGTGGTCATGATTTCCTTTCTCCTACCTGAAGTATTTTTTGTACTTGCTGGCTAGTTGCCAAATAAAAAGTTCATTGGACCATACTGTTAAATGAAGCCGTGTAAGCCCTTAGAAAATGAATGTGGTTTTTTTAATAGTAAACACCAAGTTAGTACATTTGAATTATAATACCAGGAGGAAGTTTTAAGTTAGCGTAGAGCTTTGTGACTTGCTACATGGAGATTGAAGTGAGATTTAAACTATAACGTGAGTTACTTCACAGTCTATCCAATCTGTCAAAGAGAGGAAAAAATAGGTATTAATAAATTTTCATTTCTGATGGCATGTCAGAAATGAAGAGTTAGATTTTTTTTAATTTCTCTGTGTTGGTATGGTATCCCCACAGTTCTTTGTATCCAACTCAGGGCATTGTAGTCTAGAGGACTGTCCTATCATATGGGTGAAAAACAAGCTGAATCATTGGCCTCAAAGGATACCAGGTAGCAGTTCAAAATCTGCCCCGAAGGTGCTTACAACTGAAGTTTCTTGGAGGTCTATCCTGGCATCTATCCTGATAAGTATTTTAATCATTGACCTGGAGGAGGAGCTGGAATGTACTCTTGTAAAGGCTGTGACTGACACCAAATTGGAGGGTATAATCAATATTCTTGAGGGTGAAATTGCCAATCAGAGGGACCTAGGCAAGTTAGAGAAATGGGCTAATAGGAACTCCATGAAATTTAACAAGGGCAAAAGCAAAGTTTTGTGGCTTCGATGAACTAATCCCTTGCAATGATGCAAGCTGAGTACTGATTGGCTGGCAGCTCTGCTCACTAGTGCTGGGGGACAGCAGCACGCCCTTACACCACCGAACGCTAAAGATGTGTGCTGTATTAACAGGAGTGTAGCCAGCAGTGATGATTATTCCTCTTTACTCAGCACTTGTTAGACCATGACTGGAATACTTCATCTAGTTTTGGGCCCCCAGTACAGGAAAGGTGTTGATTAACTTGAGCATCTGGCAGAAGGTCACTGTTGTGGTTATATCCTTTGTGAAGACACTAAGGGAAGTGGGTTTGTTCAGCCTGCAGAAAAGAAGTCTTTGGGAGGACCTACTAGCAGCTTGCCAGTGCTTAGAAGAGGAAAAAGAGAGAGCCAGACTTCTTGCTGATGTGCACAGCAGGTTGATGGGAGACAATGAGAATAAAATGAAATGGGGAAATCCTGACCAAGTATAAGAATTTTTTTTTTCTCTATAAGGACAATTAAGCAATGTGACTGGGTGGCCAGAGAAACTGTGGATCATCTTTGGAGGTTTTCGAGACCCGACTGGACAAAACCCAGAACAATGTGATCTGAATTCAGAATTGATCCTAGTTTGAACTAGAGGTGTGACTAGATGACTTCCCATAGTCTTTTCCAGTATGGATGATTCCATAATTAATACACTGAAAAGAAAAATATTCTACCTGCATTAACCCATTTTGATTGTTGGCAGTTCTCCTCTGTTCTTTTGCCTCTAGACTAAAAAAGCTGGGTGGAAGCTAAGCATTTTTTGTCGGCCTTGGTGTTACCAGTGTAAACGTCACTAAATTTATGTGATACCATGATGCGTAGAGTTCACAGTTTTGCAGATATCTGAATGAACACATATAATGATTGAAACATATTTTGACACAGTGGCTAACAGCATTTGGGAGCAAACAGCTCATTTTAACAAATATGATATATAATAATAAAGTATATTGTCACATATCCTTGTGGCAAGTTGCTTATTTTTCACATCTTTGTAAAATGTTTTCTAGCTGACATCATTGACCTGTTTGGGCTTTTTTCTTATCTAAAACTTGATGTATAAAACTTGTGTTCATTATCTTTCATAGAAAGGAATTTGAGAAAGATACAAAGCTTAAGCATTAAAAAAACCCCATAAAAATCGACACTAAAGGTTATTCCTGTAACCTAACAAATCCCGTGTACTCACTCGGAAGTAAAGTCTTAATGTAAGTTGTTGTCTTGATTAAATTAAGATGCTTTTGCTGTTTTGATGCTAAATATCAGTACAGGAGGGAATTCATGAGAGTGTATTTCACTTGGAGTGGATTTATGTTTTATACCCCCATAAGACCTTTTTGGTCTTTTTCTTTTTCTCCAACGTAATCTCAAGTTTGAGGCTGTGATACATATCCTGTGGGCTTTGTGTATCAGGGCATCACTTAGGAAGATTTATTGTGGTATTACTATTATCTTTGTTAACTTACTAAATTCCTTGCAGTCAGTGCTCTGGAGCAGCCTTCTAGCAGGAAGAGGGGGAACTCAGGATACCTGTAGCAGTGGGGCTCAGTGTCCTGGGAGCTGGATTCCCCTCCTGCCTTCCATAAATTTCCCCTCTGTCACTCCAAAGGGTTAAGAACACCTGGTATTTCTGTAAAGCAAACAGGTTTTAACCTTTTAGGCTTACTGAGATTCAAGATAATGCTGATGATTTCATGCCATGAAAAAGATCAAATCATAGTTGGGAAATGCTGTAAAAAAGAAGTGGCTTATCTCGCTCACACTACCTGAGGGTCAACCAGTAGTGGAGCCACAATTGGAATTAAGAAGCTCTTAAATCTTGAGAAAGCTTTTTCTTTCTTTTCCATTCTCACATCATTGCACTCCGTATAATGATCAGCCTTTCCACAAGAAGTAATTTTTTGCGATTACCGATACCATACTTGGGGTTCTAATTCAACATTTAAAAACCCCAATATTTATTGTAGTGAGATAGGTAGCTTTACGGGAAAACTGTTTCACTGCAAGCAGTTAAAAATGTAATCGAAACATCTGATCTACTGTAATAGAGCTTTTTCTCAGAGTAACATAAGCATTTTGATCAATAGCACATGTGAAGTGAGGGTTAACACTGGATTTGTTCACTTACAGGATGAGTGTTTTCCATATTGAGAAAAACATTAACATTAATGTGCAGTAAGAGTTGTATTAAAAGCTGAATGCCTCATACTCAATTGCAGGTAAAATATTGAGCATTTTTTCCCTTTGACTTGGTGTATCATGTCTTTAACAGTGTAATATAGTTGAGTAGAGAACAAATCATGAATATTTGATCCCAGAAGGTATAATTTGCACAAATGTTAACAAGTGGAGCATAAAACCCCTCCCTTCTTCGAAATACAGAGTTCACTGAAAGCCTACTAACTGCAAGGCATCAGGCCACAGGCCTTAGTGGGGCTATTTCTGCTTTCAAATGTCATCTCTAGTTACAGAATTTTGCTGTCAGATTTTGAGCCTGAGGGTATAGGATGGCTGTTGGGAGAGTAACATAGGTGAAGCAACTGGTAAGAGGTACATTACCACTCCATATAAAGTGTAAGTAGTCCTATTATTAAGCTGATGGTGGTATGTGGGCATAAATTAGACAAACTTTGTAGGTGAAGGTAATTTAATTCTTCAGACTACTTCAGCACACAATCTTTCATGCACAGAAGCCTTCCTTCTGTTCTGCTTTAGACAGCATAGAAAATACATCTGCTTTTCCATTACATCAGTTAGTCTAGTAAAAGCTATAACCTCCACCTGCAAATCTTTTTGTTATGGAATAAAATAGTTTATTTTAACATGTAAAAGTGCAAGCAGCTAAACAATAATCTACACAGTATACAAATGCTGCAACTTTAAAATCTCAAAGCACAATTATTGCAAATTTTTAAATACAACAGCTACTAAAATATTATTTATCTGGAGGAATTAGTTAATTAAGAATACATTAGGAATATTGTTTCCAACAGTATTTTTATTCTAAATTTAATAGAATCTTTCAGATTTGCATACTTCTGTGGAACAAAATAAAAATGCAAGTTTCAACATGTGCAGTGTGATCTAATTTGCATAAAATACACATTTATAATAAAAATCTAGAGCTCTGTGGGAATAACTTGGGCTACATTGTAGATAATTGAATCTTTAGCCTAAGTTCATTTAAATATATGCAGAATTTATAGAAATAACTACACTTAAGGGATTTGTGTAAATAAATTTTAGTACATGTTTAACTGTTTGCAGTATAAAGGCCAGAAAAAAAGATTATATATTTCTAGGAAAACTGAGTTTGACACAGAAGCAGAGAGACAAGCTCACTAGAGTGTAGCTGAATGCATAGGCTATGAGTAATTGCTCATTCACATTAAACAACTCAAGCTACTCCACAGACCCGCACCTCTGTGAGATGTAACCGGGTTTATAATCTTAAGGCAGTGTGAGATCAACAACTCCACATTTCCATTCGATTCAAAGAAAACTGAGACCATGAAATGTGCTGAATTTGGGAACGTGAGGACCACATACAAAAAAGTTTTTGAACAACTGTCCTGCTTATTTCTTGTTTTATTAGGCTAGATTAGAGAAAAATGAAAAAGCTGATATAGATATAATTTAAGAGTTACTTATGTGGACCCAATGAATTATTTATGCAGTCCCTAAGCAGATACAGATTAACAAGAATTGAGGAAGGAGCTGAAGCTATTTTTGAAAAGTATGTGGACAGCACTTAATAATGAGCAAAGTTTCATTCAAATTTATATGCTTCTTTTACCAGTCTTTCTGTTATGTTTTATTAATACTGCTCATATCTCAATGCAGTGGATGTCCTTTGACATCTCAATGATCACAAGTAATTGTTATGTATCTCTGACATGTAGGCTGAGTATAGTGCTTCAATCTATTAATAATAAAGTAAAATTAAAATATCTAACCATACTGTAGATTTATAACACAGTAATATTATGAAAATATAGGAACCTTTGGCATCTGCAGTAATATTGTTCCCGTTCAGCTGCTTTTTCCATAGTAGCTTAAGAACTGTTTACTTATAAATGCAGACTTTGGTGACTCAGTTTTATAAATGTTAATGTCTCTGACTATCCTGCAAAGGCTGCAGCAGTCCGATTCTGATTTCTGAGTAAAGTCATTAGGAAGAGACAAAAAAAGAAACACACTCTCTCCCTCAAATCTGTGCCCACTGAGAGTGCTCTCTAGAATCGTTGCAGTACCCAGGTTGGTAGTTAGTATGAAGGAAATGTATATTCAGAATAATGCAAATGAAAAGATGTCTATGAAAAGAATAGCATTAGCGTTTATCCTCTGTATTCCTAAAACTAATGACAATTTATTAAAAAAAGCCCAACAAACTATTTGCTACAACACATGGTCAGCTTAGTACAAAGTGTGCCTGCTCTTTAGCTTGAGGAAAGTTAATCCATAAGCAGCTATAGCATTTCTTCAAAAGTAATTCACAAAAGAAAATGTGAGATTTCTGACAGCAACCTTCTATCTAACACCTAAATCTAGCTGGAACAGCACCCCAGGTAAGTGCTGAACAGGGGAACTCTGAAGCTGGGTTTGAGTTTTCTTCACGCCACTGTTACGTATGTGTCATGGCATACACTAAATCAGGAGTATGTGCCTTTAACAATATTGTCTTCTTTTCCAAATAATGAGAATATCTTTCTTACTTGCCCTTGGAATATTCCATGGCACAAAGCACTGACTTTTACTTAATGCCACACCAGTTTACTGATAAAATGAGATTGTGTAATCAACTGTACTTTGGAAAAAAAATGACACAGACTGATGAAAACACATAAGGCATCTCAACAGACTGTCTTGTAACCCATTTCACTTAGCTGTCATGAAGAATATCTTTTGCCACAACAGTGTGTTGCTAATCCCTCAAATCAATGCTTCCTATGCAGTAAAGCTTCCATCAGAGATCTAATCCTGTTCCTATGTAAGTCAGTAAGAAAAATAGAATAGGTTTGAGGCAAATATATGCAGAGAACTATGTAATCTCTGTAAATAAACAGACATTCTACTTGTAATCCATCAAAGGGCAAAGAGCAGCAAACACTAGGAAAAGACATACAGATAATTTGCTTCTGCTAATGTACATTAAGCCTATGGTTTAAGACTGTTAATGCATAGTAGTAGAAGTAAATGTTGGAAGGACAAGAAAGGGATTTTTGTATATTGCAATGCTGTGTGTGCCTGAAGAATAGAATGTGGTAGGAAAACTCCCTAGGGTTTGTGTTTGATCCAATACCCAGCAAGTGGCTACACACACTGTTTATTTTTTTGTCTGACACCTTTGGAACATCTATTATCTTTTGACTCCTAAAAGGTATAAAGTATTTTGAAGAATTTTCTTTCTAGTTACTAGCATAGCAAAGAAGACAAGAACATAATAGTGAATTCATACTGTTTTGGCTCAAATCTCATTTTCTTCCCTTTGTGATCTTGTCCTGGGATTTAGAATACCAAGCCTGCCTTTCAGAATGTTAATGTATTGAAAATGGTTAAACATGCTGATAGAGTGTCAAACGACTTATGATAAATGGTGTCTTAACTGACATACGTTAACGTTGTGTGCCACGGAAACCTACCATTTCCCATAGAAGATGGACACTTTGTCACTGAGGAGTTATCATGTTTCTGAGACAGGTGGCTTGTAACTGCTGTTGATACTGTCTTTGTTCAGATTGAGTAAATGTCACAAGCAGTACAACGTGGTGCTGTTTACCTTCGTCATGAGAGGAAATGGCAGATTGCATGTTGACTCTGAGATACCACCATCTCCTCAGCTGTTCCCAGGGAGGTAGGCTAGGATAGTTTGCTGTTCACACAAGTTACTTAATTTTCCTATTTCGGTGTGTTTATTGTAGAAGGTAATCCTTTCCTGCCTCAAAAATGTGTGATGAGAATGAGTACACTAGTGATGGTAAAGCACAAGGTGGTAGGAAAAGACCAGCTAGGTATGATTCTTTGTAGCAGCTCAACCCCCATACATGCTTACTGAAAACGTTTTTATAGTGATAAAAACATTTCTAACTCACTTAGAAATAAAAGGTTGCAAAAGAACTGATAGTTTGCCAGAGCCTGTCTGGTATTGACTGGGAGGGTATAGTGGGAAATTTTTGTAAAAAGAATAATATATACGGGTCTGTATACATAAAGTCATTTCAGATAAAAGAGATTAGCTAACAGAGAGAAATAGTTCTTCAGAAAACCTAATGAGTTAAGAAGTTGAATGGAATTTTTCTTAGCAATTTACTGGCTTTCCAATCTTGTACCTTTACATTTTTTTAATATTGAGTATGAAAAATAAAGTGTGCGGTTGTGTGTTGGTACTGAGTTCCTTGACAGCAGTCTGGCAATTTTATTACCCACAATCTCAGCTGGCCCATTTATAAATTTCAACAAAACTACCTAATGCAGATATTTTTTTTACAAAACTCGGTTCTAGAGAAATATTGAAGTGGGTGATGATGAATATACATTTATTTCCTAAATGAGGAAAAATGTGATAATTCTATGTACAACAGTAAGCTTTTTGATTTTTTTTCGCTTAGATGCTAAGATTTTGGGCTAAACATTTGGAGGAATAGTCCCCGACATAAGCTTGCCAGAATACACATCCTTTCAAATACAGAAATGTGTAAAAGGGATCTCTACATCTTACTTTCCAGCAAATAGGAGAAAAAAAAAAAAAGGTATATACGTAGATATAAACCACAGCCTACAGAATGAGTAACTTGAGCTTTTGGTGCCTCTCAAAATGTCTTCAGCTTCTCAAGGAACGTGGTACATTATTGGACACTTCAAGCATACATTCCAATGCTGTATGTTATGTGTAGTAAATCCAGTCACACCCGTTAGCTTTTTTTTTTTTTGGTATGCCATCAAATATATTACATAACAAAAGGAAGACAGGAAGGCAGTAACAGAAAAAGAGTATCTTGTTTAATATCAGTTGATCTGCGGGACACATTAACAGCAAAACTAAATTGCCTGTGGCTCTGTGTCCTAGAGCTCCATCTCATTCTGCTGCCTACGCTTTGCAACACAGGAGTTTTGTGCTGGAATTGCTACCACAGCAAAGGCAAGAAACAAGATGTGCTGTATCTGGTTCCATGCATGCTCCCTGCCAGCCAGCACGTAGAAGAGACTAAACGGCAGAGGTACACTCTTGAGCTTTCCTTCATTTGGGTCACTATTTTCATGCTCTGATTCTCACAAAATATTTGGAGTTGGTGTAGCATGGAGCTTTTCTGTAAACTAAGCTAAGAGCTTCAACAGTTATTAATGGAGGGAATTACAGACAGGTAGGCAGCAGTCACAGAAACCTCATTTCTTTACATCAGCTATCTCCTTTCATATGTTGTTTGCCTTGCAATCTTTTTCCTTTTTCCTTTGAAGTGTCCCATTCTTTTATTTTCAGTAAAAGGCAGATGAGACACTGCCATTAAAATACTATTGCAAAAGCTGAATCAGTCATTTAAATGCCTTTGAAATGCTGATGCCAGGTGGCAGAGCTATCAATAAAGTCAGTTGCACACAGTTTAATGGAACAAAGGTACTGAGTCCTGAAGGAGTCCTTTATTCCAATAAGGAATAAAAAAATTATGGAAGGACCAGAAAAAAAGTTCCAAGTGACAGTGTAGCACGTGAGGGAGTAGGGATAAATGTTGAGCCCTCTCGATGTTTAGGTGAAATAATACGGAATTTATTTTTGTATCTTTACTGTGATTTGTAAAGAAGGCATGAAAGTAAATAAAGTGAAACAGTAAATGGTTATTTCACCAATTTAATACAAAGGTCCTGCATCCCCCTCTTCCTAGCTGGATGATTTTTTTTTGCTTTAGATGCAGTAAGCGATGTTCAATCCAGAAAGTGTTCACCTCACTCAGGATATGATAATTTAATCTGTCCTTTGGTGCAGTCCCATATTGATGATCCTTTGTATCCCAGACAAATTATTTTAGACTGATAAAGATCTTGAAACAGTTTGTTCTCAGATTGTGGTATTTCCTCTACCAGTTATTTCACAGAATGTACCGGAATGTCTTGGTTTGAGTTAGATCTGTTCAGTGATTTTTACTTTTCAGCTGAGTTCCTCTAACTGACTGCTCTTTCTGAAATTAGCAGCATGTTTTCGCA
>VWZK01012769.1:1228-63678 GCA_013396935.1 Baryphthengus martii
GGGCCGCCCCGCAGCCTCTGGCTCTCCAGCCAGCCCGTAGGGGCCTGTCGCTGTCAGTCAAGGCCCGGCCTTCCCCGCCTCCCTCATTAAGAAGGTAAACAATGAAAAGCAGGAGCAGTAGATGATGAGGGAGATAGCAGGACAAATGAGGAGCGGGAGGGAAAGAGGACACCGGCTCCAAAAAAACCCCAAAACCAAACAAAAAAACAACGAAAAAAAAACCCCAAACCACCGGGAGAAGCCATCGCCACCGTCGCGGTGGCGTCCTCCTCCTTCTCCTCTTCCCGAAAGCCAAGAGGAGAGAGGGTGCAGTCCTTTTGGCTTTCTCCACGCTCTCCATTGCCCTGGGCGATCATGTTAAAACTCATGGCTGGTGCTTATTCAGATAACCTGAACAATGCTCACCACCGGTTACCATGTGGATCTTCACAAACCCCGCAAGAATGCGGTGGTTCAAATCCCCCTGACCCCCCTCCAAAGCCAAATTTATTCAAGACAGCAAACTGCTCAGAAGCTTTATGAAAGCAAGTGGTGCTAGAGGGAATTCAGCCTTGTATTTACAAATTAAAAATTAGATGCATCATCATGCAATAAAGGTTGGAAGAGCGGTAGAAAGGCAGGAATGTGTAACCGCTTTTATCGTGTCCTCGCCTTCCGCCTGGGCCCACGAGCGAGTGAGGGGTCCGCAGGAAGGCAGGAGGACCCACGCCGACACGTGTGTGCAGGCACACTCGGGAAAGGTGACCGTGCAAGCGGCGAGAGAATCGGTGCCGTGGCACCAGAGCCCTTCCCGGAGCGCTGGCCTGGCAGGGCACTGCTGAAACTTCCCAGGAGTTTTTCTTCTCCTTTTTCCCTTCCTCCTCTTTTTTTTATTTTTCTCTTCCTCCTCTTTTTTTCTTGTTCTCTCTCTCCTCCCCTTTTTCTTTTTTAAATGCATTGCTTCCCCTCCACCGTTTCTACGGAAATAATTTTTCCAGGTGTACAGAGATTAGAACTGAAGCTGCCAGCCAAAATTCTGAGTAATCGAAGTCATCTCTCCTGTGACAAAGCTGCTTTAATTTGGGTAGCAGCCTTTTAGGTGCTAAATCTCAAGGTGGTCTCTCGCTTTCCGCTGCCGTTTGCCCTTGTCCTTCCGCTGCTTTTGGGGACGGCTCCTTCATTTCGAACCGTCAAAAACCACACGGCCCCACCACCTCTGCAAGTCAGACCTTCCCAAAACCGGAGGGTTTTACCCGCACAAATAAAGCCCCTGCCTGCGCGGCGCAATCTCAGCGTGACAAAACCATCTCGTGAAGGGCACCGGCGCTGAGCCAGGCAGAAAAGGAGGAGAGAGACACGGCAGAGAATTTCACGGGTGTTTGCTCCCCAACTTTCAGGTTAACTTCCCCCCCCCCGCTTCTGCTGCTAATCGTGCTGCGACTCGGGCTCCCGGCACATCTGGGCACATGAAGGTCTAGATGAAAAGGGACCTGAAATCCACCGCCTCTACCTGGACTCGATGTAATTATTTTGCAATTTTGACGGTTTTCGCTTGGTTGAAAAGCTCTTATTTTTAAAGCCTTTTTCTTTCTTTTCCTTTTTTTTTTTTTNTTTTTTTTTTTTTTTTTTTTTTTTTTTTTTTCCTTCATCCTCTACTTCTCCAGTTTCAGCAGCAATTTTAGCTTGAGAAACAGGAAACAACAGTCAAAAGATTTCAGTACAAGTTTCGCTCGGTCCTTCACTACTATTTTTCTCTGTTAGGTCCCTTTCTAAGAGCTACAGTTGTTGTTGCCCCATCTTGTAGCCTTGTGGGGTAAATAACATCACACTAGAACTTTGCGGAACAAAACTGTTGCGGGTTTTGTTTTGTTTTGGTTTTGCATTTGCTTATTATTAGCGTTTGAAATACACCACAAGAAAACTTCCGGGCAGAAATATTCCCTTGCATTTTTACTTTGCTTCCTGGAACAGGAGTCTCCCCACCGCCCTCAAAGAAACACAGTAAAGTAGCAATTGGTTAAAAGAGGAACCGGGACAAAGTATTTAAATATCATTTTAGATGTGATTACATTGCAGTTTTGTTTTCTCCAACAAAATACTGCTGGGCAGCACTTTCCGGAAGCATCCCTGCGTTTAAAAAAGCCACCGTGTTCAAGTTTGATTCCTACCTGTTGTGCCTTTTAAGCCAGGATTACCTATAACACCTGTCACATAGAGTTACCCGGGCTGACTGCAGCTCCGGGAAGCTACAATACGGGCTGTGATTAATTTGAAGATTTCAGAATAATACTGTTATAAAAGCTACACTCTGGACAAAAATAGGATTAAGCTCTGAGGCTGTATATGAGCTAAAAGTGTTGAAAGCTGAAGTCGCCGTGCCACCGCTCACGACAGGCAGTTTAAAACGACAAGACTTTGCTAAATTCGCATTAAAGTAGAAATGTTTTCAATTATTCATCTTCATTGACTTCATATTGTCTTTCCCCCCCCCTCCCCTTACTGCTTAAACTGATAATTACTTTGAGCAAACAGGCAGACAGTTCCCATAGAAATGCTTTAATAGAAATGGTCGAAAGTTCTCGTAGCAAAACCTTCAACCTCGCCACCATAATAAATAAGCCTGGCACTTTGATGAAAATTAACACTAGTTTTGTAAAGAGCACATTGGGGGATTGCAGTCAGGTCTTATCTTTAGTTCCAGTCAACTAGCAATCCTGAAAGAGTTTGCATCATCATCAGAGCAGGCCATTTGATAGGATTCTGCTGCTGAACCTAATCAATCTATGGAATACTGTGGCTGCGCGGTGTAACAAAGCTAAAATAGATTTACAAATGGGGTTTTAGAGGATAAGCTCCTCCACAGGATTACATATTGATTTTAAATATAAAAAGCTTATCATATAAACCATAACTACAAAAATAGTGAACCTATGCATAAATCCTTTTAGAAGAGCACCCACTTCAAACTGGAAGCCAAGAATAAATCAAGATGTACAAAATCCGAAAGAAGATCCATTTCTCGGGCAGAAAATGAACACCACCCCAAGGTGTGCAAAAATGAACTTATCTTTTCTAAGGAGCCATTAAATCTCAAATGAAAAAAAAAAAAAAGGAGCGGGAGGGAGGAAAGGGAGCTGAAAGTAAGGCATCCCGCCACTCGGCCGCGGTAAAAATCAGGCTCTGAAATGCAGCACCTTGTTTACGCGAGCCGTCCGGCTCCCACACAGCCAGCCCGAGCGTCTTCCCACCTACACACGGTACAACAAACCCAGGAACTTCTAATTTTCCTTGGCCTGTTAGGAAGGGATCGCAGGCCTTTCTCGGCCTGAGTGGCCTCGGCAGCGGAAAGCGAGGAAGGCTTTTTAGCCGGGCGAAGGGCGGCGCGTTAACTCTCTCCGTCTCTCCGGCTAAAAAGGGGGTGGCGGTGGGGGAAAAGCATGGCCTTTTTTCACCGCGCCCTCGGTCACTCCTGCGTTCCGCGTGAAGTGCCGTGACGCTCCAAAAGGCCATTCAGCGGCCTGCGCCTCCATTTTAGCGGGTGGCTTAAGAGGACACCGTCTCCACATCACTGAACATTCGAACGGTCAGCACCTCCAGACGCCAGCGCTGCCCACACGCTGCCTGCGCAGGCAGGGCAGGCCGCCCGCCAATAAACCGCCTTTATCTGCCATCAGCAGGCTGCTACCTTTTGCAAGGTTCTCTTTTTTTTTTTCTTTTTTTTTTTTTTTTTTTTCCCTTTTTTCAACNNTTTTTTACCCTGTCATCAACTAGCTAAGGAAATTGGTTGATAGATTTTTAAACAGCACAGTCACGCGTGGAAGAGTTACAGCAATTTACCAAAACAGTAATTATCACCTTTCAAAGACTTTTTTTTTTTTTTTTGGATTGGTGTGTTCTGCCTTTCTTTCAGACAAACAAACTGGTCCTGTCCTGTTACATTTTTTTTCCCTACTTATATATTTCAGGTTTGGAATCGGTGCTCTTGCACGGAGCCCAAATCCTCATTAGTAATCAGCTAAATGGCCTCGTATCAGACAGCGCCGGGCCGTACAGGCAGCCCGTGCTTCTTCGGGGAAGTCGTATTATAAATGTTGTGGGTTTATTGGAGCTTCCAAAAAAGTGCCTCTCTGCACCCCCAGCGTGTGTCAGCCACAGAAAGCGACAGAGCGCTGATACGCACGTCGAGAGGCAAAGCGTTACAACTGTGGATTTGGAGTGTTCTTGGGAGAGTTTCTCCTTTAGTATTTTTGTTTTTGAGATAAAAACAGACAGCTACAAGCTCTATCAGACTAACAATCTTACTGAGGCTTAAAATCCTAAATGCAGAATTTGTTGTATAACTAAAAAAACTCTCTAAAATAACCAAAGTTCTCCAGCAGTTATGTTTTCTGTGCAAACTCGTTTACCGTATCAGCAGCACTAAAAAAAAGAGGAAAAAAAAAAAAAGAGAAAGAAAAAAAGAAAGAAAAAAAAGGACGACTTTCCTGGGTTTTGGCATCTGTCTCTGAACTTAGAAAATAAATTAAAAAAGGACAGATTTTTGTTCAAGCCAATGTGTGAATGGCATAGGCTGCTAGACAGCCAAAGGCTGCTGCTAGCACATTCCAAGACAGTAAAACATATAAGAGGCAATTAAACACTGAAATTTTGGATTTAAATCCAGTATCTGTTAGCTCCTCTCTGGTTTTAGAGTTGTTTTATGTTTGAAATACCGCATGAGTATGATTCCCAGTTAGTCTGGGTTGTGTCTGCGGAAAGCAATGTATATATTTATGAGTCAAAGTTTATCCAGGAATAGAGTGAACACAACCTTATGCAAAAAATATAACCACAGACAAGAGAGATACGAAAAAGCTACCTGAAACCTGCTGCTTTTTTTTCATACAAACTTATGCTCCCAGTGAAGTCTCCAAACTAATTAGAATTGATTTATTATGGATCAGGTACCTTATCAGGTGAAGAAAGAAATTACCATGGACAGTCAAAGGGTTGGGAGGTCAATACAGAATAGCAAAATCAATTTGCATTGATTAGACAAAAGGTCCATTTTACAGAGCCCAAAGGATTAACTTTTAAGCAAACATCTTTGAACTATAAGACAGCATTTGTGACTGAGAGGTATAAGCAGTGCAGCATTAGAAAACACTTAAGATATTTAAATAAGAAAATAATGCAAGCAATGGTTTAAGCTATCTGGATGTTTATTTTTATTATGAATCATCCCCGGGATTACTGTACAATTCACTTGAAAGCCCTATGGAAAGGGTGCAATTGTTTCATTTATCCCGTGTGTCAATCTTCCCATGAGTTTTCATTCAGGTAAGGTGACTAAACTCGGGAGAATTGCAGAGAGGGGAGCAAATCTGTGCAAAGGATCGCACTAATCCTGGTGTTGCTTGTGATGAAATATTTACTTGGCAAACGCAGTGTTTTACCACCAGAACCGAAGGGACTTTTTTTTTTTTTTTTAATTCCCCGTGAGATACTGTTGTAAAACAGTTCTGAAACACTAAAAGGAGGATGCTCCCTTCTGTGGGTCACCCCTTCCGTTTTCTACGGCATTTGAAGCGGCGCGATGCCGAAGAAAAGCCAGGAGAGCATTAATGTAACAAAAAAACCACTCTGGACAAATCATCTTTACCTCCTCATCACTTGGTTTTCAAAGTTTATTCCAAGGAGACCGTCTTTCTTGGTCACATACCATGGACTATTTTTTTTTTTTTTTTCCCCTCCCCTGAATAAAACTTCAGAATCTGCTGTGTGCCATCACTTGAAATGATGGAAGTATCAGCATTAATTCTTAACTGGGCTTCAGAAAAGCCCCCAGGTTTGGTACTCTCGGGTAGCCACCTTTGGCAGCAAGCATTTTCCTTCCCCTGGTGCCCAGCATTGCTCTTACCTTCGATAGCAAGCATTGCTCTTAGCTCCCGGTTCAGCAGCTCGTAGCGCCTTTCTAGGTCATGTTCTTTTTCCCTAGGCAAGTTGCAAAAGTTCATCAATATGTTAATTACTAAATCATTAAACACTTAAAAGAACCTTTAACTCACATTGATTTTAGGACTCGTAACCGACTTTTCTCTTTAACTTTAAGCTACTCCAAACAAATGATACACAAACTTCAAACCTCGCTCGGGTGCCATATTCAGTAACAGGGCCTTTTCATTTTCCGTAAGCTCGGCTTTAATTCTGTCAGTTTAACTCCCTTGTGCTACAGGACGCAATTATTTCATATTCATCCTTGCAGTGGCTGTTGTGGAATGTCCTAAGCACAAAACATTCCTCCGGATCTAAGGAACAAATTCCAGCATCAGCCTATTCAACAAGCTAATAGGACACAGGAAGTATTACCCTATATACAGTCGGCCCTAATGAATAATGAAAATTAGACACGGGATTAGAAAGCTTAATATTTCGAAGGTAGAATCTTCTGTCAAGTTCAGACACGGTAGGAAATTTCGGGAGCGCAGGCTCTTCCCAAGGAAGTATGCAGGGATCTACACTAGGTGGCACTACCGAAAGAAATATAATCAAACCGAAAGCAGCTGGAAATAAAAAAAGGCGTTGAGGGCAGAACGCCTCTGAAAACCAGCAGCTCTCCCTTCCTTTACTGGTGCTACAGACAAAAAGTTGAGCTGTCCATACTTTGCAGTATGGGTGGTGTCGTCGCACTCTGGCCGAGTCACTAAGCGACAGCCCGCTGCTGCCCAACTAGCGACGCGACGGAGGATTTCGACAAAGCAGGTAGGGGCTCAAATCTTGCTCTTGCTCCCAATAGTCTTCACCTGTCACATCTGAGGCTATCCCAATCCATTTGCACGTTTCTAACATGTCATTTTATAGATATATAAAGCTATATTGTGTATTAATAGTTATTTAATGATTTTTTTCACAGCTCTGGCTAATCTCGTGTCATTGCAACGCTTCTCATTTTCGAGTCTGAAATATGAAACGAGTTACTCAATGCGCGCCACAAACCATCCACGCTATTTGCTTTTGAGGGAATATTTTTGAAGTCTAATGGGAAGAGAGTACAAAAGTTTTCCATCTATCTGGTGGGTAAATATTCCCGTAAAGCATCCTCTTGTAAATCCATGTGGCCACCCGTACTTACAGAAGAGAAAGCTGGTTCATTCGTCTTATTAAGGCATTCTTCTTGTTAACCAGCATGAACCATTCCTGCATCATAGCTTCTTCCTCTTCCGTGTTTCTTCCTGCAACCAAAAGAATTTTATTATCCACGTGGCATTTCATAAACTGAGCTACATATTTCATTGCAGGTTTTGGAGTATCGGTCTCCAACATCATCGAGGGTTAAGCATTGCAAAGGGTACTCTCAAATGGTAAAAATACCATAAGACTACAAGACCTGCCACCCAATCTTGCTTGCTCCATAAATAAATCTTTGAAAGCAGCCATTCTTCAGCATCCATTTTAGTGTTCTTTATCACACTGATACCCTGGACCTAAATAAACACCTTTTAAAATATACTGTATCTTTTAAATTCTCCTGAAAGAACGATATTGTTGTGATGCTCCCAATGAAAAAAAAAAACCCTTGCTGCTAAAAGACATCTGGTCATCACAGGCTTCCAAACACAAAAACAATCCTTGTGGGCAAGATTCACTCCACCCATGCAAACCCAGCAGAGTCAGGACGATGCGGTAGGGATCAAAGTAGCTGCAGAGAAGGCGGTAATCCTGAACCCTTGGCCAAGGTGTGGACACCTGCTCAGCTCCTCTGTGCTTATGGCCACTCTTCCAGACAATGAGCTGGAAAGAGCAGCTCCTCTCCTCAACCCACAATCAACGGGAGCATCCGCACCAATACAAATAATTTTGAGGTCCAGTTGCCCAAGAGCCCCCATGTATACACGCACAGACCCTTTTTCCCAGGCAGGATCAGGACCCTCCATACCCTGCCTGCAAGCAGTGCTATGCTCTACCAGACCCTGTAAGACTCGATGTTACCACCTCTGCACCATCAGGGTGCAGGCCACATGGGGGAAAAGACAGACAAGCATCCACAAGGCTCCTGGCTGTCCTTCCAGCAAGATTGCTCAACCAAATCCCACTCTCTCTGAGCTCAGGGACGAGGAGAAACCTCATCAAAGTCCTCTGTAGAGACTCCACCTCTGTGGTGACCTGCCATTCTCACCTCTCAAGTTGAGCCAAGGGGCAAAGACCGTATGGTCCTCACTGAATTATGAAACTAACTCACACACTTCTTACGGTTAAAATTAATCCGGGAAGAAAACTGGAATAGTGGCAAAGGAGCACGAGCTGGGTCTTCTGAGTACTTCTAGCTTTGACACTGCTTCACTGGCAGACTCTGGGCAGATGTGTGAGCTTAAGTATGTCTTGTGTGTAACATGGAGATATTCACTCATAATGATCTTGCAAGAGTGTTAAAAGTGAATTCTTTGATGCTTGTAAATGGTTTTGAAATCTCTGATGCAAGGTGCTGTACACTCAAGGAGGCTTTCTCATTAACTTAGACCGTAGGATCCCTAGTCGCAGACAAACGATTTCCAGCATCAGAAGTTGGAAAGACACCAGGAAAAACACTGTTTTGCTCTAAAAGAAAGCTTTCAGTTTCTGGATGGGAGCATTTGAAATGCTTGCACGTACGTGTCCGCCACATACATGTTCACACCCCAATGCCATGGTCGTGTGCAAGCCCAGATCTGCATGGAGAACCACCTCCTCACCCGGCTATGACCTTGCTGTGTGCAAGGGAAGGTCACCAGCCTTCTGCAAACTGTTTGTTTCCCCCTACTGTAGCCTGTGGGCTTGGTGCATCCACACAAGGGAAAGAAAAGGAGATGAACAGGGAGATGGGTCAGCTTGGGGTGGAGCTGGTGGACCAACAGAGTAAGAAAAAGTTACGCTACTTGACATGCTCTTTCTGATGTAAGACATTGCCCCATATCCACTTAACACTCTGGGAAGCTCCCGGTTGATGAAACTTTTCCTGGAAGGGCGCTTTTGGGGTACATACTTGGGAAGGGTAGAGCACTTTCAAGTGGAGATGGCCCCGAAGCCTTTTTCCAAACAGAAAAAGCTGGGTCCAGCCCCTGGATGATGGAGCGATGAAGGAATAATATTTTGCCATGGCATTCAGAATAACATTCAGCAGTTTAGCCCTCCCTGAAAGAGGATTAAAACTTAGAAGCACACTTTGCTGTTAAGTTGCAGATCAAAGGTGTTGCTGTATTGCTCCATCTAACGAGGTCTGCTTCTAGGAGTAGATGATAATCAATATTAGCAATCTTTCATTGAAATGCACCAAGTAGCTGAAATTTATATGGGAGAGAGGGGGGAAAAAAAAAGGGGGGGGGGATAGATTGCCTTTTTTATCCTCACAAAACGACCGGTCTATTCCGGAACACGTGAGATTGCCACGCTGCTAGTGAAAAAAGGTTCTCACAATCAGATGTACACGGCTACGGTTACATTTGAATTGATTTATGACACTATTTTTAGGGAGGTTGGTGTGGTCTGGGACCACTGGCTGACAGATGCCATTACAAATGCAAGCTCTTGCTGCATTTCATTTTGCAAGCCTTGAAAAAGAAATGGGAGACAAACGTTTCACGGGTGTTTGAGCCAATGGCGGATCGGAACTCGGAATTCCATGCCACGCAATCGCAGGGTGAGAATGTAAACCTGGAGATATAAACCTCTTTCTATTAATGCATTCCTCCAAAACCAAGTTAGCTGCAACATATAACGAGTAAAGATCTAGGGTAAAGCGTGGAAACGTCAAGTCAGATCCGAACAGGTGCCTATTCCGCTATTTCCACGCTGACACCCAAGCACATGCAATATCCACAGAATAGGCCGGTTTAAAAGTGAGTTAACAAAGTCTTGATTGTTTTTGCAGAAATTTTAATCTGTTTTTGTATTCGCTTTGGACCCATGTGATGCCCTGACACCGGTCATGTGATATCGGCTGCGATAGGCACAAATCCCCGGGCAGCAACAAAAGAAGAAAGAGTAAAAAAGAAAAAGCTGAGAAAAAGCTTGCCATTTGGAAAAAGGCCAATTGTACCCCGGCGAAAGACCTTTTTGATCAGTGAAATGACACATGTGTGCAATATTAATAGCAGTCAACGCTGATATTTTATTTGTCGACCGTCAGTCTTTTAAATTCTTGCGCACGAAGCTGAAAACAGATTCTTCCCAGGCAAGCGAAATAAAGATGAACTCCCATATATAAGAAATTTAAAGAACTCTTTTCAGCAAATACAGTGCCATTAGCACGTTACTTGGGTTTTTTTTTTTCCTTCCTCCCCTTCCCCCTTGGTGGAAGGATACACATGAAACACTTTCAACAAAGAAAAAAAAAAAACCGCGTGTTGTTACTGCGACGATATTGCAAGCTAAACTCGCATTTACAATTTATAAATAGAAAATTTAGAAAAAGGCCTTTCTTCAACACAGTTTCACTCTGTGAAACCCTGCTGCTGCTGGGGTTGGTTTTGTTTCCACTTTCCAAGTGTAAAACAAGTATTTAATTGACTTGTTATGAACGCTGGAAAATTAAAATCGGGAAAATATCTGTGCTGTGCTTGGGGGAAAGGAAAAAGAAAAAAAAGTACAGATTATTTAAATGAAGTGAAAAACATGTTTGAGAACAAATCGATCCCACGCATGCAAACCCCTTATCTGAGCCAGTACAAGACGACGAAAATCTATAAATAGCCCAAAGATCTTAAACTGAATTTTTTTTTTTCATAATACATGCATTACACTATTGTTTTTGATAAAAACCAACAACAACAACAACAAAACCCTTTTAAAGCTAGTAAGTTGGACCATTACAAATTAATCCTGACTTTAATAACTGGTTAAAGACCCCTTCAGCTTTATAAGTAACAAAAAATATTAAAGCCTGTGATCACAGCGAGCTTTTCTCATTTCTCCTCTAACCATTTGTTATTTAATCCAATACTAGTAATCCAATTTGTCCATCAGACTTTTAAAGGGCAGAATGCAACTTCCCCAGCTTAGACACTTTTCAAAGTACAATATATTTTTCAAATGAATGCTGGATGTTTCATTTTTTCCCCAACTGTTCCTAGCTCTAATGTATGAGGAAAAAAAGAACAAGATGAACATTGTTCGTACTGATTAAGTAAGAGCTCATTAAAGAGCTGTCAGTGCCGTACTTTGAATATGCATGAAGCATATAATCAGATCTAGTACCGTCACTAGAGGAGAATACGGTAAGTACAAAGGATTGATTTAATTACTTAGAGTGGGCTGTGGTGGTAAAGCAGTCTTGTTAGTGCAAAAAGAAAAGGAGGTTGTATTCTGGCACGGTTAGGGGAAAAAGGCAGTTTTAGCTTCTGCCACAATACCTAATCTCAGGATAAAGCACTTTACATTGTAGCTTAAAATGAAGACTGTCAGTTTGCTAAAAAAGACCAGAATTCATCTTATCTTGTTTAACCTCACCTGGTTAACTAGCTAGCAGAACGTATTTATTCTCTTTAGCACGTCACCATGCTTATAGCTTTTTATCCTATAGTTCAATAACGACTTCTCAAAACAGCCTTCAAATAAAAGCCTCTAGTGCAGCAAACATCACACGCATGCAAAATGCTCGGGAAGAGATTTGAAAGATGCAGAATGAGAAACTAAGAGGAAACAGTAAGTACACAGGCCTTTATGTAAAAAGACAATACAGCGTTTAATGTTGGACTTTATTATTAGACAGCTTCTGAGAAGGATTCGAGAAGGTTTCTCTCATTTTCTTTCCCCTCCCTTTTCCTTTCTGCTTGCTTTTTTTCTTTTTCTGATTTATTTTTTTTTTGTTTTAATTATTATTTTATTTTTAATCAATACATTCTTGGTTTATTCTTCCTCTAGGAATCTATGGAAATTCTCTCACAGCAACTCTCAGTGCTATTTTCTAATTTCATTGTCTGGCTTGAGTGGTGAAGGATACGTGCTCTATTCTTCTCTTCACTTGACATCTACCAGAACCCTCCTCAATGATTAAAAACAAGCCCAACACCAAGCCTGGAATAGCACAAGACTCTAAATTCTCCCTCAGACAGGAGAAACTCCTACTGACTTCTGAGTTGTGATTCTGCTCCCGTGCAGGATTCAATCAAGGCTGCAGCATAAAGTTTGGTGATTTTGTCCCTGACTCTGACAAATTTTAATGACAGTCAAAATAATGATAGACAGAATTTTAACGATAACAAAAAAAAAAAAACCCTAACCCCACCCCAAATTCTTTTCTTTTCTCCTGAGGTAAATCACACATATTCAAACACAATTTTCCTTCAAGCATGTTCATATGTCACCATTTTTTGAGAACAATATAAGTGACTAGCTTATTTTAACATTGTACAGCTTCCAGGCAGTCTTTTAAAAAGATCTTTTCCTTTGCATTCTTCAGGATTTACAAATGGATTTCTGTTTACACTGTAAGCTAATTATTTGTTAAATATTTAAATAAGAAGCATCTTGACAAAAGCCTCTTCTGAATCAACTTGAAAAAACAATTTCCTTTTTTTTTTTTTTTGCCTTTGCTGCTAAAAATACTTCCAAACTCACCCCTTACGCTCAGCCAGCAATCTGTATGTATATGTGCCATTAAATCCATTATTTTTAAGCCTTTTGGGCAGCTAGTCATTAGATAAACCCAATATGGATTAACACAGTAAACCTGTACATTGCTAAGAAAACAGAGAAGAAAGTTCTATGAAACACTGAATACTACTTAAAAGGAAGAAAAAGCAGCAACATGCAGGGGCAAGATTAGTTTACAGTGTAAATGGATGAACACAGTAACTCCTCTACACTTTATACGGTCGTAAATCTGTCAAGATAAGCCAATAGATTAATTAAAAAAAAAAAATAAAATCCTTAAACGTAAATGTATTTAGCTGTTGTGCAAAAATGAATTACAACCTGTGGAAGATAAATAAGAAAGGGTTTCTATCAGCATCCCAAGCCAGCTCATTCAAGCTGGCAAGAAATAACAGTTTAACAGAAATCACTCCGTGTGCCGTCTTAAGCAGTAATTGTTTTTAAATTTTATTTGCACTGTGTATAGTGTGTGTGCCATGGTGTCACGGTTAAACACAGAAACCTCCCCATGTCTCCCCATTTACCTCAACAGAACTACATGAAAAACAACCTACTTAAGACAGAGCCCATTCTTCACCCATTTGCTGGTGTTTACACACAGTTTTAAAACAGAATAGAAGAAGCTTTCTTCACTCAACACACTTGGGTGAAGAGGCCAGCAGGAGAATGCCAGTGCATGTGAACTAGAGTGGGGCGAATAACGACAAAAACTGGCCAACTTCGCTCTGCTCCTCTTTCTGGGCTATTTGTTAGTTGACAGAAGCTACACGAGCACCGAGAGCCGTCCAAACAGCAGCAAATTCCACAAATGTAATGGGGAGGTCTTTTGAAAACGTACCCCACCGCCTTTATTCGCCTGCCGAAAAACAACGCTGCGTTTACCCAATCGTGGGGACGAGTTTTTACGAGTTTCTCTATTAGGAGAGAGCGGACAGATTGGCTTGTTTACCTGAAGGAGAACATGAATAGCAAACAAAGAATAGTTCTAGGATGTGTCTCATCTTGTCTCATACGAACCTGGGGAAATTCACTGAAATTGAAAGTGGTGTGTTTAAAACCGATAAAAAGAACGATCTTTCCTCAAAGCCTCATCATCTACCAGTAGAACTCATTGCCACAAGGCAGTGTTGAAACTAAGAGCTCAGCAAGAATTAAAACCAGGCTGAATGTTGAATATGGAAAACCAATAAATATTCAAACAAGCAAACAAACAAAACGGGGTAGGAACTCGGTCCTCCTGCTTTAGGCAGGGTATGAGCTCACATTTAATTTTTAGAGGTTAAATGAAATGTTCCCCAGGGCCAGGTCAGCCTGCGACCGGCCCCTGCTGAATTTTCTTGCCTCTGCTACAAGGGTTCAACCTGTACCTGTTCCTTTATGGGACGGTGTTCTAGACCAGACCGTGGGGCTGACCGCCTGTGGCAATTACAGCTTTACTGAAAGGAAACATGGGAAGGGATGAGAAACAAGGCTGGTTTTTTTAGTTGACCAACCTCACATCGCTAACAAAGGCTGATGGAAGGTCTCGAACCCTTTGAAGTCAACGAGGGACCTCCCACTGATTAAAATAGTCTTCTCATCTCGCTCACTGTGAACAGCTTATGCACGGACAAGCTCTTGTTTTTAATGCAAGTTACTGAATTTAACAAACACCTCAACAGAAAAGCCTATATTCACAACAGATAGTGTTTGTAAAGGAGAGCTACACAAGACCTACTGCAAAATGTGCCCGACAACTGAAAACTACACTGAAGATTTTTTACTGAGTCGCGACCCAATTTTTCACTGGGTGAAACTGAGGCATCCCAAAAGAGACCTGTTTTCTGAAAAACAAAAAACAAAAAAACCAACAAAAAAAAAATCACCCTCCTCTGCTTTCAGAGGATCACCTTTGGCAGAAAAGCTCAGGGTTTTGGTTACAATAATTCTTCAAAGTTCTCAGCGTCAAAACAGAGCCTGGAGCAGGCACCTTGCAGCATGAACAGATGGACCGCTCCACCTCAAGCTTCAAGCCTCCCATTTCGGATTAACGTGTTCAGCTTTCTTCCAAAATACTACTTCCTTTCACTGAGCGAAGACCTTCTCGGTTATTAAAAATCACTGAAAACGCACAAGAATAGCGACCAAGAGATAAATGGGATGGGACCGTCGTTTGGATGACACCGTAGAAAAGCTAGCTAGCGGACGAAGCCCTAGCACGCTTTCCCAAGTCTGAACTGGATGGGAAAACGCCTAAGGAACATTAGAAAGGCAAATTCACGGCCACTAACTTGCTGTCTGAGAGCGGTTGAGAAGGAGACGTTGATGTCCACACAATGGAGTCTCACTCATAAAGGTGGGTAATGAATGCCAAGAATCTGCCAGGCAGAGCTACATTGCGGTGCCTTGCCTGACTCTATTTCTGCCCCCAAAAGTACCGTAACCCTAACGAAACGGAGCTGTTGCCAAGGGAATGCCTTTATCACAAGCACACACCAAATCGGCTTAATATCAAGCGGGAAACTTGTAACTTCTTTGGTTTTCAGAAACCATAAATCAGAGAGGCTGTTTAAAATTTTGAGAGCTGTGTAAACAGAAGGTCAGGGTTCTGCCCACGTCGCAGCACGTGCGAGGATTTATTCCACCTGGAGTGGGACTGACTCACAGGAAAACAAACATTTGCGGCCTGCAGACCTGGCAACCTAAAATTATCACAGGACTGAAACTTCACGAAAAACAAATTGCCTGAAAGATTGCCGATTTTCTCTACGTGACAAGTCAACACAGAGGCCACTAGAAAATAACGGAAACTCAACAGAAACGGAATAGCTGGGCTTCGTAAAGATTACGAATATATTTTAAATGTGGGACCATCAATCTGGACACACACAGTTTGTGGCCCCCAATTCAGACAACAAGAGGTGAGATTCAACTGAGACATCTGGAGAGACTCCTGCAAGGAAGCGGTGCTTCCTGCTCCGAGGACAGTGCCTGCAGAGATCCTAGCACTGAGCAGAACCGGTGCTTGTCCGTTATCACCCTCTGATCTTCTTCGTACCCAATTTTTCTCATGTAGCACAACTACTGAAGAAGCATGGGCTTGTGAAAAGTATCCATCAGACCTCCACCTGCAGCACAGGAAACATGCACTATGAATCAAAACACTCAAATCTTCGAAGCTATGAGAAAAAAAAAACCAATAGTTCACCCTTGGAAAATCCACCAAGAAGGGGATGATGGCCTGGCAGAAGAACTATTTCGCTTGCAGGTTGACAAGTAGAGTCTGATGCTCTGTTACGAGTGATAGTAATTTCTCTACGGCTCGTAACTACTTCTTAGATCACTTGGCAAGTGATGGTTGGGTAAGATTCTGAAGTGAGAGGCCAGTTAACCTTAATATTGTTGGATTGTGCTCTCCTAGGCAGCATGCTATCCCATTTTTACCTTATTTCCTTCAGAACATATTCTTCTGGAGCTGGGAAGGGGCAGTGGACAACATAAAATGACTTCTTTAATGGACAGGGCTGAATTTAACCCAAGCAACTGCCTGAAGTGAGAGGATGGTTGGCGATGTACGTGACCTTGTATCGGTGTTAGCGAAGACGCCTACTCTTAACTGGGAGTTGGAAGGTTTGCTCTTCTGGGATCCAAAGCTTCCGAGGACTAACTGGGCAAGTTCAAATAGGCTGAGGTGTCCCGAGGCCCCACAGTTTCCAGTTTTGGCAGAAAAGGTGTTCTTGGTGGTAAATGAGAGAAACCCAAGAAAAAATAACAGGGCTTTTTGCAGACTGCAGTGGCATCATAAGCTGGGAGCCCCGGGGTGACCGAACTGCCTTTCTCCTGCCTTCTCTTTACAGGCAGGCGCTGATTGTAGAGAAAGCCAACTTCCAGGCACAAAGCCAAAGACTATGCCTACCACATGAAAGGGCATTTATACTGCAATCCCACAAAGAAAGATGGAAATCAGTTAAAAGAAGCAAGTGTCTGTTGAGTCTTGCAAGACTTTTGGAAGGCTTGCGAGTCTATTCATAGTGTCTAGGGCTCTCCCAGAGTAGCCTCCTGCTCTGCGGGCAGCGCTACGCTCAGGCTCTCTTCCTCAAGCGGGCTTCAAGTACTTTGGCAACAGGTTCTTTTAAGGCAAGAGGAGGCTACAAGCCAGGGAAGTGCATGGAGAGGTGACTTACTTATCGTTCAGTCCTTCCAGCCAAGGGCAATTCTGTGTTGCTTTGAGAAAAAACCAAGTAAGTATGGTCACTGTTGCTGCTGAGCTGCTTTTTTATGATTTAATGAACTTGGCCTGGAAAGGCTGAACACGCACACTGCGCACGTCTTGTCTTGGAAAGGTCTCCTCCTGGGACCTTCTGTCTACCAATGCACAAATCTAAGACTTAAGAGACGTGGTGAGTTAGAGTCAGGACTATGAACTCTGGGGACTGGCAGGGTGTGTTCGTTCTGTGGGAGCTCCTCAGCTGGGTAGAAACGCTGGGTACTTGGAAAAGTACAGCCAGAGAGTCCTCCTTGACCAAAACCAAGTCAAAATTGCTTCACAGGAACCACTAATGGGAGGAGATGGAGGAATAGAGGAAAGAGTTTGCTGGTGAGAGACTGTGGAGGCAACGTGACAGAAGGGAAACTGGAGAAAGGTTGACAAGCCTCAAGAAGTCCTCAGTCACTCATAATATGCAGATTGTGGTAACTACAAAACTAATACCTGTGCAGAAATTTGCGTAAGATAGATACGGACCCTGAAGACTGACATCAGAAGCGCAGCTTACCAGCCTGCCACTTTATTTGCATGAACAGATTTTAATGGCTCTGCACTGCATGGATTCAGCACCAGCAGGCGTTTCTACAAAACTCTGCGGGCTTCGGGTCACTCGAGCCACATTTGGACGCAATGTAGAAGCACAGTTACTATATCGTAAATGGGACCACAGTCACGGTGTCGTTGCACTTCTTTCACCCAAAGAAGTGGCCAAAACTGCCGTTACCATAGCCCTAACACCACCTTAACATTCCTGAACGCTGGAGAGAGAAGCATCTTATCAGGTGCTCTGCTTCAAAAAACCCAGTAACTGTCAACGCATAGTTTTATGAACTGTTATCACGTTACGATAAAAATCACTAACTCTCGCGCTCAAACGTCAAAACCCTTCTCTTTTGTCCAATACAAACCGCTATTAGCAATATCCTTCCAGACTCCTCACCGTTAGATATTTCCAATAGTAAATGCTCACAAAGTGGCACCAGCCAAAAGCCAAGCCAGTGTCACACAGGCATCATTCCCGTACTCAGAATTTTTCTAAACGCTTTCGCTCACTTTTTACGCTGGATGTGAAAAGGCAAATGGAAAAGCTGCTCTTTTCGGGGATACTTTTACATTTTCTACCTGGACAGAACTGCCGTTGTTCTATCGTCCTTTCTCTTGCTGGGCTTTGGCATGTGCGTCTTCGTCTTTCACAAGAGGGCTGGACAACTCTCCACCACTTCGTGGTTTGGCAAGTTTTCAGTTCACCTGAGATTAATCACGCTGAGCTAAGCAAAAAAAGAGTGTTTGTGGAAAGCAAGGCGGGCACACTGCGACTCAAACTACGGTGTCATGAATTCATTCTTTCTGATTGACATACGACATGAAAATACGAAGAGACCATCGGAAAAACATCTCAGACCCCTCTAGCTGACTTTCTGCTGACATATACGCGGCGATATTTTTCACACTGAGCCCCGAAACGGGCCTTGAAATGGGTGAATACAAATCTGCGTTTACTTTTCAGAATTCCAAAAAGAACTGTGATTTAAATTGTTTTGCAAAGAGAAAACTTGGCTTCGAGAGTAGGATGCCTCCTCCTAGCTTACCTCTCCCTTCTCCAGTGCAGATCTGTCTTGCAGACCGGACGACTCCAGCAAGAAGCATTCAAGACGGTACAATGCGGACTGGTAAATACAGCTCGATAATCAGGTTTGTGAAGGTGCAGAGCATAGAAGGGATTTACTTTTGATAGTGAATCTATACACACATACATCATCAAGCCCCCATTGAGGAGCACACCACTCCAAGTGATTAATACAGCTAAGGGGGGGGGGCAGATAAGAGATCAATGACAAAAATCACCCGGTAAAGGAAAAAAAAAAAAAGAAAAAAGAAAAAAAGAAAAAAAAAAAAGAAGTAGAAGGTGTTACATTAAAAGGGCTTTTACTTTGCATGGGAAACAATACTGAGAAACCTGTATTTTAGCACTTGTACTCAACAAGCACTCCAAAGTATGCTGGGATGAGAACAGAAACCCATCCTTTCTAATAATCTTGTGACAAAAGCTAAAAGACATCATCCTATTAACTAGTGATCTCAACTGCTAATGCAGAGTACTTCCTGGTGCCTTTTATGTAGAATGCCGCTATTAAAAAACCACTAAACATTCACTGTGAACAACACGGGATCATTCATCTTTTATCAGCATCTCTTGTTAGAGGAGTACGAGAGGGGCTGAAGGTGTCATTGATATTATAGAGTGGAAATTAATCAGAAATTTTTCTCATATTTTCCTCATCACACTCATTTACTTTTGTACAAATTTCCCCCGCTAAAAAGTTCATACCCAGCCCCCTGTCGTACGCTTTTAAGTTGAGAATATTCAACGAGTGCGTCAACTGAAAGGCACCAGGTCCTAACACAAAAAGCATTCGAAATTCTCATTTAGTTGTCTTTATTTTGCTAGCGCCATGTGGTCCTTGAAGATGTAGAAAACACGGGAAGCCGAGTAAAGATCAGAGCAAGCTCATTAGCATTCTGACAAAATTGGAGTGGTGGAGATGTATAGTTTGCCTAGTTTGTCGTTTTGAAAGCTACCGGTGGTAAGCTTTCTATTTCATTGTGCTTTTGTCTTTTTTGGGGGTTTTCAACGCAGCGGGGTGGTTGTTAGCCTAGGTTTTCACAGTGCATTGTGGGAATCTTGCCTGCACATTCAGCCTATATAGTATCATTCGAGTTCAAGTCAAAAAGTTTGGTGGGTTCTGTTGTTTTGTTTTTTTTTTTTTCCCCTTATTTATTCCATAATCACCTATGTTAATGCATAATTGTCATCTGATTGTCAAAAGCCATCCTAACCGACACCTGGTTTATAAAGTTTTTAAAAAAAGAAAAAAAAAAACACCCAAAAAACAAATAAACTCTGAGCTGTATTTAAAAATAAAACCTTTTAAACACGTTGCTAGTTTTCTTCAAAAGACAAGATAAGAAGAAATTAAATTCCGCTGTTTACAATAAACTAGAAATGAATTTGAGACAGATCCAGTCGATTAGAATTCAAAAGAGACTCTTTCACCGCATAAGATCCCCAATTCTATTTCAGAGCCTCTTGAAAGAAAGATGGGTCTATGCTCCAGAATTATGTAAATAATGAATTACCTCTTAGAAGACCTAAAGAAGTTATTACTCTGGTCATTTTATTTATTTATTTTTTATTTTGAATTTTTTTTTTTAAACATAAGGCCTGCTTTGAAGGGCTAATAGGGCTACATTAATGCTGCTATTCGACATGAACGTTTCCAAGTTGCAATGAAATGGATAGAGGTCTTTTTGGATGAATTTATCTGCTAAATCCTTGTGGTTGCCCTCCTATCTCGGATGATGACCCAAAAGAATGTCAACAGCTCATTTCCCAGAGAGCTGGAAAGAGTCACTACGCAAACCATAATCTGCACGTTCTCAAAGAACCGTTTCAAACATTACATTTCACAAGCTGTTTAAAGATTTTTTTTTTTTTTTTTTTTTTTTTTTTTTTTTTTTTTTCTCTCATCTCCACTATCCTACCAGTACTTTGGACATCAGTGCTTCAGGAACGAGGGCTTTAACAAAGCTGAAACGTGATTTTGTACACATCGTGTCGGTGGGTCGTGCGTATGCGCACACGCGTACACGCAGCCTGCAACACGTGAGCGCCCTCCGATTCCCACGTGCTCCAAATTCAGGTCGTTACGTTTGAGCCACGCTATGGCAGGAACAAGTATATGCCAAGAATCCAAATATATTAAGTCACCCTTAATTTACTCACTGGATTTTTTAAATAGAATGTATCTCAGGCTGCCAAAACAGCAGCTAGCCCTGTAGTAGGAAAGGATAAAACTCGGCTTGAATGGAGTTACAATGGTCTAGATTCAGATACAGTAAATTTTACAATGGAGTGGGGATTAAAGACTTATTTACTTAGCAAGGGGAAAAGGATAAACAAATACTAAGAAAAAGAGCTGCTTGATACAAAACCTGCAGAATTCTTTCTTTTTGCCCTGTGCTTGGACAGCATCATTATCATTATTCGCAAAGCATCCTTAGAGCTGCAGCCAGTCTCTGCCGACCAAGAAAAGCAAACGCATAGGCCAAAAAGGGAACACTGGTCTTTAAAAACAACAAAAAAAACCCCCAACAAGTACAAGCAGGTAAGTGCCTGAAGACAGAAAGCTCTGAGATACCCTTTTAGACCCGTGAATTGACAGATACAATTTTTTTCTATCATGTTTAAAATCTGCTTTCACTCTACGCCCATGTGAAATACCTGAAACTCTACCATAGGAGATGCTGCAATATTCAGGTTATACACGGAGAACTATATTCCCTCCCCAACTAAGAACAACCACCCAGCCCTGAGCAGAAAATAGGAGGCATTATTTTAAGCTTAACAAAAGGCAGATTTTTGCCAGCTCCGAGATGCCACCTTTATTTCAAATCTGCTTTTAATCACTCGGTTCCTTTTCACTCAGGTTCCAACTCCCAGCAGAGGCAAATAACCTGGAGACTGTTATCTGCGCGACGCTAAAGGCGACCAAATTATTTTCTATACTTTGCAACGTGCTTATAGCTGCAAAATTATTTATCTCCTTCACTGCGTTCTACTGCGAAAGTTTCCTCCAGAAGAATCGCCGGGACCAGCCATATCAAATTAGAGGGCAGTCAGGAGTGTCTAAGTCCAGCTTTAAAACAAATATCATAACAATTACTTAGCCATATGGAAAATAGGGTATGTCTTTCCTGAAAGCTTTTATACATTTTCTATCTCAAATTTCAACTTCATTAGAAACTATTTCTGACTAGCAAGCTGCAAGATTGCTAAATATCTAACTGTTAACTCACCATGAAGAAAGAGACTCTTTTGAATGGCAGAACTTTTCCAAGATGCAAATGAACAATAATCTAATTTCGAGAGCAAATTAACTGAAGGATTCATTTTAATATGTTTCAAAGTCTCTGAAATGAAGTGGCAGTTGCAACCTAGGCAGCACGCACACGTACGTGCGCCCCTGCTCACCGACGCACGCGAACCCAGCGCCCCCGCGACACCCCACTCCCGTCTTCAGAGGAACTCACATTGTACTTATGTTTAGGCTCCTATGACTTAAAGGCCAGATGTTTCACAAATGACCAACAATTGGAGGTTAGAATAAATTAATGACTGATTTCTGAGCTTTGATGGAATTAAGCATACTCCCTTTCTCAATGTGCCATGTGAATGTTCACCCGTTAAACTTCTTCTTTTTTTTTTTTTTTTTTTTTTTTTTTTTTTTTTTTTTTTTGACAAGTGAGGCCACCCGGCAGAAAACAACTGATGCAAAACCCAGGAGTAATCCCTCTGTTTAGTTCAACACTGTGGTTAGCCTTAACACTGCCTCTATTATCCAATGGATTTAGAGAAACTTTCATTTATTTGTTGGCCTCAGTCTTCCAACTTTGTTGCCTTCTTTAGAGGACCCAGGACCCATTCCTATGTAAATACATTTGCATAGGGCCACAATGAAACTTTCTGGGACTCGGATTAAACTCGCAGAACTAGATAGCCGGCGCCGTGCATATTTGTGATCTTCACGTAAGTACTTTCCCAAATACATCCGAGTAAATGAAGCTGATGTCAACTCTCGCTACGGGAGCGCCCGGAGTTTAAAAGAAACGCTCTGTCGCAAACTAGGTACCAAAGCCCCGCGCGCTGAAACAACTGGCAGACACAGCACCCGTTTGTGAACTCACAATATACATAATGAACAAAAAGTCCTTTTCATTCAGGAGCTGTTAAGATTAGCACTTTATTTGCTGCAAATTGTCATCTCCTCTCCTAACCCGTTCCTGTTCCAGTAGGACAACAAGATCCCTGTTGTAAAAGTGATGATTCATAGCTAGGAGGTTTCTTCACTTGTTTTGTTTTTTTTTCTTGCTGCCTCTGTTTAGTTAGAGTACCTAGGGTACAATGCATTATTACATACTGTACACAACACAGCCACCTTGCAGCCAATTCAAATATAAAGCTTTGAGTCCAGCGAGTCTATTAGGAAACAGCACCGGGATGAATCCCTGCAATCACCACCCTCAAAAAATGCTGGTGGACGCTCGCTGCGATTTCACTATCGTCGCATACGAAACGCTAACGCCTTAAAGGTTTATGTTGTGTAAGAGGGGCAGGATGGACCTAAAGTATACACTAAGGACTAGTTTCCTAATTTCACTGGTACTGATGACTGTGGGCCAGGAATTGCAACTGAATATATTCTTTTGGTATGCACTGAAGGAGATAACACCTTCTTCCAGGGGCTCACCCAACACAGATATCTAATTCTTTGTTTTGCAGCATAGTCGGTTTTAATCTAGTTTAAAAAGCTTTGTACGCACAGCTTTAAAAAAATCATACTACAGCATTATTCAAGTCCACTACTACAGTGATTAAAACAATGAATCCAAAGATACCAAACTTAAATCTCATACAAAACCACACCAGCCACTAGAAAACGACTGGCATATAACTGGAAGCACGTTAATGAAAACACTGGCAGAAATCATAAACCAATTCTGATTTACACTTTATTTTCCTTGTCCCCGACTGTATGGTAAGCCCCTGCTGCCCCGTGTAAATACCATCTACAAACCCATTTTCTCTCGTTGGACTAAGCACATCAATACAAAAGCAAATGAACTACCAAAGTGCCCTAATTAACAATTTTGCAAGTGAATGCAGACATCAGTGCCACACTGCAGCCATTAAAGTCTATTCCTTGCCATATCTGTTTCTGTTAACATTTCAATAGACCAATTAAATGACCTTTCCCCCCCTCAAACTCAATTAAGCTATTTGAACATCAATTGATAACTTACCATGTATTTATGCAAAATGCGCAAGCGAGAGATTCATTTTTTTTTCAATCCTAATGACGTTTTGAAGAAGAGAAAACTATCTTAACTATCCTGTCCTGGTATTCCGTGGAGAGGGGGCCAGGGATGGGATTGTCTCCCAGGGGAGCCCGGTGGGCACGTTGGCATTGCGGCCAGGCGGTTTGGAGCAAGCAGGTGTGAGGCAAATATTCTTCTTCCATGCCATTTGGTCCCTACCAGGCAGCTGTCTTGGAAGGTCAAAAGAAAGCGGAGACAGCCATCTCTTTCAGCTTGTTGGAGTATCACATCGCTGGGTCACAGCCAGCACACTGGTAGGTGGCACAGGGTCACATCAGCCAACTTGTAGATATCCACAACTGGTTGGTTTGGTTTGTTGTTTTTTGGTTTTTTTTTTGTGTGTTATTTTTTTTTTTTTCATCTTGAGTTTTTCCATCCTGTTCTACAGTGAAAAAGCAAAGGGGTGCCCCAACACGCACACCTTTCTGAGCATGGCAGCGTAGGTATGACTTTAACTTCAGCCAGCAAGCCCCATCTAAAAAGAGGTGATTTGCTGACATTTGCATTTTCCCAAGGGGCTCGCTACCCCATGAATCTGCTTGTCACAAATTCAGGGGACTTGAGCGGAAGGAGTAAAGGCAACATTCTGAATTCTTTGCTCATGTTAAAGGCTAGATAAGGGTCAGTGTCTCCTCTTTAAGAGCTGCCCTTTGCTTCTCAGTACAGGTAAATAGTTCCCCCCAGGGTGTGTAGATAGGGACTGAAAGCATGGCTATTTATTTAAAATAAGACCACCTCAATCCAGGACAGACACATTTTGATGGTGCTGCTGCTGCGACCAGTTTAGGTGAGAAATATAAATTTGTTGGCTTCAAGAATAAAAAGAACAATGCCAATAAAATAAGAAACGAGTAGGTCACTCAGGGCAAAGCTTTGTTAGAACCTATTCCCTCTCAGCAGACTTTTTTTTAGATTCAAAAAAGGCTCTAATTTTAAACTAAGAAGAAATCAAGCAGAAAACATAGAAGTGGAGGGGAGGAAGGTCTAAATTGTTTAGCCTTCCTTACATCTCAGGAAGCAAAAAAAAAAAAAAAAAGTTGTACTTGAACAAATTAAAAAAAGCGCTAAGCCCCAAAAGTAATCTTTCTTAAATTAAAAAAAAAAAAAAGGTAAAAAGAAACCAAGCTAAAAAAACTACCCCAGATCTTTTTCAGAATTCTTTGAAGATGGGTAGGAGAGAAAATGAAGATCCAACTCTAACAATTCTATTTGAAGTTTTAGTTTGAATCCCTTAAAAAAAAAAAAAAAAAAAAAAAAAATTCTAGTGGCACCCTGGGATAGTTCAACAAAGGCCTGGTTTCTGGGAAAAAAAAGCATTGTCCCTTTCAGAATGTTAATCTGGTATATCACTTGCTACTACACCCCAGCATGTACTTTTGCTCATATCGACAATTAAAAGAATACATTTATTAAATAGTCTTATCACTGGATGTTATAGCTTGTAATTCATGCTAACTAGATAACCAAAGTAAATTTTATTTAAATTCTCGTTTCTTTGTGAAACTTTGTAGATGGTGCATATCTCATGATTAACGGACAACGTCTAAAGCATCCCGTCCTCTAATCTTCCTAAAATCCCTTTTCATCCGATTGTTTAAGACTGCTTGAAAGGCTAACACCAAGCCTAAGACTACTGCACATTTGGGGGAGGGGAGCCTCTGTAGGTTAGCTAATTAAACTGTTTGTCTTCTGAAACATTTAACTGGCTTTAGAGATTATTCTAATTAAGAACGATGTTAGATGTATTTTTTAATGTAGCTATTAAAATTAATCATAATCCAGCAATCTCATGCGCTGAACTATGTAAATAGAGATGTGCTTGAAATCCTGCTGCATTTTCTTTATTTGGGAGCAGATCATTACGGATTCTACGAGACACGCCGTCAGCATCACCGTCATTTTTAATTAAGAATGCCTTGTGAAACTCTAACTTTTACGCTGTATTGACGAAAGGTAAAGAACTGACCTCAGCATAGCCGGGCACTACAGCGTTTCCCAAGCACTACAACTACGATAGGGGAATATTAGCTCTCATTCACACCGTACATCTTTTTCTCTCTACTTCGCAGACCGTGTACTCAATTGAAGTGAAGGAAATCCATTAATTTTGGAAGGTCTGCAACTTGGCAGTTGCAACTTCTCATGCTTTTCTTTACTAGATGTACAGCAGAGCGCTCACAAATATTGCTGGCAAGAAATTTTAAAAACAGAGACCACATAAAAAGTTGGCATCGAAACAGAAAGAACGGCTGGGGCTAGAAGCCAATATGTAAATTGGTTAGTTGAAAAAAAAAAAAAAAATTAAAAAAAAATCTAGTACAATTTTCCCCTTAAATAATTACGGAAACAAAACCAAAACAAGAGAGGGAAACAAATGAATTATGATTGCAATACACACAACAGGCAGCCTCTATCAGAACTCAGAAGGGTATTATACTCTAAACACTTTTTCTTCCCGTACTGCTGAAAGATTAATACTGGTTATCCCATTAAAGTTGGTAAAATGCCATTCTTGTGTCTTAAAGCTCTAGCATTGGAGGTCAAGAAGTGTATGCTGCTTCTTACAAGGCTAGTGTGGATGTAATCTTCCCAAAGTTACAATAATTAATGTTAAGCTTCTTTAGCAATACGTTTCTGAAAGAACTTGCCTGATAATATACTTAGAGGCTGGCTAGCTGTTTGTGTTTCTGAGCAAGAAATGTATTCTATGCTGCTCACGTACTTCAGCTTAAATCTTTAGTCAAACTAGGGTGATGATGAGCAGTTTGACTTCTAAGCAGAAAAAAAAATATTTAAATCCACAAAGGTGAAGGATTTTGGGTGTAGGGAAAACAGGGGGCACCGATACTACTTTTGACTGCAACCTTAGGGAGGCGCGTAGGGTAGGCGCAGAGTTCTGTTTCAGGATATCCATTCCCCAGGAGAAAGCTGCCTGTACAGGTGCAATGTATTTATTAGAAGGCAATCTATAGCAATTGTAAAAGAGCTGACATCGGAGGTCTGCTCTCAGCCCATACTTCACCATCTAGTACAAAAGCCCTCTGCCTGGAAGTGTCCCCGTGCGCTTCAGCTTGGAAGCTGTGTTACGAATGAAAACAGGGAGGGTAAGATTAGATCTCCTTCTGCTCTAAAAAGGGGATAATTTCATTTATTTCCAGCAAGCTGCCTCTGCTTCTGCCATCTCAGGATTTGGCCCTTTATGTAAACATTAACAGCCTGGGCCACAGCAATATTTCCGAGTCATCCCACAAGCCACGATAAATGTATTTTTCTGAATGCACGCACTTTGCCGCAGCATTTTTGAACGCCACCTCTGTATTTCATAGTTCTACTCGCTGGAAAACTAACAGACAAAGAGTCTCCCAGGTTAAAAAAAAAACAAACAACAAAAGCCATTTCTGGGAATATAGTTGTGAAGGAGTGGCCTTAGAAAGTCTGAGCTGCGACGCAATAACCCAACAGAGCAGAGTCTCTCATCTGCACCTTTGTTTTTGTCTAGGGCAGGAAAAAAAAAAAGAGTCCTGACCATATGTACATATTTATCTATTTGCTTCCATTTTCAGCCCTGTGAATGCATGCTTTATTCTCTGGGCATAACGGCTTCTTCTGGTAGAAGTTCTTTTTGTCTTTCTATGCAGATTTTGATGCGACAGCATAGGTAGAAAATTCACTCTTGAATGAGTTCACAAGGGGAAATTATGCAAAGAGGTTCCTAATCAGTCGATGACCTATCCTTTGAGGCAATACAGTAAGACACAGGAATATCCCAAACAAGCCACCCTTATACATTCTAATCGCAAGCAATAAGCACTGAGACTGATTCCGTTAACCTGACAGCAAGTGCATTCTTCATCATTCAAATAGGTGAGAGAAAGCAAAGAAATCCCCCCCAAAAACCTAACCAAACCAATAAAACCCAAGCCAAGCCAAACCAAAGCAAAAAAATAACAACAACAAAAACCCCCACAAAAACATCCTGAAACACAAAGCAACCTAGACGGTTTACTGGCAACTTGACCCTGAGACGGTTCCAAAAACCAGTTTCAGAGCCACAAGTGTGGTTAACAATGGTGTCAGTCAGCCAGCCCCGAAGCTGTCCAAAGAACCAGTCAGATACTGCTGCTGCTCAAGGAAAAAAAAAAAAAAAATTATATTCTAGACCTGGCTTCTGGATAATATAGCTGTAAGGCACAGGTTCATCACAGCTGTTGAGTACACTGAAGATAAAGAGGGAGACAGGAGGAAACGGTGGTCCTAACACCAGGCTCTCAGCTACCTAAATGGCCCTATGCCTTTTGTTTCCCCTCTCTTCTGTATACGTGCTCTGATATAAAGAAACTGTATGGTTTATGGCCCAAACAGTACACAGTCAGCCAAGCAGAAATTTGTGTTATTTCTGACTATCTGACAACTTGTACGGTTTAATTAAATACGTACTTGGAGATTGTGACATATTATTGTGGATGTGCCCTGGACTGTTATTAACATAAAACATAACGTCTATGTCCATACACTGATGTGTGTCGTACAGAAATGCTCTCCCTTTAATATATTTTGCGTATGTCCACGTTATTTTGTACTTCCAAACGGAAAACCGCATTGCCTGGGACCCAAATTTCAGTGCCCTGACAACGGCCAATGCCAAAGGACGGTAAGAAAATATTATGCCAAAAAGACCGAATACAAATTCATCTTGGGATGAGATTTAATACGAGAAGTGAAAATTTCATTCTGTTACAAGAGACTAAATCAACTATCTGAACCCTCTTTTGTGCCCGTACTTTTTTAGCTCAACCTTTTTTCCGTTTCTATTCATAAATTCAAACGTTTCCCTCTTACAAACCTCAGTCCTTTCTATCTTCAAAGCCGCGTAAAATGCTAACTAATTAATACATGTGACTTTCCTTTCACATGTGGCAACAAAGCGTATGCTGCTTTCTCGATTGGTAAGAGTTAATTTGCAGTGACACAACATATGTGTTTACAGGGTTTCTAATGTTTGTTGTTTGGTTCACCGCGTAATTAGTCCTATTGAGAAGAAAGCTTACGCGCTGAAAAAGGAGAGGTGAAACAGCGACTGCAAGATGGGCAATCCTGTCCCATTCTGAGCACCTGAAATGGGGTACGAGTCGTAAAAAATAGCCCAGCAGCCCAAACCCAGAAAAAAAATGGGTAGAAGACTCTCCAGCCACAGTAATCGCCATGAAAAAGGCCGAGCTTGTCAAGATCCACCCCAGAAGGCGACCTGCGCTAAGGGGAACCACCGAGACGTGGCAGATACTACGGCGACGGTAAATCTCAGCAGACTTCAGCTCTCCTTTTTTTTGGGTCTTCTCATTTAGAGGATCGGATGTTTCTGGGCAGGGCGAGCACAGATGGACTGCAAGACCTCGGCGGCTTGATTCTCGCCTTAGAGCAGCACCACAAACCCAGGACAGCTTCAGTGTCATCCTTAGAACACACCGGCAAGGAAATGGCAACCAAGGTGAACGACGGGCCGTTAGAGAACGGCAATGATTAAAAACCCCCTTTCCTGTTTAAGATTCACCCTGAAAACAGCAACTAGCAGATAGCTGTCAATACACAGAGCTTATTTGCCCATGCAAGATTTCATGATGCTGCGTTTAGCTAATGTGGCTAATGAAAGAAAACAAATCTGACAAAAAGAAACCCATGAGGCCAGTTTAAAACAATAGATTAAACCACCTGCATTATTTCCTCTGCAATTAAACTCTACAATTAGCATACAGTAGGAAAAATACCAAAACGGTGATAGTATCGCTTATCTGGTTCTCTAGTGAATGGAATTTACAGCCACCCCCGCCGCACACCGTACGTTAACTCTTCGCACCGTGGGTACGTACAACTCTGAAATATAAAATTAGTTGCTTTTGAAGGACACTGAGCTCCCTCTGGTGAAGGCATAACAAGTTTATTAAGTAAGCACCACCTCTGGAAGTATAATCCCCTCTGGCTTCTTCCACAGAGTTTATTGGTTCAGTTTTCCTAACCATGAGCATCATTAGGGCAATGCAGTAATTAAGAGTTGTTAGAAAGTGAATTCTCAAACTGCAGATTAGAAAATTAAACTATTTCCTGATTACATATTAATGGAGCACAACAATAGCAGTTGCCATAAGCTTGGAAGGCAACCAAGGGATAAATCTGTGTACTTAATTACCATAAACAATGGCTGCATAGAAATGAAGTTTTATGCACATTCCCTTCTGTAATATGTCTGATATCAGTACACACTTGACAATTCTTGTTCAATTATCTCTATTATTTAATGCGCTGTGAACGGCTCTGTGTAAATAAAATTAACCACCCCAATTACTTTGAATTCATCTAGGGACAACGTAATAAAAAATGTGAAGAATTCTGTATGCCTATTAATATAAAACATTACAGAAGCTTTCACCAGATTTTCTTGTCTATATTTATTTTGTCTACATTTATTTTAGTGCACTGCTAATTCAATTACATTTACCATCAGTGGTCAATCAGCAGCAGCAGAGGGTTTGTTTTTTTTTTTTTTATTTCATTAATCCTTACACAGTACCACAAACATGCTCATCCATTGGTAAGGTGCAGGATCTCATATGGAAAATACAAATATGTTTCTCCTTGAATTTGGGAGCTTGCAGTTAATCAGAAAAACAATTAAAAACACTTCATACCCTGTGGTCAGATAACAAAATATCTGATAGCTGCATTTTTTTTTTTTAAATAGTTGTTTTTGTAATTAGTGAAGGAATAGTGACCAAAAAAAGAGCTAAATTTAGATTAGAGATTTGTAAACTAGGCTTCTTTGGTTTTTATTTTAATTGTATTACGCGATAATTCTGCATTTTAATTGGCACTTGGATATCAAGATGATAGACACCTTAAAATACAATGACAGAGGAATCTGCAATGGAGAAAGACACTGTCAGAAGTAGAGACAAAACTATTTTGTTCATAACAGGTTAGGCACAACACGGGTAAGTACAATCCTGAGGAAAGCAAGATAATCCTACCCCTGTCATTGTTTAATATCAAACCATTATAATAGAGGAAGAAGGGAAAGAAAAGATATTAGATTACATGATTTTTATACTCAGTCGTACAACTCGTTCCTCTTACTTGAACCTCTGCAGCATGTTTTCTCTAAACACTTGTACCCACTCAACTTTTAGAGACGGTCTGTTTCATAAGGTGTATGTTGCAAAATCCCTCCCTACGTAGGTAACTCTTAGATATATCCAAAAAGAGACAGCAAATGTGCCACCGGCTTATTCTGTGGATTTCAAGGCACTGAAGCATCGATTTCCCTCACAGTTTTGCAACGGAAACTACAGTAAACCACATTTCGCTGGAACAAGGTGAGACTACATTCTCATTTTAAGTGCAAAGACCAAGGACTGAGGTTACGCCACCAGTGACATAAATTACTGGATATTACTAAAAGTGTGACTATTCAGATTCAAATGGAAATCAGCAAGCCGGGAATTTTAATAACTTTTATTTTTTCACACATCTTAGAAAAGTATTTCTAGTCAAATCATGAGCAGCTGGCACTGGAAATGCAAAGCTTCAGCCAGTTCCAAGCTCTTTGCCTGGCTGACGAACTTTGAAAATATCGGCTCCTCTTTGGCCAAGAGCCAGAAACTTGGCTTCCCCAGCTAAAAAGGCTGTCTTGTAGAGCTGAAAAACAGCAACACACATGTAGACAAGGACTCGAGCTCGCTTCCTACAGTCCCATTTCTATAAAATGCCCTTTTCCTGATGCAGGGCAGAAGATGCAAGGGCAGCAGCAGAAGAGATCCTTCCACAGCCCGGGTTGCATCCTAGGCATTTTGAGTAGAGAGCATCATGGCAGGGACTCCTCTCCTCCTGCTCCGTGGCAGACAGGGAGTGGGGCATGGAGAACCTCCGAGATCCACTCCTTGCAGCTACTCACAGCCACTGTCACCTTAGTAGTGCCAGGGTGGCATTTTCAAACTTCTATCTGCAATCGTAAGTTCCAGATACTTTCACTAAAAATTAAGTGGAGCATCTAACAAAGTCAAAGAGTGCCACGAGCTGGAATCTAACCAAGAACATACGTTGTTGTCTATAACTAGAGCTGCTTCCCTTTGGGTGAAAGCTACGAATTCTGCCACATTTACCAAAGTCCGCACTGTCCAGAAATTAGTCGCTAGACCTTTGTGGTCTTACCACTAGCCCGGAGTAAGGAAATTCCTACCTGTTTTAATGCCTTGATACATGGGAGCGAGAGACAAAGTGTTTTCCTGTGAAATTAATGTAGTCAGAATAGATATTCAAGCTGCAGCCTGAAACAATCCCTCCTGGCTGAGCAACAAAAAGGACTCTCAAACTCAGAGGACGAAAAGCTGCCAGGTGGCAAAGAGTCTTCCCACCGGAAAAAAACCACCCTCAGTTTTGTGCTGGAGGAGGATGAGAAGGAAGAGAGAGCTTTCTTCCCAGTAAAAGTCTAATAAAGAACAGGGCCAAGCACAGCGGAGAAGGAAAAGAGGGTCCAGTTCTCAGCGGACACAACAGGGATGAGCAGACTGTGCTCTATCTTCTCCTTAAATTTAATTTCAAGGCGATGACTGAATCATCGTATGAGTCTCCTAGTTGCTCCATTTATCTTGTATGGTTTTGGCACACGTGGAAACAAAGCTGGAAATCCCAATACGAAACGTGTTCCTATGCTGATGGGGACAATCATCCTGCAAATGTGCATTAGGACAGTTCAGAGTAAGTCCTTCCCCTTATAGTTGCACAAACACTGCACTCTGATTTAGCCGTTGAGGAATAAGGTCAGCAGAGACTCTTTATTTGCCTTACAACCCCAAGCATTAAAATTTAAGAAAGAGATAGGCTTAAAAGAGAACGTTCATCATAAAACCAACTCATTTGTGGTTTTTCTCCTTCATGTTGTGTTTTCAGGATCTTTCAGCTACGTTTGCCCATGTGACCTCCTGGTTCTTAAAGCCTGCATTTTCAGGAAAAAAATCAAGTATCAAAAGGCTTTTCAGCACACCTCTCAGAGCTGGCAGCATTTCATGTTTCTCATCTTTCCGGTATATACCAACACCTAGGGGGGTATTTGCAAAACCCCAAGATCATCATCAGCAGGCCTTCAAGGCTTTTCTAGCTATCAGGCTGTGGTAACTTTCTTCCTTCAAACTTGGCTTTACAGACCGCTCGGTGGTCTGTGGCAAGCCGGCAGGTCGTAGGGTGTTGACTCATCTGTTTTGTTACCAGATTTCTCTCTCAGATAGTCAGACACTCGGGTGAAGCATCCAAGACCCTCACAGAAGAAGCTGGGACTAAGATAGAGGCACAAGCTGCTTATTTGTCTGTATTAGGAATTATTTCCCGAAGAGAGGTAGGGAAGAAAAAACAAATGCCATTCTGACAGAGAGAGACACTAATGAGATGAGATGAGATGAGATAGAGCAGATCCCTGGTGCAACTGCAGTAGGTACCAGAGAGGGAGAGAGAAGAAGCAGGCAGGAGAAGAGGTTGCTGGTTACGTGAGGCAGATGAGTAGCTGATGGAAGCACACGAGGCACAGAAACAGAGCTGACACAACAAGATTTTAAAGGCATAGCTAAATGAGATGTTCAGATTTCCTTCCACTACCATATCACATTAAGGACTATTAAAATAACCCAGAACAACCAAACTCTCCTCACACTACTATTCCGTGTAAGTAACTGTAGTTGCTGCCACAGGGATGTTGTCTGACAACATATGGGATATTGATTGGCAGGGGAGGTGGTACACAAGATAAGCTCTCTGTTAAGACGTGAACCATAGCTAGAGAAGTTTGAGAATCCCTGCTTTCAAGGCTATAAAGTTAACTCTCAATAAGGAACTTCACTTTTCACGTGTTTTCTCCTAAATCGTATTTTTCAGCTGAGAAAATAAACAGGATCTTTATCAAGGACTTGGCAAATCATTTGTTTTAAGTCAAAACCTCAACGCTCAGGAAATGATCAAGAATATAAAAGGAATTTTTTTTTATTATGTCTGAACCACTTGTTCCCTTATCCCCAGTAAAAGTGATGGGTGTTCATCAGTATTCCTGTTACAACCCTTACAGTTACTCTATCCGTGTGCTACACTCCCCATTTTACGTAGGATACCTAAAAGAAACATCATCTCATTGTCCCTACGACACGAAGAGTACAGCAACTTCTGTCAAGCTTCAAAATGCAAGAAAGCAAAAAAATCCAAAAGAAATGTCAGAAGTCTCTTTTGAAATGGAATAAATTGCATAAATCAAATAATAACACAGTTATTAAGAGCTTTAAAAATCCCCAAGCGCTATGGTGATGACGCCATATATATCCAGAGGTGGTATTGAGACTTCATATAAGACCTGTGAAACATGGTACTATCTCTTTTGTGCAGAACATATCTTTCACAAATATAATAAAGTACACAAGAAAGTGCAGGGCAATATATACACATTTTCTCTAACTAAATACCTAAAGGTCATTTAATGACTTCGAAAAAGCGCTTCAAAAGACCATAACATGTAAAAATCCTACTAAACAAGCATTCGTCCAGGACAGGCAGAGTTTCTGAGTTGCACGGCTTTGTAAAACTATTTTAAAAAGTCAAATCACCTGAGCACAGGAGAAAGTAAACACATTTGAAAAACCACCCTAATATCTGGACACACGTGGCAAGCTCACTTCAAAGTACTGATCTTGAACTAAAGACTATTCATCTGTATTTTGACACATAACAATGAATTCAAACATACTTTAAAATCTGTCATTTCAGTTAAAGATAGGCCTCAAGTTTATAACTTCAGATATAGCTGATAAAGATGATTTATGCACGGAGTAATTTGGACCAATTAACTTTTTTCCCCCCTGAGGAAGAACAATTTTTTGGACCTGTGATATTATTTATTTTTGAACTGTCAAAGCACCCTTTGTTTCCAACTGACGTGGCTAAACCTCTCCATCTCTGATGACCATCGACACTTAATAACCATCTAATGTTCATCACGGAAGTCAAAACCGTCACGCTTTTAACAAAAAAAATCGCCCGTATACTTTAATCCTTTCCACTGTACCTATAACACCAGGTATTACAGACATTAAAGACCCACTCCTCCTGAAAATAAATAAATAAAAAATAATTGTGGAGCATCAGTAACCAGATAGTATTCTCAAATTTCAGTGATCTAGTCAATGGAGCCTTCCCCCATGTACTGTGCTCTGTTTCATGCAGTACATGGCTTTAGCTGGCCAAATCTTTTTTTTTTCCCACTGAATCAGTAGAACAGTGAAGATCTTACTTTTTTTTTTTCATTTTTTTTTTCTTTTTTTTTTTTTTTTTTTTTTTTTTTAAGCAGTGGCATATCAATGAGGCACAGATGTGTATTCCAACTCTGCATGGATGAGCACACTGTTCAATAGTGCTGGCTCACACGGTATCAGGGCAAGTTATCACTTCCCATGAAGGCACTCTTATCACCAGGGCCCAGAGAGGTGGCTGCAAATCGCAGCCTTTTTATTTTCAAGGCAGTTTTGCTGAACATTCAGGCTTCAAAGATTCACACTTCCAAAACTCTATAAGAGTTTGTGAACGCTCAATTTGCCAAAACTGTTTACAGTGTAATTGGGCACCGTACCTGTGTCCATGAGATAGCGAAGGCGCTTCTCCACCAGCGCGGCACGGGTGTCAATTTGCTTTTGCTCATTCTCTAGTGCTGCCAATTCTCCTACAACATACTGACTGGTGTCTTTGAACCCTTTCTGTTAAAGAGAACAAACAAGAAGAAAAAACATCACTTGTAAGTTGCATTTTTCCTTTCCACAAACACTTAGTAAGGCACTTACCTAAACAACCAAATAGCACGCTTGCTACCAAAAAGCTAACGCTTACATTTCATAAACTTTACAATTTTGCCAAATGGTCTTATTTGTTTATTAAAACACTTTGGTTTTTTTTCTTTAGGGAACATTTGATTTTGCAGTTTTTTCCTAGCCGGCTGGCTTTTTGAAATTCCTGTCATTTATTTCTAAGTCCATAAAAGCTGCTGAAACAAAGCACAATGAAAGGAAAAGTAATCCAAATAAAGCACTATTTAACATTTCTACTCCATTCAGGTCTTATTCAATTTTAAAACGCTAACTTTAGGGGCTAGAAGAACCAGCACGAGAGTCTCTACTGACAATTAAAAAGTGGGCTTGCGAGATTAAAACCAAACTTGAAAGAAACTACCTGGCTCTTCTGGGTCAACTGCAGTGCCCTGGGCAAACATGCCTCTCTGGGTTTCTCTTACTGCAGGCAAATGCCCTGCTCCGTGGTGACCTGTGAAAATACTGCCTAATTATTCTAACGGTGATTCTCATCCTGAGAAAGCGGCGACAAACGGCACCGGGCAGACGCTCGTGTGCACAGGGACTACCTCGAGCTGCCCTTGCCTGATGCCAGCTTGATAAATCACACCGAACCTCACCAAGAAACTGTGGAAACAGTAATAAGTTGAGTTTGCCTCTCGCACGCTAACTTCTCAGCGTTGCCCCGTGTTATGACCGCACAAACCTCCGCATAGGTCCAAAGCGGTTTGGCTGTCCCGCTAGGAGACCGAGAAGAGTCATTCAGTACCTCTGGAGTTATTCTCACGGGGTTCAATAACTTTTATCCAGAGTTCTGGCTGTATGGAGTTATTACAGGCTGTACAGAGTGTTGAAACATCGTTCTCGAAGCGTGATTTTGCATGAGGTAGGAAAGAAATATTACTCCTTCCGAGTAATCCCACCCCATTCTTCCTCCTTCTTCCTATGCCTGCCCCAGAGCCTTGGAGAATGGATTAAATTGGGATAAAAACACAACCTGGCAAAACGATTTCATTTTTCACCTGCAGATGTAAGGGATGTAAAAAGATGCAACTAAATTCACTGTCCTTTGGGAACAAAAAAATATACAGGCTTTTTTTTATGAGGCTTATCTCTCTACTAGAAGCTAACTTGTTGCTGTGCAAGGGTCTCAGATACTCCCATCAAACATTTTCAATTTTTTTTTCTGTAAACGTGTCTGAAATCGTCAATTCAGTTTCCTATTCAGGTAACAGGTATAATCATCACATCAATGTATTATTTCAAAAAAAGACACGTTCAAGGTGAAGGCTAATGGCAGGGCTGAGCTCCAAGGACCAGTAACGAGCACAGCACTTTGAAATTTGGGGTATCTGAATTTAAGCACATTTATGCCCCCGTTAATTTGGTCCTTCTCTTCCTATAGAACAACCAACAGTATCAGCTCTAATGGAAAATCCCTTTCCTACCTGTGATACAGCCAGAAAAACACCACCACCAAAACTCCCTGAGAGCAGTTCCTGAAGTGAAAAAACCAACCAGCCTGGGGAGTCCAGGTGATGTGCAATGCATTGCCTTTCATCAACCATAATTAGCTGAAAATAGGACGAAAACTTCCCTAATGTCAGCATAATTGTTAACAATTGTTATTAGAAGAGGAAAAGAAATGCTGTGTCAGGCTGAAATATCCCCAGAGTTCACGTGTATCGTCTGCATATCTAATGTGAACTTAACTGTGCCAGATCTTTTCAGCTCTGCAAAAATACAACCGGGCTAAAAATAACTCCGGCTTGTCAAAAGTTTCATGGTTTTGGTGTCGATCCGACAGCGGTACAAAATCGCTACTCAGCCCTAGATTGCTTCCGCAAAAATGACAAATGTGGTTAGATAAATTACGGAGAGGAACAAACAACTACCACCAAAGGCTGTGTTGTGTTTTCTGACCAAAAAAAAAAAAAAAAAAAAAAAAATCAGGTTAAAACTTGTTCTTCCTGCTTCTGTCCCGCAGCTGTCCATCAAACCCAGCTTTCTCCCTGCGGTCTATCAAATATTTCCCTCACAAATCAATTTTACACATGATCAGCCCATACCCCTACTGAGCTGAACCTCCCCGTTAATTAAGTGAAGAAATTACCATATATATTATATTAATGCAAACATCATTCAGCTAGTAATTCACGGCTGATCTGGATAATGGAAAGGTTGAACACCCATTAACCCAAGCCAACAAAATGGGTTGGCTGAGAAATTCTAGCAGGTCTCATGTGACTCTTCCCTCTAACTGCAGCTCTGCGGTATCTGCTATTGTAATAATTAAAATCCTCCCGGTAGATCAATACTGGAATCTCTTTATGGGAAGTGCCCTGATGGAAATGTCTCAAGGAAGCTGGGGCTGTGGAACTCTGAAAAATTCATTTTTTTTTATCTGACAATTATCACCACACTGCAGACTAATTCAACAGTGCACCCCTCTCACTCTGCTTTGAATGCACTGGAGATTGACATCTAAAAAAACCTAACATCTCATTTTAACAAATAAAGGCACTATTTCCACATACAGTTTGGAATTATCAGCAATCATGAAACCAGACAAAAAATTAATATACATTAAGCACTTCATCTTCTGATGGCTTCCTCTGAGTCTCAGTTATCGCAGCCTTCTCCTCATTTCCTCTCTTTGTATCTTCCTGTATTGATCTCTGCCTTTTCATCTCTTGAAAAAAGGGGAAAGACATGTAAAATTATTATAAAGCTTGATATTTATGTATTGAAATGTGGACTTACATTATCAGGTTTTCATATATTTATTGTTAAATATTATTAAATCATAAGATGGGAAAACAGGTTTTATATTTTCTCCTACCTGGTCTGCTCTCCACGTATTGACTGAACGACTGGAGCTGAGTTTTTCTGACGGTAGAGTCCTTGCTGAACACAACGGGATTTCTAAACCGTTCTGCTGCTTTTTGTAATCGCTCAGCACGATGTTCTTCTGTTCCATTCTGCTAGGGAAAAAAAACCCAGACACACAACACTTTCTTTTGTTTACAAACGGAAAGAGCAGAATTCGAAAGGTACGTTTCAGTGAGGGGACGGGACGCGGCTTTCGCAACGAGGATTTCACAACTCGGGCTGCGGTTTATACAGGATAAAGTATCAGTCGTGGGGAAAAAAAGGAGAAGAGCGATTAACTTTTCCTTTTTTTTTTTTTTTTTCGGTTGTTGTTGTTTAATGCACAGTAGCCACGACTGGCTTTTTGCTGTGCGGGCACCCTCCTGCAGGACTCTCTACTCACTTTACAGCCAGACCCATTAATTGAGACCGGCATTTGCCAGCGAGGCCGATTTTAAACGAAAAATCACTCCCTTTGCAACTTTGATTTGCCAAGCGCTGCGCGCGCTGCTGCCAAGTAGCAGCATCTCTACCCCTGAACACGATCTGTATCGTTTTAAAAGCGTGTTGCCTTTAGCCTGCCTCCCTCCCCGGTAAAGAAATCTGTCATTTTCTGCAGTCCCACAGACTTGTATGACAAGAAGAACTAGTTTCTAATTTTATGCCCATTGAGATAAACCACTAATGCTGGATGAAGGCTAAAAGGTAGGATTATAATACTACCCCACTGAACTGCATTTCATCAGCTATAACTTTCCAAAGCCAGATTTGTAAGTAAGCCCTTTACAGCTAAGGAAACTACAATTATCTTTTCCAGGGCTTCCTATGTTAATACGGGTAACAAATTCAAATGATTCTATCAACACGAAATATCCCAGAAGACTGAACCACCGCAGTGTGTGGAAACTGCAGATACCGAGGTGCTGTGTACCAAACAAATATTTCATTTTATACCTAATCTTTTATTATTTTTATTAAGTGTTTTGAAAGTAAATAGGGAAAGGCTAAGATGCATGACTAATAGCTAAGCCTGCTGAATGCTGAAACTGGTTATCAAAAGCTACCAAGACTTTGCCCTTCCTCTGCATTGAGACAATCAGTAATGAGGGAGTTCTCCAATGGCCTATTCTCTAGCCTCAAGGAGGCCGGGGATACACAATCCCCAAGGGAAGGTAACAGTTTATCCTTTTCCACAAACACAGAATGCCTCATTTAGAAACGTGTAAACCGCATTTTATTAAAAAACAAATCCACCTCGATGCCAAGAGCTCCATGAGAACAGATGGACACCATATACTTCTTATAACGCTGCTTCCCGACTCCTCCTTAGAAAGACGCGCGCGGAGATAAACTGTGAAGTTGCACCTTTTGTGGCAGCACCTTCGAAAAATAAAACTGACTCCTTCACAGCAGCTTTTTATAAAGAGAAATGTCATTTTCACCACGTCAGATGATACCGGACTACCCGAAGAGGTAGCCTGCGTGTCGTTTGTCAAATTAAGCTCAAAAAGGTCTTGCTCGTACTCCCTGGATGACTGTACTAATTCAGCTCTACTAATCGTGTGGTTATGATTCTGGTTAAATAAAAGGTGGCTTCCTCTTATTAGCACAATAACCATCTGACAGCCTAAACCAGAGTCTTTACCAAAATAAACAAACATGACTAATTTTTTTAAGGCCTGGCAACATGCTAAAATATCAGTGTGATTAGCCAGTAAATCCCATTTTAAGAAACCTTTTTATGACTGGGGACTTCTGCCACTTTACAAATGTATTCCTCTAAGCCCACTAATTCAGTTAGCCTTTTCAATCCATTGTATTATTCTTGGGCCAGCTTCATTTTGCATTAAATCCACTGCAGAAAGCTAAATTGAACGCAAAAATCAGACTTGATCCAAGCTTCCTTTTGTTCAAAGATAGAGACCGAAAGTCCTCTGCTGCTGCCACACACTTTCATCACCAATTTATAGGAACCGACAGTGTAAGGCAAAAGCAATGAAAGTCATTGTTTTGGGACTTCAAAGCATCTCTGTATCTGGGGAAGGAAATCCTTTCAGTCAGCAGCGCTTTCCCCCTAGACTGCAGGTGGGTGAAAAGTTATACTCAACTGGAAGTGCCCCAGAGCCATACGGATATTAATGACATACAAGGACTGTTTTTTAAAAGAAAAAAAAAAACAAAAAAACCAACAACTCCCCCCCCCCAAGAACACAAGGGGTCTAACTAAGAAAATGCAAGGGAAAATTGCTTGGTGTGTGCTTTATGCAGAAGTGGTGAACAAGAGGAATAGGCAAAATGACCGCATACGCCACAAACTCACATCTCTTTTCCTCAGAAGCACTTGTTGTCAACTACCATAGTATGTATGCCTTTAAAATGGACCACAGCTTAATTTTAATGGGAAAAAAACCCAAAAAGCAGAGGGTCAGGCTTGGGAGGAAAAGAAACCACTGAGAGTCCAATCCTGCTCCCGTTCAAGTCAGGGAGAGCCTTGCTGCCGATTGCACCCGCAGCAGGACAGAGCCCGAGTTGCATTTCTGATTTAAGGGACAACCTGAGCAGTCAGAATTGAGAGATGATTCTTCTACCCGTTAGTGTTACGCTAATGACAAGTATCAAGATGAAAAAAAAAAAGAAAAATGTGTTGATCAATCAACAGGAAAACCCCTCATTGCTTTGCAAACTATGCAACCGCACTGCCACAAAGATTTTCTGCGTTTCTTACCGTGACGGATTTGATAAGAAATCGTTTTCCTCCTCACAAAATACAAACCCAAAAATCGGAACACACAGGTATTGAAACAAAAGCATTAATCAAAACTTACCTTCATGTCTTGCTCTGAGCTATCAGTTACAGCTTTCTGAGCAGCACTGGAGAGTGAATTTGCCACCTGTGGCTGAGCTTCTAGGAGCTTCTTCAGCTTCAAATCCACCAACTTACTGTTTTGTTCTGCTAAATATGCAAATACCACAAACAACAGAGTGAGATGCATTTAAATGCAGAGTCGCTATAACAATGTAGCAATTTAAAAGGTGGATTTCGTTCACTTTGCTATCATTTCAAACTAAGAAAGTAAAAACTAGAAGGAAAAATATTTTTTTCTGCAATTTGGATTGGCGTAGATTTGTGTAATGTACACGGATAACGCCTAAGTTCTGTCCAAAAAAATGTATGTAGCACTCATCTGAACAAGTAACCACGCTTGAAGACAGTAAATAAAAAAAAAAAAAAGGAAAGCAGACAATGTTTACTTAAGTTACTCCCAACCTGTACACTCCCAGACTTTGGTATCAAAACACATTTAAAAGAGCCATTTAGTCTAAGATGACATATAATAATTTATCACATATTCTAAGTACTGATAACCCCTCAAGTTTATGAACTACTAATTCATCCTAAGGCTCTTTGGCACAGCTTCTCAACACTAAAATTTCAGTATCAAAAGAGACAGCTTTCTAGTAATGTTTTACCATGACTTATAGAATACGTTGAAGCCGTGAGAGACGTAAAACGCTCTGTAACTGCATCAAAGGGAGAGTCAAAGTCTGCTGAAGCCCCAGAATGGTTTTCATCGGTTTAGGAACTTGGATCAGGGCCCAAAGAAATAAGAGTTGAGAATTTTACCTCCCAATAATGCTCATTCTGTACTTGACCGTTGGCTATATGAGTTTCTAACACACCTACACACAGAGTTACCTACACGTACACACATAATAATGAGAAAGGTGTTAATAGTGAACTGCTGCGCTGATTTATGGGTAGGAAAGCAGAATAACTCTGGCACAGAAACCCCCAGACATCCTCCGCATGCGGCACCATGCGAGCAATTGCCCTTGGAAGCGGAGCAAATGCAGTATCGTCTGCGTATATTATGCACGTACATCTGGGCCTTGGGTAAAATGCAGAGGATATAGCAGTTTTTCCACAGGCACAGCCTGAGTTTTTCACTGCAGGCTGGTGACTTCTAGCTGGTGTGCAAAGCGGAGCCGTGACTGTTTCGCCGCACGGCGCCTTCCAAGGTTTGGAGAGCTCCAATTCATCTTAGCCAAAATATTTTTGGCAGGCTGGCAATCAAATGATACCTGCCTCCAGCAGCAACGGGCTGGGCTGGGTTATGACGAGGGATAGTTTCCCTTTCCTCTGGCACACCCAGTCAGGGTGCCCTTAATTGAGGCTCACATGTAAGTACATGCACATTTTCGTGGGTTTATACATAAACAGAATGTAATAACTATGATATAAGAGGTTCACATTTGATCAGATACATTCACAGCAGCAGTACTGACAAACACAGACAGATGCAATATTTAAAACCAGCAAATAGCAGTAAAAGTGAAAAAAAATAAATAAATTTCTCTTCTTGAGAGAGATGGGAAAGACTAAGATTTAGCAGGGGACAAATTAATGAAGATGGTCAATAACGACTGCGAATGTGAAATGCCCCTTGCAGTTTTGCGTTTCGGTGCTCCTGGGAGATGCAGCCGTCACTGGAACCTGGTATGAAGTGGCAAGAGTCCCACTGAAATCTGCGTACTCTGATTTCTATCACAGCATTAGATTGCTTTCTGCATTATTGCTCATCCTCTTCCGTGCTTGTTTGTACCTCTGTCTACCGTGCAGACTGAACTGCGAAACGACCTCCCAGGTTTTTGCCAGAGCGTCTTCCCATGGTGGAGGTGAAGGGTTGGGTGGTGGGTTTGTATCCTCAAGAAAAAAGGCCCACAGAAATTGCTAGTAGTAATCACTGGGGCTACGTGACAGGAATATTCATTTACTGATTTTCTATTTCTCCTACAATGAACCAAAATTTGACAGCTTTCTGCTCTAAATCAGCTTCATTCAAATGCTGGAAACACTAAACATTTTTTCTTACGTGTTTGAAAAGCCTCAAACACAAAAATAAAGGCCGAGACTCAAATCTTTCATACTGAAAAAAAAAGCCCAAAACGAAAGCGTTATTTACACACCATCGTTGGTTTCACTTACAAAGAGGAAACCCGAAATGCAGTGTTTGGATTTGATCTATTATGGGTTACACACTTGGGGGCAGCTGGCACGGGCAGAATCAAGCCAAAGGACGCTGCGAGAAGTTCTCTCTTGTACTCCCCTCACCCCGATGCTGCCCTGTGCTCGCCGCGCTTCAGGCTTGAGCCGACTTGCAGGGAGCAGAAACGCCCTGGCAGAGAAGCAGAGACTACCCAGAGGCCCTGGGTACTCCCCAGACTTGTACAAACTCCTTCGGAGCAGAGGAGCCCTTTACTTTTGGGCAGTCGCCTTCACATCTTTGAAGCCCGGGCACCTTTTTAAATAAGCCTCTCCCTTTTGTAAGATCCTGACGTATTTATCATCGAGGGAACAATCTCCACTCCAGTTTTGTTCAGTTACAATTTTTGAAAGGGGAAATATCACTGGTATCATTTATTACGACTTGACCAGCATGCGCCATCCGAGTATTTCTACGAGAATATAAATGCTTCTAAAATGTGTTATGAAAAATCTATGACTTGAACTTTGTAAAGTAAATACCACTAATTCTGTTCAAATTCATGCCTCCATAGCCCCACTGGAGCAACAAGCTACGAACACATGAACTGGTCCTCGGGAAGGAACCAGAGGGATATGAGGCCTACGTGGAAAACCAGGGACAGGTCTGCCTCTCTTCACTGAGCAGATGGGCCAGGACATCAGTGCTGAGAGCGGCAGCTGCACTCCCCAGGGCAACTGCTCACTCCTCTGCCTACCTGGCTTTGCTGGGACAACCCAGGCAGGGTGATTTCAGGTGGTTCTGCTTTATAAATCTGGCCTGGGGTCTCCTTCCCCGTCAAACAGCAAGAGACATTTAAATATGCCGTTGTTGAAGATAATGATTTTGACGCCGACTTTAAATTTCGACTAAACATGAATGCAAAATATCCAACAAGCATAAGCATTAGGGTTTAAAAGATCTTGAGAAGGCACAAAGGAATAAAGCTGTGACACAGAAGCAGCACATCAGTACGTATATAATGATAGAGTGTTAGTCATGCAAAATACACAAAATAGCCATTATTTAAATTACCCGTTGAATCAAGGTCATTTTCTAGGTTAGTAAGCTCATCTCCACCTCCAGTAACAGAGCATTCAGGAATCTCCTCGTTAGTATCTATCTCAATATTATCATCATCCTCATCCTCATCTGTAGGAACATACAGCATTAAGGTTAGTATTTACTTATGTACGTGCACCACATCACCAGCAAAAAAAAAAATAAAATAAATGTTTTAGAGAACAAAGCTGCGTTGTGATAAAAATGCAAATCATTAAATAAGTCTGGAAGGAGATTTCACTCTGTCCACTCATGGATTTATCTCTAAACTGACACAATTCAATATACACACAGGGAGCTCTGCTGGAAACTCCTACTACAATCAAGGCAGTGTCTGTTCTCTCCGCCGAATCTCCAGCTAACTTTGAAAAGCACACGTTCTTTTCCGTATAACTCGAGTAGAAATAATTTCCCTTGGGCTCTCCATTCTCTGCCACGCAGAACGGGTGCCGAAGGCAGCGTACGGCTTGGCTCGGACGGCTCTGGCCAGCAGAAGGACCCGGGAGCTGCGTTCTCTTGAGAAAGGCAGCAGTTCCGGGAACAACCCAGCTCAGGCAGACTTGCTGCTCCTTACTTTGCACAGTATATCCCAGAGCAGTGATCACTGTACCTTGCTTAGGTGTTAGCATCTCCTGCCACCTCTGACACCAGGAGGAAAACGTCACGCTTAGCACGCGCTGACCTCAAGTGGAACCGGAGCCCACTCACTGATTGCTGCCTTCCTGCACCACTTGGAATCAGCATTGTTTGTAAGCTACATGCATTTAAAATAAAATTATAATTGTAATTATACTTCAGATTTTTATGGGATCTTTCTCAGAGCAGCTTGTGAATATGACTTGTAAATGAGGCCCATAATGTTTTATGAAGTAGGCGATTATAATAATTACAATTATGATGTAGGTAAATTATGGCACAGAAAGAGTAAGTAACCTGAGGAAGATCAAATAGCAAGTGCTGAACTGTGAAGCAGATCCCAAAAAAAAAATAAAAAAATCCTGACTCACATTTTCAATACAAATATATAATGAAATTAAAGTCCATAAAAGCTAGATTAGTACTTTCAAAGCATGTAGTTGCATTGCATTTACTCACTTTTAAGTCTCATATCAAATGCTATCTACACTTGTTCAGACTTATACAAACATTTTTTTCCTATGTACGTATGCACGTGTGTAAAAATGACAAAGAAAGGAGAAGGTTGAAGTGTGTCTGGAGAAAGAAGACGTTTATATAATAACTAAAGGAACTTTAAAGCACAATAGTAAGGAGTACTAATTGCAATTACAGGACATTGGTACATCCAAATGTCATATAAACAAAAAGGATCCGTAGCACCGAGATGCCATAATCCTGAATTCCAGAAGTTTGGGGAAGTTTGGACCGGGACTGGAGCTTTTCTCTCATCCTCTCTCTCATTGAAACACACTAAACCTCATCTCCAGACCTGAAGTTTGCACTTCAGACCCACACTGCTGACACAAAGGTCACACAGTTGTTTCATTTCTTCACCTCTATCTCCACAGCCCCTAGAACTCCCTTTTTAGGAGATGGTTGACTGGTTTATACATATGCTACTCTTATCTAACTAGCTGCTCCCTCAATTCCTCTGTAATTAATCAAAGTCTTTTGCAGATCTCGACTGATTCAGGGTAAGGCTCTTGCTGCAACAGACAGGAGCAAAGAAGTTTTCACTTCAGTGTTTCATTCAACATCTGCTGCGTGGGTCGTGGAGCAGCAGCCTAGGAAGAATCCCTCCTCCATGTCAGCTGACCACCATGACTTCCCTGGTCTCCTCTCTTCACTAATCCTCAATGGAAGAGCCACTTTTCTTCCAAAATGTCCCAGAATGAGTCAGATGGCTCAAGAAGAACATCTTTCCTCAGCCAAACTCAGATCTGTGACCAGACCTGGGAGCTGACGGATGGTGCTTTAGGTGTACAACTGAGTGAACAGAAAACACTCAGAACTCTCTGAGACATCCTTTTTGTTCCCACTTCAATTCACACTGATGGTTCTGTGATCTGGATTCTACTTGTTTCAGGTAAAACAGAGGTAGGTGAACAAGGTAGAAGGGCACAGTATGATTTGGAGAAAGGGAGAGGGTAAAAGCAAGACTGAAGAGAAGTCAGAGAATGTTAAAGCAGCAACGGTAACAATTCTAAGTCTTGATTTTTTTTCAAAGCATCTCTACTTTTTCTAATGAGGAGCTAGACTTCTGACACAATTTTAAATCCTTCATGACGCTGTCAGAGAAATTCAGTGGCACTCAGGCCACGACACTCTCAAATGCATCCTAGAGCTCAGGGTGGCATCCTGAAGGCATGACCAGGCTAACCGTAGCGAAGGGCCGCGGAAAATTGGAAGAGGTGAAAGAGAAGGAAAGAGGGACACCGCTGCAGCAGAGGAAAACCAAATCCACCTTGAGCCTCGAGGCAGGCAATGACTTTCTAAAGCACCCAACGAAGTCAGCTTGCAAGGTCAGCTCATAACTACCAGTCATGCAGCAGGATGCTGGATGTGTCAAAAGAATCTAAACAAGATGACAGGGTTTAAAGACTCCTGGATATTGCTTATGTTAGTTTATTTGATTTTATTTAATTTAATATAGCGAGATGAGATCAGAAGCACTGTCTTGGACAACACCATTTTAGGTCGCAAAAGAGATGGGAGTGTCGAAGACACCAATTCCTAGTGTCAAATAATGACCTGACCTAGTATTTAATTTAAAGTTGGCAGGCTTCAACTGAATATGGATTATTGGGACATTTCCACTTTATTTAAAAAAAAAAATCAATTAAAACATTCATTTGAAGTAATTTCAGAATTTTTCAGGTATCTCTCAAAATCTAGAGATTCCTTATTTTAAACTACTCCAGGCTGTTGGGTTTTTTTCCAGTCCAATGTTCCTCAAGTGTATTAAAAAGGGAAATGTGCTTAGGGAGCGTGTTACAACAAGATTTTGCAATTATAAATGATAAAAGCAACAACATGACGAAGAGATAACAGTTATCTTTTATGAAAAGAACAAATTACTAGTGTGAAAAAGTTGGGAGTACTTGGTCTAGAACCTGGGTACTTGTTCAGAAGAGTACTAAAGAACTGCTTCCTTGAAAATGTGTATCCAGAAAGACGGCAAAGCTTTATCGCGTCGTGAAGAAATAACCAAAACGGAAGACGGAGGATAACATCGACAACTGAACAGCACTGACCGTTCCCTACATGGCCTGGACTGCAGTCTGAGCTGAAGAGAGTGAAATAAGAACCTCTCAGAATCAAAAGGAAATGCCAGAATATTGGTGGAAAAAAGATCCACAGGCATTTTATAGCTTGTATGTCCTACCATGGAGATAAAGCTCAGGCTTAATTTGTGGTTAAACTGCTGTTCTCTAGACTTGGTTTAAGCTTGTCCACGTGCGAAGGAGTTGCAGCAGACTGCAGCAAATTCGAGACAAAATTAAAGTGGAATAATTTTCATAGAGAGGTGGAATAATTTTCATAGAAAGGTAAAAGCATTGACGGGGGTTGGATCCCATTAGTGGGAGAAGCACGTGTAAACTGCCATCGGAGATGTACAAGAAGTCTCCAGGATTGTTTCTGGGAAATCCTTCAAGCTTGTGGATATTCAGATATTTAGCTTCTTCACTTTCAGGTACAGAGTTCACTTTAAGGCTACAGGATATGACAGGAGCATCTAAACAGTAATAAAGGAAGTAAAGGCAGGGACTGGAAGAAATGCAGAGTTGAAAAACTGGTTCACTGTACAAGAAATCAGATGTCAGGACAAGAAAGTACAGCGGTAACTGCCAACAGATACAAATACTGCCTGTTAAAAAGTATTAAATTGAGGACTTAAAACTGTTTTATGAGTCGGAGACTCAGCACGATGAGTAAGCCTGAGCTACCACGCACACTCCCTCCAAATCAGTGCCCCAGCAGTAAAATCTGTAACACAACCTGAAAACTTGAAGCGTACAAGTGCAATGCAATGCCAGTTGGCTCTCTCCGGCAAGCTTTTTAACCGCAGTAAGCCCTTCCAGCTTTTGTTATTAATTCCAATATTTTTGAAAACTTTTTTTGACTTCCAACACATTTGGATGCTGTTTCTACTTTGTTTTTCTCTCCCTACTCCTCTCATATCTTTTTTCTGGGCTGCTCTTGTGTTCACTGTCTTCTCCCCTCCCAGTTTTGCCTATTTTTGGCGCTTTTTCACCAAAGCCTCTTGACCCTGTGCCTGTCTTACCCCTTGGTTTCTCCAGCATTCCCTCTCTCTGCTGCCTACTCACCACCTCCAGATCCCAGCTACGTCCTCACAAAGATGCCATCTCAAATAAAAGACGGAGATGTGTCAAAGAGTAAAGAAAACACACTGCCCAAATCTCAGAAGAGTAGATGGGTGTCCTAGTGCATGGGGACACTACCTAGATAAGATGTCAATTCCTTTGTCCTGTCGCTGCTGGGGAAAAGGAGCATATTTGGATTCCTATCTTGATACTGTCCCTGGACCCATCTCAAGGCATCCGCTTATCAGCCTAAAACTAGTTGGACATCTAATAAATTTGAAGCTGCCATCCCAAACCCTCTGGCAGTTGGCAGGAAGAAGTGTTTTCTGTCTCACATGCCAAATAACCTACGAAAAAGACTGGATTTTGTAGCAAAGGATGTTGCTTATCCAGGAAAGTTTCAGCTTGCCATAGGCATTTGAGTTTTTCAGGCCGTGATTAAATAAAGCCTTTTAACAGAGAATGTAGCACCAGTGCCAAAGCATGAAACTCTTAACGGGCACATAGAAACAATGAATGAAATCACATTTTCACCTACAGTAGCAACCAAGAAGTTAGTCTCTCAAAATCCCAAAGCCGAAAAGCTACTTCTTTTTTTTTTTTTTTTTTTTTCTGGAGGAACTGAATTGAGAGAGAGGAAAATGATTTGGTACATTCACTTGCTGTAAATTAAAATGTAGCAATCAACACAGAAGAAGAGATTAATGAAGCATAATGGACAAGAGAGCTCGGAAAACAGAAGATATTACTATAAGCTTATCTTGGGTATTGTACAGGGAATACAGGACTATACACAGAAAAAAAGGCTACCACATGTGAATGCAGTCAGAGGCAATATTCAGAGTTCAGCTGAAATAAGGACGCTCTCTATTAAATCCTGATTTTTGGTGGAAAGCAAAAAAATGAAAAAGACCAAACTCAGAAATAATTATCGCTTATTCGGTTTATAAAGCGTTGGTGCCATTTCACAGAGCTGTTCCTTTCCAGAAGAATGAGTATCTTGAGCGGAGAACTAGTGGTCACCTGAAATTACCAGCAGTGTGGTAGAGGTATGTAGGAGATGTGCCACAAGGAAAGCTTTTGGAGAATGACTACATAGAAGGAAGTGCTACAAAACGCAGCTTGAGATGAAAAGAGCAAAGGGGAATAAAAAGGAGACGGGGAATAAAAAGCGGAAGTCCAAGAGAAGTTTAAATAGCTTGGACAAACTACTGCATGAACAAAGTGAAATTAAGGTAAGAAATAGAAACCAAGCTGATAAAGTCCATGCAAAAGTAGAAAGCAGTGAAATTGTTATACTGGATAAAATCCAACAGGTATAGCGGTGATAACTTTATAAGCGAGTTGTCACCAGTGCTGATTCCGTCTCCTCCTTTAATACCACTGAAACTCTCTGAGTCTGTATGTGATCTCTATATAAAAATACTTTAGTTTAAAAGATATATAGGCACAGTGCACAGTTACCTCTGAGACCATTTATAAACTGAAGGAAGCGAAATGCAAAATTCAGAGGGAATTAAGCACAGTAAAGGCCACATCCCAGAAAGCAGCGTATTTAGGGATATTTCACAACACCACAAGCGAGTCACTGCCACAAAACAGGGTAACTACTACCCAGCTGAGCACTCAGGGTATACTCAGAGCGTGTCCCTTACTTGGAGGGGAGAGATGGCAGGAACAGCAATGTACACAATAAAACAGTGAGGAGGAAGTAATTAAATAACATAGGATAGAGAGTCATAAACTGTGAAGAGGGGTGGAAAACACCATAGACTACTTAGGATGTCAGTACCGCGGCATTTAGCCGAGCCTGTCTTACTCCATCCGTATCAAGGATGTAATTTTCCTATTTATCACAGAAGGGAGTTCCGTTGGCAAGCTTGGTTTCCTGGGCTAAGAGAGGAAAAGAGAACCCGACTCAAAGGGAGCCGTACAACTAAGCGCTTTTCTCTTTGGTGTTAAATGGAACACAAGCGTAGGGTTTAGGGTGCACTAAGACTACATTTAAATATATATGCATACAAAATACACGTAGTAGAGAAGAAAAACGTGCTGTTGTTGAACCTACGTGCATTGTGGACATAAAGCTGGATTTTCCTGACACTTTGGCTTACAATGACGTGTACGCGTGTACAGAAGGCTGTGCTGAAACGTGTGCTGAGCACCCATTTGAGCTTGAGTGACACTACATTACTCCAGCTCATAGCACTGGCAGGCATATGAATTTTAATGTCATTTCAAAGTCAGTTTAATAACATTATAGCAATATTACAACTCAAAAATCTGTAAAGGCAAGTGTTTTGTCAAAAGACTGCCATTTAAAATCAAAAGGCTGTTGCCCCCACCTCCCATGGGCCACCTTTAAAATTCTCATCCCGAGCGGTCTTTTCAACACATTGAACACAAAATAAAGTTCCTTAAGTGTTTCTAATGCTGTTTCCCTCCAAACTTCTGTCCATGTTTCTATACACAAATATATACTGAAGAGTGTTTAACGAAGAACAATAAAACTCTAAAAAACGGCGGGCCATGACCAATCTGTACATAACGGGCCAGTACGAGCTCCCTTTTCTTGTAGTGACATCTATGCTTTTCAGTTAATTGTTGGAAATTGAGTGACACAACACTGATTTAGGAAACGTATCTACTGCCGGGTCTTTTGATACATGCACCCGATGAACAACAACTTTTTGAAGCGGGAATAAAAGCGATACCCCAAAAGGTCTCTAGTTTCTAGGTTGCCATAGGAATAAGATACGAGGTTCCTCAGCTCACCTCCAGATGCCTTTGACCTTTCTTTCAACTTTTCTGCAGCCATTTCACCGTAGCTAGGAAGTTCTGACATCTTCACTCCAGATCGAGCTTCTGCTATTAGCTGACGAGCTCTCTCTCTCAGCTGCCGACGCCGCTCTTCATCTTGCTGCTAAGATATATTGAACAGTTGCCAACTCAGTAATTGACAGAAATGCAATTTCATTCTCAATCTGATCATCATGATAGTAACTGGTTTACAGCATGGTGCTTGGCCCACATTATAAATAGGATGCTCGATATCAGTTGGGTGTCACACCACAATTTTTCAAGACATCTATGAATCAGATTTTTTCTTTTTTTTTTTTTAAAGCACTCCACAAATTATTAATGCCTTAGAAAACTAATTATTGGCACTTTAAAGCATTCATAAACTATGTTCTATGAAAATACCTTGATGTAGATTCTCAGACACTTTTGTGTAAAAGTAGTAACTTCAAAAAGTTTTATCGTGGCTATTAAAAATGGTTTTACGACGTGGTAAATTACTTGTCCGAGCAATATGCTCTCATAGAACTGAAACGAGAAGCCAGGTGTTGCTCTCACTTACTCCAGCCACCAAGCTGACTTCAGAGCATAAAATGACATGGAATTTGAGGCACGGAAAGGGAATTCATCTTTCGACTTCAATGGATACATCTTTTTTTTATTTTATTTTTTATTTTTTAAAGAAACTAATGAAAATGAACGAAACATTATGAATGAACAATAGATGCCAGAGTAGAAAAGATTTTGCATCACTTTTAAAACCTTCTACTAGTGGGGCCTTGGTCAGTAATTAAAGGGATCACATTGGAACCATCCCAGATAGTGCTGTCCCACTAAAGCTCATAACTCTTAGAAGCACGAAAACATTTTCGTTGCATAAATGTTCTACAGCGTGAAAATTTGGCAAAGACTAAGCCACCATACTAAAAATTAAAAAACCTCAATAAATAGATGTGTTTAAACATATCTGTAAGAGCCCATTGAACCACAAGGGAAACAATTTCAGTTTTCACCTTAAAAATATATTTTTTTTTTCCAGAGTTAGGACTGTTTTCCCCCTCATTTCAACAGGGGAAACGCTCAAAAGCACAATACCGTCAGCATCGGGCTTTAAGTCAAATCTGCCTAGAAGTTCCTATTATTGATGTAATGATCAGGACAGAACTCAGGTATAGGCAGGTGACCTGAACTAAATGGAAAACAACAAACTGCCTAATTTTGGAGAGTCCTCCTGGCAGCCTTCCCAGCAAGCCAGAAACTGAGCATCACCCCACACCTGCAGATGCTGCTGCGAGCTGCTGTTAAGTGCTATTTAGTTTAAGCAAGCATTAATAAAACAAGCAGCAAAATACTAATTAGGTACATTTTCTCCATTTCCATGTAAATTGTTTGTTTGTAGCTATTTACTCTGCATTGTTCTTGGCACAATGGAAAAAAATGCAAATGACGGACTCAGAATGCAGCCCTAATGGGACTTTCTGTTTATAACCATTAGCCCAGAGGTGTGCTGTAATTCAATCCTCAAGCAGCAAGATTTAGCCTCATTAACAGCTTGCATGGGCAGGTTACAACTCATAAAACCCTACAGTAAACAAAGTATATGGACACAGCACAATATCTTGGCTCTGAGTGACAGAACTCCGATTCCCTATCAGATTGCCTTGATTTACTTTTCTCCTAATGTCCTTCCCCTGGAAAGACAATTCTGTTTGGGCCCAGCAAGGCAGCGGGATGGCACATTGGCTTTGTTTGCTTTCTCACCCGTTAACTTCCCAGAAGGCACAGAGCAACAGTTCTATCAAAAAAAAAAAAAACAAAAAACCAACTTATTTGGTAAAGTACACATTAGAAAGGCAACTGGAAAGCTTCCCCTCTGCTCCTATGCACTACGAGAGATGAATTTAATTTAATTTCTAGCCAGCCAACTGACACAGCAACCGATTTTATTTCGACCCACAGTATTTGGTACCATTAATTACATTGGATTTTACACGAAATAAAACTGCTCAAATCTCTACTAGTCGTAATTTCCGGGATACAGTAACGAGTGGGTTTGATTTAACTGACTTTTAAGAAGGAATATGCAAAATTTCTATTAAGGTTCCTGTGTGGTCTAACGTAAAAAAATTTCATCTGCTATAGGCTGTGTAGTTTAAAATAAGGCCGGTTACACGTTTGTGGCAAATGTGCCCTAAACTAAGCGGGCTGATTCCCCCCTCTCCTTTCCTCCCCTCCTCCTGAAAGACAACTTGTATCCTGAATTATTAGCATAGTCATTAACATCCCGGGGATTTCCAAGCAAACACAGATTATTGTGGCTTGTGTTTGTGCTGATTAAGCCAATCATCACCAGCGGATAAGAGAAAAGCCAGTCTAGTTCTTGCTTAAATTCAATTCAGGTATTTGAACCCTCCCGTTACTGAGCTTGGCAGAGGAAACCCTGGTGGAAGGAGCAATGAAACTGAAAGCAGAAAAAGTAGGTATATTAAGGTTTGAGGTACAGAACAATTATTAAACAGCAAATCAATCCTGTGGATTTTGGAAAGGAAAGTGCTCGGGAGAGGTAGGGAGGCATGAAAACAGATATTAAAAAAAAAAAAAAAAAGAGAAACGGAGAGAAGCTCTGCGCTGAGAAAGGACCATGGAAACACACATACAGTGATTTTTTTCTCCTGTAGAGTTGAAGAAAAAACTCTGTAAAATCTTTCACCCTCTGACATGCCAAAGAGACATTACAGTTTGCTGTTATTTTCCCCCAATTACTTTGTAATGGTCTAAAGATCTGCCACCCGGATGCACAGGGAGGGAAAACTTCACCATTTAAGGACAAACTCTTCAAGAATAAGTAATGTAATTCCTTGTTTCCCTCCTATAAAAACGTATTGGTATGCAATTTTTATATTTCACAGTTCAGCGACATCTCGGCAAGCTTTCTTCCACTGCTTCAATGGTGCTACTTTTAATTTTATCCTCCTTAGTCCTAGTAATTAAAGTGATCAGCAGTGGCATCCCAACGGCTTTGACACAGCTACAACCCCCTAGCAGACTGCAGCTTTTAAGGAGAAGGGGAGAAAAAAAAAAAAAGGCCGAGAGTTTCATTTCACTGGAACAAGAAAATCAAGCTTCTCCAATCCTCAACTTTATCCAATTGTTCTTTCAGCAGCCTTTGGATCTTAAGAAACAAATAAAAATGGCTGCCATTAGGGGGTCCTTTTTGTACTCGCCGCAGATGGCAATGACTGACGTTACTTTGGCCAAAAACGATGCCCTGGATTTGGGAAGGTGAATTCAAACGTGAAACGCTGGTGGGGCAGTTTCCAAGATCATTAGACAGGCAGAAATGCTGCTCTGTGGGGGCAGAAGCTGAGAGCTGACCAACTCAGGAAAATGCGAAGAGCGGTGGAGTCTTGCAGAGGACGTGAAAAACCCCTAAGCACTCCCACAAAACCCATCACTAAAAATTCTGCAATCTTCTCACATTTAAAAAAAAAAAAATCCCAAAACCCCTCTGGCCAGAGATTTTCGGTCATCCTTTGGTAGAATTTTGGGAGGACCCAAGCTGAGTTTACACCGAAAATCTAATAACATATTATCCTCTCCCTATAAAAAAAAATTATAATCCCGTGAGCTGCGTTTATTTGATGTTTAAAAAGAAAATTCTTTACTGTGTCCACAGACTGGGAAAAAAAATGAAAAAGTGGTAAAACAGTGATGCTCCACAGCAACAAAATTAAACCAGAATTGTACCTATGAGGGGGAGCGGTTCCTGTAGCTGTAGGTTTCAAAATTGTCCGTGGTCTGCCCTGAGCGCACAGTACATCTAAGAGAAAGAACTTGACTGCCACCTCTTTCATCATTAGACAGGAAGAACGGCTCTGTTATTAGTCATTCAGAAAGAAAAAGACTTCTGTGCTTGTCCAGAGGCAAGGATTACCAAAATGTACCTATTCAGTTTGTAGAGAAGACAGAATAATAAAAAAAAAAAATTAAAAAAAAAAAATAAAAAAAATTACATGAGCTTTAAAGGTTTGGGCAGGCTGGGTTTTACTGTGACCTTGATCAGCTCTTGTTTGAGTAAATAGGATTTGGGAAGAAACATTAAAACTGTTTAGCAGATCTTTTCAAACCATTTCAAACTTTTCTTATGTTGGTTTATAATATAACCAGACATGCTTGTAAATGGCCACACCTGCTCATTTCTCTGGGGATGGCCTGATCTCTGCCTTTTCTAACAAAGAAAGGACGAGGGAAAAAAAATCGGCCTTTCTTGTTGCAAAACAGAGTGGAAAGTCAAAATCTTTCTCAAGTTTGTCCCATCTGGTCAGATTAAATCTTTGATAACCCTGGGGACCGCATTTATGTCTGGTCTCTACTACTTTTTCAGAACAGCTCAAAATACACAGGTAGTGGAAAAAGAGGAATTGCTAAGCAGAAAACGCTCGGCATAAACAAAAATGCATTGGCTTTGGATTTCTGTGGCTAGAGAGATCATAGGAAGTGGTCAGCAAAGAGAGACATAAACACCTTCGATATTTTCTGGCTTCTGCCTGGTCTCTGCATCAGCTACCTTAGCACCCGGAAACTGCACGTAGCTCGAAAAGAATTTTTTTTGTGAATGTGTATCACAAAAAGTATAAAATCATTTGTCATAAAGAAGCAGTTACTGGCTTACATCGATGGACTAATGAGACAAGACAGAATGAAAACAGAAGTAGCACAAATTCTACAACTGAAAGAATCACAAACAATGTCTTTACAAAGCTGTCCCCTTTAAAAAAAAAAAAAAGGCTCCCAAATTCACAGTAAGACAGGGCTGTGTGGCAGTAAAAGGGAAAAATAACGCCTTAAACCTAGGAGTTATTTTTAAAGAAATGTTTGCCAGCAATTTTTCATTTTGATTTCTTTTTTTTTTTTTTTTTAATATAATCTGTGTTGCTCTGGAAAACCTACAGTTCACTTGGTTCGGTATTTCTGGGGCGAAGAATGCTGGCTGTAGAAAACCAATCCATTGATAATTTAATTCCTTGTATCATTGTGAAACGGAGAAACTCTGACGTTTACTGAATGAAAAAAAAAAATATATTGGAAAAAAAGAATGGCTGACTAAGTAAGTATCACCTTGTGCTACATCCAAGGCCTCTTGCTGGTTGTCTGGCTGCTCTTTTGTAGGCAAAAAGGAGCTGAACGCTCCCTGGCTCCTTAGATCTGGCCCAACAAATGCACTGCCAGTCATGCACATGGATCCAGCTTAAAACCCAGTGTGAGCCTAAAAGAAGCTAGTCAAACTGGCACCTACTCATGCAGAAGGAGATAGATTTGTCATGACAGGCTGATTATTCAATGTAAAGAAACAGTTTAGCTTTTCTAATCTGGTACAAATACATCTTTCTCAGAGAAAAAAGTAAAAGGTCTAACAGTTCAAGTATTTAAAGTAAAGAAACCAACAAAAAAATTGTAACGTCAAAGTGAACCATAGGTATTTGTGCTCGAGCATTCTGCAAAACAGCCCCGCCGTTCTATTCAGATAAATAAGATTTAACCCGTTTAACCCTTTCGGAGCCGCACATCTACCCGACGAGCGTTTCTATTTCACGCCGCACCTGGCTCTACGGCAAGTTTTAAGGACAGGCTGAAATACCTAATTCCAAAGACACTTTCTGTTTTCCTCCTCCTCTCGCTCGCCCGCACTGATACTAAGAGCGAGGTGGCTCTGCCGGCGAACAATGCGAGGGCAGCCCTGCCTACCGACGGGGCTCCCGAGGAAGAGCGTTGGGAAAGTCGATCTAAACCTAAAGCTGCGACAGAGCCCTCTGCTAACTTCTTCCTCCGAATTTTCTCCGCTTAGGCAAGTTGGTGCTCTCCCTCGCCTGGGAAGTATAATTAAGGACAACAATCACCTAAGGCGTCGGGATCCAGGAGCTCGTTACGCCTGTCACCACGATTGTCAATGCTATTGGCATTACCCACAAACAAGGTCTCAAGCGTGCAGGCTGAGAAAGATCTTGAAATAGTGCCATCGTCCAGACAGGGCACAACGTCCCACCTGAGAGCACGAGGGCTAAAGACGGCATTTGCTGTGCTTTTCCACAGCCGAGTCACAGGCGGAAGTTAAAGAAGCTGCTTGCTCATTGTAGGAGTCAACATTCATCGAGCTCCACTTAAGGGATTTTCTCTTGTGTAAACTTGACTTTATAATTAAAAAAAAAAAAAAAGAAAGCAAAAAAAAAAAAGAAGAGAAAAGAGTGGCATTACGAAACAAAGACTTTTGGCAAGTGCATGGGATGCGTAAGCTGGAGAGCAGCATCTTTCAGACCGCCATCCTGGGAAGCTTCCTTCTCGGGCGGGCAACCCCGTGCCGAGGGAGGAGGACGTGCCCTCCTGAGGAATGCTCCCGGTTCACTCCAAGCCCAACAAAGCAGAGCAGGCTGCAGGGCGCCTCTGAAAGTTGGGGTTTTCCTCCCCTCTTCCCTTGATTTTCAGGGGAGGGTTGTGGGATCCCAGCCTGCTCGCATGTGACGAGAACGCAAAGAACAAGTGTAAAACCTACGCCTCCCAGGATCCTATTTTGCTGTGTTTTTTTTTTTTTTTTTTTGAAAATGTCCTGCAAACTGCTGGCAGCTTTTTTTAATGGAAAATACCAATCGCCTAGGATCTATACCTAGCCTTTTGCCAATAATGAGAAAACTTCACCTTCTGTCCCCAGCAATTCTTAGGAAATCTTTTGCTGTTATTCCTACAAATCCAATTACAGATTGTTGAGTAGCTAGTGGAGTAAGCTTATTGAGGAGTGTCACATCACTAAGTCGTGCGTATGTGTTTCAGTTTGTAATGTGGTCTGAGCCGCTGTAGAGGTGTCAACTTAAAATGCAAGTAAGTAGCAGAACAGGGCTAATCCCAGCCACTACTCCCCTGCAGCCAAATTGTAGCGCAATGAATGACAGTGGAAATGCAAAGATGCCACTGTGCTTATCACACACAGCCAGATGGTGGACCTGGATCAATGCACACATGCCACGATCAATGCATTTGATAAAGAATTAAGAAGAAAACTGTACATGTTATCAAAGAACTTGTACATGGCATAATTATGATTCTGCATGTGCTTACTGATGATATTGGAGACTCAGAGGCAGGTGATAATGAAACTGATAGGAAGAAATAGCTTAAAGGCTACAGCATATGGCCTCAGCACTAAGAAATCTTGTCAAATAGTTCAGAAAGCTTTTTTAACTGTTATTATAGGCTGCTCATAGTGCAAGCTGGTGGCGACGTTTTAATTTTTTATTTATTTTTTTTTTTAAATCTGAAATGTCAAAAAGTTACAAAAGCTGTACTTTTCAGAACGGTTCGGAAAATAATTAAGACGCTATTGTGTTTTAAACAGAGCGAAAAAAAACAACCCCCAAACCTACAGGTAGAGCGAGCGGTCACAGTTTTGGGGGTGGGGTGGTGGTTGGGCATTTTTTAATATATGTAATTCCACGTTCCCTGAATAAATGTATTTAGACTGAAAGGGGGCTTCTGGCGGTTTAAGGAATGCATGTGGGTAGCGATTTGCATTCGGCACGCCAATTTCTACAGATACAGTTTTGATGGCATTCCTCATCAAATGGAGAGTATTTCCCTGCTACTGTTCGTGCTCCGCCAGCTACATCGCAGCCACCGTGGATGCGAAAGAAGGTAATTAAAAACTTGTGGAAAATAAAGTCTAAAGTAGCAAAAAAAGCATATAGATTTATAATGTATAAAAGGTACCTAAAATTCTCATGCTCCGGTTGATAGATGAGCTGTCTAATCAACGCCTGGACGTAACTTAAGTGCTCTCATTAGTGTGAAGACCTTCAGGCTAAATAAGACTAAATCCCTTAAAAATTGCTTCTGCAATAGAAAAATCCCCCTTACAATTTTCCTCTGCCTAAATCATATCAATTAAAAAGAGAGAGAGAGAGGGACGGAGGGAGGTGGAGAGGCATTTTCACATGACTTTGTTTTAACTGACACTCAAAAAACTATCTTCTGAATCCAATTTAAAATGTTGCAGCGAAAAGTTCATTAGCAATCAAAGTAACAAAAAAAAAAAAAAAATNCATAAAGAACTGATGGCTTGATTAGCTCTTGTGGTGCAATTGAAGGAGCTGTCTCTCTCCCCGCTTCTCCATTTTGAGAAACACTTTGATCTCCGTTCAAGTCAATTCATGAACATCAACTGACAAGACTGCATGAAACACCCCAATGGTTAGGCCCAAACTCGTAGCAAACTATTTGGTTTCATTAAGGCTTCAGGAGAAGTGACCAGTGACAGTCCTTTCATTCCGAAGCCAACAGGCAAGTGACTATTTAAACTTTAATGCGCACAATGTAGTGGTGAAGGCCGCTACACCTATAGGCAGTCACTCAAGTATGAATGCCTTTACCTACTATTTTGTGACATGTGAACTACTAAGTGCAGCTGCAGTCTCATTAATGCATTCGCCCAGATTTGTTTGTGGCACTCGAGAGACGATTCGCGGTATTTCTTGGTGGGAGAAACGACTCTATCTTCAAAGGAAGGTGGAACAGCAGGTGCTATATAAAAGCCAGCTACTAAAAAAAAAAAAAAAAGGGGGGGATTGCATTTTTAAATGCAGTCATTTCCTAAACGTTTGCACGAACCTAGCAGAAATTAGTATTTTCATCTGGAATAGATACTAAGACCTTGAATCACATCGCCTGCAAAATGCAGGGTACCCGGTCCGGTTTCGAGCTCTGCTACAGTAAACTATTTACACATCACTTTTCCCCTTTTTGAGTCGCCCTCTCCAAAGTCTCCCACTTCAAAGAGTTCATTTTTGTACCAGTTGCTGTCAATGCAGGTCAGAAACACTAAAGTGGAAAGTGGCTGCAGTGCCGTGGCACAAAGAGTCTCCGCGGCTGAAATCAAACAAAGCCCAATTAAACTAATCATAACGTCCCAGTGAACACAAGGAAGCTCACCTGGTATTTCTGGACTTCTTGTGTGAATTCCCAACTCTACTCGGTACTTGGTACTATAATTACCCTGACCAAAATACTGTGAAATTACTGCTCTGATCTACTAATGGCTGCAAAAAATCAAGCCGTTGTGGTTTCATGCCAAGGGGCCGTAGCAAGGTGGCGCAATGCTTTCTGACAGAGACGACAACTTCTAAAAACTCAAAAGGGAAAATTAACGGGATGTGGTTTATGTTGCCAAGGACTGTTCATTAATTACCAATTTAATCACCGCTGGAGGCATGACATTACAAAAATCTGGCTGANACTCAAAAAACTATCTTCTGAATCCAATTTAAAATGTTTCAGCGAAAAATTCATTAGCAATCAAAGTAACAAAAAAAAAAAAAAATTCATCATGCTGAGTTTAGTTTCTCTTTCACTTTAAACCTGGGTTTTTAATCGGTGCTAAAGCACGTAATGCCCACCGAATCCTTGACCCTAACTTTTCTTTTTTTTTCAACCCCAAATATTTAATCACCGTTGCAGCTTTACATTAAATTACAAAATTTATCAAAACGAGCCTCTAGAAGAGCAAAGCGCATATTTTATCTGTAGCGGGGCGAGTAGGGACAACACCATCGCCCTCCCCCGGGATTGCATTTTTAAATGCAGTCATTTGCTAAACGTTTGCACGAAGCTAGCAGAAATTAGTATTTTCATCTGGAATAGATACTAAGACCTTGAATCACATCGCCTGCAAAATGCAGGGTACCCGGTCCGGTTTCGAGCTCTGCTACAGTAAACTATTTACACATCACTTTTCCCCTTTTTGAGTCGCCCTCTCCAAAGTCTCCCACTTCAAAGAGTTCATTTTTGTACCAGTTGCTGTCAATGCAGGTCAGAAACACTAAAGTGGAAAGTGGCTGCAGTGCCGTGGCACAAAGAGTCTCCGCGGCTGAAATCAAACAAAGCCCAATTAAACTAATCATAACGTCCCAGTGAACACAAGGAAGCTCACCTGGTATTTCTGGACTTCTTGTGTGAATTCCCAACTCTACTCGGTACTTGGTACTATAATTACCCTGACCAAAATACTGTGAAATTACTGCTCTGATCTACTAATGGCTGCAAAAAATCAAGCCGTTGTGGTTTCATGCCAAGGGGCCGTAGCAAGGTGGCGCAATGCTTTCTGACAGAGACGACAACTTCTAAAAACTCAAAAGGGAAAATTAACGGGATGTGGTTTATGTTGCCAAGGACTGTTCATTAATTACCAATTTAATCACCGCTGGAGGCATGACATTACAAAAATCTGGCTGAAAGTTCTAATAGATTATGAAGACCACCTAAGAAGAGTGACCAAGAAATGTACAAAACAATTAATACTGTTTCACTGCTATCAAAGACACTCAGATTATTTTACATCAAGTGAAGCAAAAGAATTAGTAGCTTCACAGTGCCACCACTAGGAACTGTAAATACAATGGCACACAATTAGTAATGCACATGTGACTTTTCGTTCAAGGCATATATCCTTGGGAAAGCCAGAACATGATAAGGAGAACAAAAGAAACATTTTTAAATGAAATGAATAAAGATTTTAACTCTACCCTTGTGCATGCTGAGCAAGAACAGAATAGGCAATGCAAAACACAGCTCTAAGTAATGGTGATATCATCCCGGGATTCACAACAGCGGGTACTGAACATCCACACAGAAAACGTCCGCAGTTATTAGCAGCGATAGAAAAAGAGCATTCCAGATGCTAAGAAACCCGAGTCTTGCTTCCTTCGCAAAGGGAATGCTCGGAAACACAGAGACTTTTTTTTTTTTT